>OZ020249.1:19353364-19798131 GCA_963971285.1 Astropecten irregularis | reverse complement strand
GATACTTACAATATAGGGTACACAAAATGTCAAAGTGGGCGTGGCAACACCCCCCCCCCAAAGTGTGTTTTTTATTAAAATGTCCTGTACCTACAGATACAAATCTGGCCTCAAAACAAGTGTATCCTACCCAAGAAACAAAGGGATATAAAAGTAAAGAACATCAAATTTTCTCTATAAAAATTAATACAAAGCAGTGGTGTAAAAACACCACGGCTTTCATTGGATACAATAGGCCTACAAAATGAGAATTAATACACAAAATAACGAGAGAAAAGGGAGGGATCCACCTTTTAGGCCAGATTTGACTTATTTGGGTGCAAGTTACGTCAAGAGTGATGCAATTTTCATATTAAAACACTATGGGATCAATAACGACAATGCAATTTTCCATATTGCATATTATGTGCGCAGGGCCTATGCTTAAGCATTGATGTAATTTGCGAAAATGGGCAAAATACCCCAATTTTGAAATGCTGTCTCACCATGAAGGAGAAGAGTCTCCAAGACCAAATTTGGTCCAGGGGTAGATCAGACATGTATAAATAAATAGTGCAAGTTTCAAGTTGGTGGGTAAGTGTTGCCTAGGTCAAAGGTCACCAGCAATTTCAGCGTTTTTTCGATATTTTCTGTCTGGAACCAACTTTGGAGCATTGCCAATTTTTGTTTGAATGTGTAAGGGCAATATGCTTGCTTGGGGGTGACCATGTGTACCTCTATAATACACATATGTAATATGAAGCTTTTCTGATCATCAATCTGAGTATTAGGGGGGCCTGAAAATGGAAATTAATTAGTTCCGCAGCATAAATTTGTCTTTTGAGCTGCCTGTAGAGACAAAGGGGGATTAGATACAATTGTTTTAAGGCCAGATTTGAGTTCCTTGAGTGCAAGTTACCCTGGGTACCAGTTTTCAGCTCTGTATCTTATTTTAAAGGTGCTCTTAAGGACATTTCAAAACGCAATTTCTTCAATGATGCGAATCGCGCGCTTTTAAAGGGCGATACCACGCCCACTTTGACAGGCCCTAATTCCGAAACGACTTGGAGTTGAAATTTTTAATTTTGCATATGTTCATTATATATATAGATGATTGTTAGAAATGAATTTCAGCCAAATCGGAGAGGTGACCCGCAGCCCCATTGGTTGATTTGACACGGAATGACCCGCGTAGGATGTCCTTTCCCTGGGTAGTGCCAGTACTGGTTTAAATTGACCCTGTCCAGCGACCATAAGAGAAAGGTTTTGATGTAGGCCTCTTTTGATCCCTACAGCCATTAAGACATACTGGAGGGTCTTCGACAGAGGCCAACAATTTGAAATGAAATTCAATCAGGATTTTTATATTTTTTTAAAATTCATTTATTTTTTAAGTATTAAAAGACCAACAGCGATACAACTCGCCAATTAGGCCGACAGGACGGTTATCAAAAATCTCAAACAAACACTCAAGACAGCCATACAGATCAACAGGCCTTGGCCTACAGACAAACAAGTACAGATAAATATTTCCACATGGATATCTATAAAAGAGTATTTACAACAATTAAAAACCCTCACTTACCTCCACACAAGGTTTTTCCTGTGTTAAGTGTGGTATCCTGAATACCACAATGAGGTTAGTGCAGTAATGAGCGGTTTATGATCCAGTTCCCCCGTGGAGACTGTGGTAATGTGTGGTAAGCAGCTCTTGTCTTGTGTGGTAATGCGTGGTAAGCAGCTCTTGTTTTGTGTGGTAAGTGTGGTAATGTATTGTAAGCAGCTCTTGTTTAGTGTGGTAATGCGTGGTAAGAAGCAAGCCTGGAAATAAACGGAGTCCATGGCCTTCGTTGCCCAGGTGCCCCTTCAAATGTTTCCATAGACATGATTTTCCAATGGAAGAGCCCAATGGAAAATTGGCCATGCCCTCACCAAAACTTATTTCCAGCCCTGAAGAAGCTCTTCTCTTGTGTGGTAATGTGTGGTAAGAAGCTCTTGTGTTGTGTGGTTAAGTGTGGTAATGGCAGGCAGCTCTTAGGCCTACAAAACAAATTGTTGTGTTGAGCTCAGCTACCGACCGTTTTTGAGTCCTGAATTATAAAAACTCACCATTTTTGACAGAAAATGTAAGATTTAGCAGTAAAAAAGCGTGTCTCCTCAAAACGACCCAAGACCGTTGATTTATAAGCCCTGGTGACCATACATCTTGTATTTATTCTTAAATGTTTGAAAGTCTGCCAAAAAAAAAATCAAAAAAAATTTTAAAAATCGACCGACCTACCCAACATTTTTATTTTTCCACTTGAGGGCAACACAACAATTTGTTTTTAAGGCCTTATCTCCTGTAGCCAGTGCAGAGTTAAGGTTTAAGAGGTTAGACTGACTGCAATCATACTGACCCATGAATCCGGCTGGGTAGGTGATGTCGGTGCGCACCTTGCCATCAACCTTGATGAGTCTCTGCATGGTCACCTTCTTGGTCTCATCGTAGGTCAGGGCGTACTTGAGACGGTTCCTCAGAAACACGATGAGGGGCATGCATTCCCGCAGCTTGTGGGGACCGGTGGAAGGTCTGGGAGCCTGAGAAAGAAACAAGAGAGTTACAGTAAAAGTTCGTTAACTCGAACCTCAGGGGAATGGACAAAAACTACGAGGTATCCGAATTTCGAGGTAACGGATTTCGCCGACTTGCGTGCAGAAACATCGTTATTACACCCCTACATACACGTACATTACGGTACACATACCGCGAATCAGTCTGTGGTACCTATTTTAATTGGAGTAGCTTAAATCTTTCTGTATATTTTACAGTTGCATTTTTTGTTGTCTCAAATCATCATTAAACTAAGATTTTTTAAAGTTATTCTTACCTAAAAGTTCTATTTCTACTCAAAAATAAACCATAGTCGAATTTCTGTGAGGCGAGTTTTTCATGTCGTTCGTTTTCGTGTGTTGTATACTTCCGCTATAACAGTCTTGATCCAAGACGTACGTTAGTGGATCGATCACTCTTCTGTAGTGCGCCATCACGCGGCTGATTCAGACCTTCACACGTTGTGTGTGTGGTTGTGATGGCCCGAATCAGTCGCGTGAGGGCGCATCACGAACAGCGAACGATCCACTAACGTTTTGGACCAAGACTACCGCTGTAACAGCGTGCGTGCGGCATGGCCTGCATGCATTGTTTACGGCATGTCTGGTCATGATTCGACTCGCTCATGCATTGCACACTGCATTGTACACGTGTAAAATGGAGAAATAAGCGTGCATGGAGGAAGTTGGCTTTGCGGTGGCGACCCATAATAAAGATTTTAGGTCCATTGTAGCACTTGTGTAGCATTTGCCCAAGTTGTGGAATTGTTTTGAAGGCGGTTTCTTTTTGATGAGTCCCATAAAAACTTCGAGGTAAGCGGCTGTAGGCGCCTGGGTATTTCGAATTACGGAGATATTTTTGTACATAAAAGCCTATTCTTTCGGCGGGAATGAGTTCTATCTTCGAGCTAAGAGAAGTTTCGACCTAAGCGGTTTTGAGTTAACGAGCTTTTACTGTATGTTTTAAAAGGTTTTATGGAAACACCAAAAATAAGGACTCAGCCACTAACGAGATTCGAGTCAGAGGACTATCTGGACGTTCTTTTCAAAACCAAGTCATTTTACTGTAGAAGCCGAGTACCAGCTGACCGGAATGGACTAATTTCCAGAGACAAGTTCGACTTTCCCTATTTGTCAACAACTGGCCGACTGTGCCTGGTACCCGTGGAATATTTAGTGTGCAGGCTACCAGGCACAATCGATCAGTGGTTGACAAATAGTCACTGATCGAACTTGCTCCAAGACGAACGCCGAAATACTTACAAAGACACCAGTCAGCTTGTCCAGCATCCAATGTTTTGGTGCCGCAAGGCGCTTCAAATGCTTCTTGGGTCCACGTGCCTGCCGAACAACACATAAATTGAACATGAGATTAAGAAAAATGTTACCATGAATGGAAATTTTTATACAACCCAGACGATACCTTTTTTCTCGGATATTGTTAGGTTTTACTTTCAGGTACCTCAATACAGGCCTTGATCTAACTTTTTTTCCTGGCTAGCCCGGTTTTACTAGCCCGTTAAGAATTTTACTAGCCCGTACATATTTTAAATTTTAAAAGATTTTAAACAGGGGACTCTGTTTCAGACACTACCATAAAAGTGGAAGTTATGATCACTACAGGAAGGCCATTTTAACAATATGAAAGAAAAATGTGTACCAGTGTTTACTGTTTTCCCTAGGTTGTTGGTGGTGGTAGGTGTATGTGTGCATGGAGTGGGGCATGCAGTTATAGTATTAATACCTTACGTGTTAATATAACATGTACGTTTTGCTTCTGTTAACACTGATCCTTGTTAAAAAAAAAAATAAACAAAAGTATTTCTTTCAATGATAAATGATTTTAGAAATTGGTAAAAAATATATTAAAAAACAATAATACATGTATGTCCAAGTGTAGAATATTAGCCTTTAGAGAGTAATACCGAGTAATGAATACTTAGACACACATCGGAAAAACTTAATTCACATGTTCGATCGGTCCGACGTGTTCAAAAGTTACTGTGAAAATGGAAGGTAAACAAAATGCTTACGATAACCCAGTGATAACTTGTTCAGAACTTTTTTGGTTCTCCTGTCTGTTGTGGTTTAATTCACCATCATATTTGACTCTGCCCGTAGCAGGTTTTGGGCGCAAGTAAATGAGCATCCACTGTGGATCATGGAAGATTTCCTTTCCTAGCTAACTTGTGACAACAATAAATGTCGAAAAGACGAAAAGTATTCCTCTGTGGCCGGCCATTCATTACGTTCAGAAACACTCGCTTTGACTTCCGGCCGCATCCACCGCTGATCTCTCAAAATACAATGCATGTGTGCAACGGAAGGCTGGTTACGGCTTCACGACCAGTGCGTTATACATGACAAAAGTAAACTAGTAGTCGAATACCAGATTAGTAGACATGCATCAGTCTATTTTGCAGGAACCGCGACGCGACTTCTGCAAAAAGCTGTCACGTGGTCATAGCGGACCGTAAGCACAAAATTGAATCGACGCGATAAATAATAGAGTGCTTGCTTATTTCCACTACATGTACATGTATGTTGAACTATTAAACCAATCACAAGAATCATCGTAACGTATTCAGAATGGTAAAATGACTGACACAAGTCCAATCATTCCGAGCAACGAGCCTACATTGAGCACACGGCACACGCAGCGTGGTTGCTGTGTGTAGGCATCGTTCAACCGATCATATGACGGGCGTTATGTGAGCTGTTGCCCGTGCGCTCTGTGCAAGTGTTACGCTATGCGTACGGTGTTTAGAGCTTGAACGGAAAAAAGCGCTTCGCTATTCGGGACGTACGTATGCTCGAACATATCATAAATAAAATAAATTGCGACACATTTTGTACACACTCAGTTTACTTTTAACTTCGTACATTTATCAAAAACCAAAAAGCAGGTTGTTAATTTTTTACTAGCCCACCGGGCAACCAAGAAAGCAAGTCTAGCTAGTCCGGAGCGGTTTTCGCTAGACATTGTCCACCGGGCTAGTACTATTTCGAGCCCTGCAATACCATCGATTATTTGTTCAGTTCTTAGATCATGCAAGCTTAAAGATACTGTACTGCCTACTGCTCTAAAATGATAGGCCTATTTCTGATTTTCACCAAATCATTTCCCTCAAAAACCAAACAAAGCCCTCACTTTCCCACAAAAAAATGAGTGATATCCAAGAGGACATCAACACCAATGATTTCAGGTGAGTTACTTAACAAAAGTAGCCTCCAATTTTTATTTCCTTTATGAATGGGTACCTTCAACAAACTACATAATCTGACAATCACCCTTTTCTGTCAGAACACCCATTTCCTTGCAATTTTCAATTCGGTGAACGATCAGATGCCGAGATTGCACAATTAAAATTGAATGAGACAAGTTACATGGACGACGTGCTCTCCGTATGTATAAATAATTAACATTTAGCAGTAGGCCTACATCGTATTTGTTTTTCTATTCTTGGTTTTGGAGCGCCTTTCCCAAGCCCTCAAGTCACAAGCTTGCTTCCACACTAGCACTAGTTTTACACATGCCCATTGGTAATGCGTTACGTTAGAATTAACGATGTTGCAGATAAACCGGACTGAACTAACGTTAAATCACAATTTATAAGGCATGGACGGATAAACTAAAACATTCATCAAATAGAAAATATATCATAGTTTCACATGGAGTAATCCGAGAAGAAATATTACATTCTAGATAGGCCAGATGGAAAAGATTGTGAACGTTGTAAATTTATTTCAGACCCACCATGATGGCAACTTCCAACGAAAAGAGACCGACCTACCCACAATGCCCGACGATTTTACTTCATCCGGTTCAAAGGCAGAGGTCACTAAATAGTCCAGCGACATTTTATTTTCCGGAAAAATCCGAAGTGAATGCAAAACTTGGACACGTTTATTTTCCTCCTTGTAAAGAAAAAATACGGAATAAAATACTACTTTTGGGCACATGTATTCATATAAGATGATAATCTTCTCTTAGAAAGAGAATGTATTGCTCAAAGTAGAAATTATAAAGCCGTTTGGGGCATTTTCCGAAAGTTAACGAACAAGTTAGCAAACCGGAAGTATTTGCTCATCATCGTCAACAAAGTTGACCTCTGTACTTATATTTAGTCGATGATCAAGTTATTCATGTTTGCAACGAAATCGTAAACGTAGGCAAACTAAACTGTTTATTTATCAATAATTAAAAAGTATTATGATTATTATTTCAGTACATTTAAAGAGCTCAGATCTTCAAGAATGGATGTGTTGAACAGTTGGTGGGGAAGTGGTAAAACAGAGGAAAAAACAAACACAGAACCTGGAGCGAATTCTGAAACCGAGACCGCTGCAACAACAACAGCAGCTGACGCACAAGCGACGGACTTGAAAAGCACTGAAAAGACAGATGATCCTTCAATACAACCGGAGCTTAATTTAACCGCAGAAGCAGCCATCACTTCGGCCAAGGAATGGGGAAGTAGGTCACTGTTTGTTTGATTTGTGAATTCATTGTATCAGAAGAATGCACAAAATGTTCTTACAATTTTACATTGAATGTTGTTGTTGTAGCCTGTGCCTGACTGAAGTTAGTTCTTTGTTGTTTTGGCTCAATTGCAGAATACCCCGCCACTCACCTCTCCCCCCTTGAACCCGTGTACATTGTTGTTTTTGACTGCTCATATGTTTATGCACAGGGCTTTCAAATGGCGGGGTATTCTGCAATTACAGGCTAAATTCCTGCTAAGTGAAATCCTTCCCGAAGAATGTGCAGTTTTATGATTGCGAAATTTATACAGATTCATGCATTTTTATTTTGCAGTTTACAACCATGGATTTTAATTATTTTCTAAATCCATGCTCTTGCATCTTTATTTTTCAGGTTACCTGTACAACTTTGCAAAGGAAGGGACCAAGAAAGTCACAGAAACAGCAGCCAAAACAGCCACAATTATACAGAAAACTGTCGAAGAGAAGGTAAAGTAGTTTTTTCTGAGTTTTATGGTGAAAAATGCAAGTAAATGGTACATCATTAGTTTTTGCGAAGTACGTGTAGTAATTGGGCATCCAAAATTTGTGTTTTAACAGTGGTGTTTAAGTCCTCTCATTTGCAATACCTTTAATACAAGGTAAAATTGGTCGTTTCAAGATGAAATAGGAATAAATACACAGCTAGGATTGTTCAAATTTTGGCTTTGGCGCTAGTTTTGGCTTAGTCCCTGTCATCCACAAGCCTAAATTATTTTGGTTCAAACCGAAGATCAGTTTTCTTGTACAGCCCAATTTTCTGTCTCTGGACAACAGCCAGAAAAGCCACTATTTTAATACCTGTTACAATTAAATTGACGTACATACAAAATGGAGGTCAGAGCCATAGACAATGTTTTGGAAAGTTGCTAGTATAGACACACCTGTCGCTAAAACTTGTACCTGTCTTTATTCTTGCAGACCATCGTTGGCGACTTCAAGAAGGAGCAGGATAAGTTTGTGAAGGAGAAGCACTCCAAGAGGTCAGAAGCAGCCGTTCCTCCCTGGGTTGGCTATAATGAAGAAGAGCAGATGAAGGACCAGATCATGGCACTCTCGCAGGTGAGAAGACCTCGCTTCATCCTAGGACCATCACTTGAGTGTGTTAATTTTAACTCTAACCTCCTAGGCCCTTGTACTAGGAAGCATACTGAACCAAACATACTTAAAACAATTCGTTTCAGGTTTGCTACTGAACCGCACAAACTTCAACAGGCTCCAGCTGTTGGAGTTTGATTCACTTGGTATGGTATGGTCTATGCCTTGATGTGTTCCCAAACTACACAGAATGCCACAATGCCTTTCAACAAAAGGCCACAGTGCCTTTCATCACACAAGTGCACCACCACAACTTCCTGTGCAACTGTACTATAGGCCATGGGTAGCCTCACCCACAAAATAAATGCCAGTGCACTGCCACAAACTCCAACACTTGTTTCTACAGGTCTCATGCCTTACTTCCCCAAACCTGTCAGAATGAAACAGTGTACCCCTGGACCTTTGGTACTGACTCAAACAAAGTCCAACAACAGGTCCTTATACTGTTTGGTACCAAACAACCCAAAACTCAATAGAACTACCTGTGGGAGTTTGAATGGTTTGGGTCTGTTAGGGGTTAATAAATTCAACATCCAGGAAGGAAATGACTGATACAATTGTTTCGTTGTGTCCTTTTCATTCATCTACTGGTACTCTCACATTGAACATTGAAATAGAAATTCAGTGGTCCTTGAATAGTTTTATTTTTTCGCTTTTTTGTTCAGGATAAAAGGAATTTTCTAAGAAACCCTCCCGCCGGAGTGCAGTTCCAGTTTGACTTTGCCAGCATGTTTCCCGTTGCCATGGCAACACTACAGGAAGATGAGAAACTGCAGAAGATGCGGTTTGACCTGGTGCCGAAAATGTAAGATTTTTTTTTTAACCAAAATTCCATAATTGTATATGATTATTTCTATGAATCTCAAGATGTTTTTATTTGTGTTTTGCACTCTTTCTTTAATAATTTTTCATTTCGGCACCTCAACAAAGCCAAGAAATCTTTCACATTTTAATTGTTTTTATTTAATGCTTGGAGTTGGGAGGGCCTGACGCATTTTCATCCTAGCAGGATCTTCCTCAAAGGTTAAAAGGAAGATCCTGCTAGGATCGAAACGCATCAGGTCCTCCTCCCTCCAAGCATTTGATAAACTTCAGGTCATTTTTGGCTGATGAGCAGTTAGCAGCAGTTTATTACTTGTATTTTGTTTTGTTTTGTCGCCATTAATCACCCATAGGATAATTGAGGAGAACTTCTGGAGGAATTACTTTTACCGAGTGTCGCTCATCAAGCAGTCCTCCCAGCTGACGTCCTTGGCAGCATCGTCAGGTACGGTTATTAACAAATTCAGAGAAAGACTCAAGAGATCGTTTGTCAGGAAAATGCAAACATTGCAGATACCGTGAAGTGAACTTGAAAGTTTTTGAGTGTGGAAAGTTGGCACAATAGCAGAATAACCTGCTATTCACATTGAAGTCTTCTACAATCAATATAGGGCATAACCACTCATAATGTGAATGCACAGGGCTTTCAAGTGGCGGGGTATTCTGCAATTACTCTGGAAAATTTGTGGCAAATAATAGCAAAAGTGCTGGGTTCATATTAACCAGAAACAAAATTTAAGATTTGCAGTCGGCTGTTTACCGGTGACATTTGAGGTAGGTTAAGTTGCTGTCAAGTGTCAACAGACATTTGTTTTGTTTAACCTAATTTGAAATTGAACGTAACATTTATTAACATCAACTGTAACTCTGTGGTGGGATTTCACAGGCAGCCATCTTAAGAGGTCAAATGGAGGTCAAAATGGAGTGTGTGTGAAACCCTCTTGGAGCCGCATTTTAATTTTCTTTGGTTGCCATTTTGATATCGTTTACTAGGCAATTCAAGTGATTCTGGATCCGCAGATACATCCAGCGTAAAGACGGACGAGACCCCTTCTGAGAATTCTCAAGGTATGTACGTGTTTCCCCGACGATGTTCCTTATTTTTCTTGATTCCCTCTCCCTCCCAAGGAAAAGTCTCTTCAGGGAAAACCAATCTTTTTTTCTTTTCATTTCCCCAGAGAAGTCCAAAGCATTGGATATATCCGTGGAACCTTCACCTTCGTCGCCGACAGAGGACGAGGTACCGGGCAGCCCCGCCGGAGCAGAGTTCATCAGCGATGCCTTCGTCTCGGAGATTGACCAAGCTGAGATCCAGAAGGGATTCGAGCAGCTCGGAATGGACAAGAAAGACGAAGAGAACAATGGTGGGTGAGACTTTGTGATTCCCCTTGTAAGCAGAGGCTGTAGTGCACATACTCACTTGTGTTTGATCACACCCTTGAAACAGGGCCCAATGTCATGGCCCTGCTATAAGCATAGAATCTGTGCTTATGAAAACAGAAAATTCTGTGCTTACGAGATCTTATTTCATGGATTAGAGAAGAATTTTCAATTGTTCAGTTGATCTCCTGCTTACCGCTTTATACTCAGCTAAGCGTAGAAAATTGACGCTTACCCTGTAAGTGAAGAATGAGAATAGTAATCGCCAAATTCTGCAGTAAGCTATGAATTTGGGCCCTGGCGTCTGAAATATTAATTTTCAACACATCACTTAGACAATTCAAATCTTCTTGTATGTCTACTGGACTGGTGGTTTGATGGAACATTTCCCCTCTCTGGAAAAATGTTCTCACGCCATTGACCAGCAAGACTATCTTACCTTTCATGTTGATCCATTAAACTACACCTGCTAGGATAACATCCAGTAGTCAGAGGTGCCTTTACTAGATGTTCACATTTTACTTTAGATGTTCACATTGTCTACGTTAATTGATTATGTGATTGCGTCATGCCAAGTCTTTGTGCATGCGTCAAGTCATCACCAACGTTGTCTGAGTGAGTCGAGGATGCACAAGCTACAGTTTTGCAGGCCTGGAATTTGGTTCTGAAAGGGGCAAGGCCACTTTTCCATTGCAAGGGGTACTTCCATTGGAAAATCATGTCTATGGAAATATTTGAAGGGGCACCAAGGCCAAGAACCAGGGCAACGAAGGCTGTGGCTTGTTTTGACATTTTCGCATTTGTGGTCGACGTGAATGAGGTCCATGTTCACATCACTAAACCAATATATTGTTCCCGTTCAGGCCACAGGGTACCTACACTAGTTATCCTCCTGATCCAGTATTTCTGTTTCACAAAAATGTTTCTCAAACGGCACATTCCCGGCTCGCCCGGGCCGACCCTCTCTCCCGGTATGTTACATGCTGCATTGGCTAGTGCATCTTGGCATGCACTAGCATGCGCTGTGCATACTTGCAGTGCATCAGAGCAATTTCCACCTGAGTTCGTCCGATAGTTTCTTTGAGTTTCAAATTCGTTACAGAATATTTTCATTACTTTTTGTCTTTCGTTTTAAAGGTAATTTCATAGTCATACTTCATAACAATGGGACTAGAGTAGTTTTCTTAACCTCCATAAAGTATAGGTCTTGTGCAGCAATACTTATAGTGACCAAGTGACCAAGGGCTTGTGAATTATTGCATGTGCCATGCAGGTTTTATTTTCCTTTCAGTTTTTACTTCAAGTTTGGAGGGCCTGATGTTTCGATCTTTTTCAAAGCCTTTGAGAAACATCCTACTAGGATCGAAACGTCAGGCCCTCCTTTAACTCTGAGCATTTGTACACATTTCAGGTCATTATTTTGGCTGATGAGCAGTTTGCAGCAGTTTATTACTTGTATTCTTGCATTTTTTGGCGTTTTTGGCGTCATTACGTGACTTAGATGTAGACAATTTGCATTGTTTCTTTTGATGAATTCTGAATTTATTTCATCAGGCGAAGAAGACATACCGCAATGGGAAAAGGATCTTCAGCAAGAACTTCAGGTAAGCAGTATACCAAAGTGTCATTTACTGTTTGAATGAGTAAGGAAATTCATCCTTCCATTAGAATTTACCAAATTGTCTGGTCGTTCTTGTTGGAAACCAGTTTGCAGCGGTCTCTTAGTTTGAAAATAAGCATCATTTTGCACAGCTTTAGACTCACAACCGAACCAAGGTGATTGAGAAGTTACACCACTGATGTAAAACTGAATATATAAATGGGACCAATTTCATAGAGCTGCTCAAAGGTATAACACCTGATTGGTAAAGGTCACAGAACAGCACTCACACTTTGTCTAATCCAACATGTACATGAAATAACACACCTGTGAGTCCTGAGAAAATAGTGAAAAACCGACTCAGTTTTTCTTATAAAACATAAAGAATGGTTTTGATCTTACCCCAAGATCAAAACTGTTTGTGGTCATTGTTTTACTTATTTCTGGATAAATACAGCATTTCAATTGGAAATATTTTAATGGTATGTTTCTACCACCACCATCTTCATACCCTGAAAGTTATACTAAATTCTGTGAATATTTCTGTTTGGGTATGCTACCAATCCTGTACTGTACCTTAAAAGTACAGGGACATTATGTGATACTAAGCCTTGTCCTCAGACAGATTGTGAAGCAGGAATGTTTGTTTGCATTAAATGGATGCTTTTTTCCTTGTTGCCAGGACTACGAGGTTGTCGAGGAGGAGGACACTGCAGGCAACGAGGAATGGGAGCGAGAGATTGACCAGATGCTCGAAGACGAGGGTGCGCCGGAGAGGAAGTAAACTCAAACTTCAGTCTAACAAACGATCATCGGTCAGATAAGAGTCACGGATTGCAATATAATTATAGACTTTATTCATGGTGCATCCATGCTACATTCAAAGCAGTGCAATAGGCCTTATTCATGGGGCATCCATCTTGTCGTCTTCCTTGTATACCCGTTGGAGAAGGTAACACCAATTCTAAAATGAAATCGGGTACCACACTACTTTGAATCCAAGCCTCGGTTGGATTGCACTGCTTCGAATGCAGGAAGGATGCACCGTGGATAAGGCCTATCAACCCAAGTCTTCAATTCCAAGTATTCTGGAACCTGTTTTCTTTTTAGAATTGGTGTTATTTTTACTAAGGGTATACAAGGATGGTGACAAGATGGATGCACCATGAATAAAGGCCTATAGCTGGACCAACTTGTCTAGTCTGCGATGGTTGGCTGTTAGCTAGCCCTAATCAGCTATCCAGAAGCCAAGCATTTGATAAAGAGAGTTGCGGTCTGAAGGGTCCAAGAGTTGGAACCATGAGCAGCTGTTTTGGGTTCCAGCAGTCATGTATGGTTCCAGACCCTAAAATTGTAAAAACTTTCCATAACAACACGCTGTTCGGAACGTCGAGAAATAAAAACCATCGGTTCTTCTCAGAACCACACACTCTTACAGAAGAGGTTATTTACATGGTGTCTTTGCAAACCTACATTATTTTAACTTTCCATATCGTTTGCAATGACTGTGCGGGGAATGGTCTCACTGGTTATCAGTAGCCATGTATTTGTTTAAAACAGAGTACAGCGGGGAACCACTTAATTGCGCCCCAAGGGTCTAACATGTGAATTTTACAAATGCTTTTTATTTCATAGCTGAGTGATTAACAAACGAATCGTACTCTGTCCCTAGGTCAGTCTTCCATTCATGTTCTGTTCCGTCGACTCTCTCATTAGCATAGGCTGTGTTGACTGAATGCAGTGATGGCATTCGACTGCCATCTTGGAGGCAAAACAATATCGAAATATTTAAAAACTCACAAATATGTACGTCGGCCTACAGCATAGGCCAATAAGCTACTCTCTGTCAAACTCATGCTAAGGACACCTTTCTTCAGAAGTAAAATGCTTCAAGCGCCATTGGGACCAACCATTTTCCAAGAAATGGTTTTAATTTTGGCTGTTAAGCTGTGAAGACTTGTATTTATAACAGGAACACCATTACTGTTTTTGCTTATAATATCCTATATAAATATCTGTACAGTGTATCAATATTCGGTTGAAATATTCAGTAGTCCTCAATAAGCCATATTTGAGTTGAATCTGAATAGTATCTGGTACACAGACTTCTTTCATTGCATAGAAACACCCCAGTTTGAATTTCCCAGCCAGACTAAAGACTGTTGCTATATAATGTGATTCGGGGCAAGCTTTTGCATAGTGATACTCATCTCTGGAATGGACTGGTTCCTTTGTGCCATTCTTATCCATTATGAGCAGTGCATTGGTGCAAGACGTCTGTTATGTAACTAAGCAAAAGCTTGCACCTCATCATGTGATATAGCAGCAGTGTCTTTAGTCTGGAGTATTCAGGTTTTGATGTTTAAGTACAGTATAGTGAAAGAATTCAGTGTACCGGATATTGTTCAAAAATGTTTTTAACTCGCGAAAGGCTTATTGAAAGATGCCCCGATCATATATGCTTTGTTTTTAATTTTAGGCTGGAAAATACATTCAGAAAACATTTCCCTTATTTCCACAATGTTTTTTTGAAGGGCAGATGTATCTTTTACTCAGTGTAAACCCAATAATGATTTTTATTTGATATTAACAATTGCGAAGTTAATTTTTTGTTTTCTGAAGTATTTCATGTTATTGTTGTATGTGATATAACATTGCTACAATCAGCAGAGAAGTTGTAAATATTTCAACACATTTCTTTTTCTCATAACATAATTATTAAACAAATTTCATTTGTTCTGGTGGCACGTTCGAGAAAATTCTTTCTTTTTTTACTCAGTGTAAAAAATGTGACCTGGCACCACTGAAAAATATGGAAAATCACTCGTATTTATCCTATTAAAAATGATAAAATCAATTACAAGAGTTGGAAAACAGCTTCATGTCGAAATATGACACTTAGGGGGCTGTACTGGTACTACATTATATTTATTTGTTGTGTTGTTTATTTGGCAAAAACAGCCATTCCAGTTATTTAGTTTTAAAGGTAGTTTCGTACTTTGGTTTTAGTCATAGAATTACAGATTCATGGGCAAAAATATCAAGAGGATATACAGAACATTATGAAATTTCCAGTCCCATAAACGGTGCCAACTTTTTGAGAAAACAAAGAAGACACTTACGGTAATTTTCATCATGATCGTTCATGACTACATGAGGGCAGCATTCACGGGAACATTTTTTGACAAAATGCAAGTTCGCATGATGATTACTTACATTGTTATATTTTTCATCGATTAGGCGCACAGATAACAACAAATTCACTTTTTTTCAGATGCGTCACTTAAGTATGAGGCCACCTTTAAAAACAAGCTCGTCAAAAATATGATCAAAATCGGTGTTCTCTCTTTTCAAGAAAATACCGAACGTAGGAAATATGTTTATGTGTGCGTCTTTGAGCATGTTCCACAGGGAATTTTGTACAATTCTGATGAGCTGAAATAAAATTCAGCAGGCACGAAAAGCCGTTTTACCCAGATTTTGAAAGCAGGAAATAGGCCTACTTTCATAGAATTATGGACCGAAACTTAAGGATGTTTTCGTTTGAAATATGTGATACTCCATTGAAGTTGCATTGATATTCAGGAAATGTATTAATGATGGAAGTCGAATGATCGTCCAGTGGTTAGGGCACCTGTCGACAATGACACATGTCTACAATGACACTTGTCAACAATGACACGTGTCAACAGTGACACATGTCGACTTGCCTGTCACTTCAGGGTGCCAAGCAAAAGATATAATCACTTCTGTGCGTCGTGCCATTGGGGCCGATTTCATAAAACTTACGACGCCTCGCAGAATTAAGTCCATCCTTTCTCTATGGACTCACCGCATAGATGCGACGCGTCACAGCTAGAACGCGTCGCAAATCGAGTTGGGACGCGTCGCGACGCTTTATGAAATCGGCCCCTGGGGTCGCAGACTAAATGAAGTTCCTTTTCATATTAAAGATAACATATTATGTTGAAATAGCAATGTATAGTTTAACTTGGATTAAAAAGGGAAAAGGTTTGTAATATACATGTACTTGGTTGCGGGAAATTTATGTTATAAATAATTGTTATATTAAAGGTTGCGATAACCATGGACACACTCCATTGATACGATAATTGTGACTGAAAACGTGCTATAATTAAAAAATGCAGTTCTTTTCAAAAAGGGGCGTCAAATTTCACCATTGACCTTGATCGTATCTTGTTAAAAAAAAATGTTCATCAGCATTATTAAAAAATAATAGACATCCTTGCGATGTATCGTCATAACTGTATTAAAGTTATAGTATCATACTTGTGTTATTGGTAACAGCTGCGGTCTGTTCATAATTTGATTTGTCATTTTAAATTTTCAGATAAATTGATCATTGGAAACAGTATAGAAAACATCGAAAAACCGTTGCAATTGGTACACGAAATATTGTAAGGTATGCCAAATTGTAATTTGTGAGTTTTTTATTTCGGTGATAAAACTGTTTTCGGTCTTATGGTTTACTCATTTTTTGATAAAATACAGCATTTTAGGCGGGAAATTTGTAACGGTATATGTTTGTACCAGATCTGTCTTTATACCCTGTAAGTAATACGTAAATCTGTTAACATTTCTCTTCTGGTTTCCTACCAAAGTATGATACTACCTTTGATAATGAAGAAACCCATGATGCACTGTGTCATGCAAATGAAAGCTAACGATTGATAGATTAAAATAACACCAAAAACAAACTTCTCAAAGTTGTTTCAGTGATATTAAAGGTGGTGGTATTGTCTGTGCTCTTGTCGAATCGTTTAGTTTGGGTGAACATTACAAATTCTCTATGAGAATTCTTAAAGAGGATGCTCAATACTCGACAAACCTCGCTTTATTTGTTAGAACTATAAAAAAGAATCCTTAAATTACTTGAAATGAGACCAACATTTTTTTTTATCTCACACGGAATACGGAAAGAGAGTCTTTTTTGATGATTTTTCTCTCAGCCCACAAGCTCCCCAAAATTCAGATTCTCCGAATTTCGTCAATGGGGGCATCAGACAAATTTGTGTGATTTCGTGACGTCAGATTATACTCAGATATTGGGAGCCTTTTCTTTTTATTATTGTGTATCAACCTGACCGGTCTGAAACACGGACAGTATAAATAAAAATTGAGTGCCTGTGGGTTAATTAACAGCGTGGGGTGGGCTAGCGGCCATGATGACTGCCGTGCTTGTGTTCATGAGCAATACACTATGTACCAATATAATGCTGCTTGCCACTTGGTAGTATTAACTGGGCCACTGTGGGGCAGAGATGGCTGTGTTTAATTAGTCTAATTAATAAGCTAAAATATTCGTCTCAGAGAGCCGGTTTCATGCAGTGAGTGAAATTGGTATCTATTCACTAACTTCAAACAGAAATACTGAAGGAATTATAGAACACATTCAGATGAACTACTGCGGCTAATTTCTAGGCACTTTGGACTTAGCTTGTGTATTGAATTTCACACGCTGGAGAACCGCATCTGCTCTAGTCCGAGTAACTTGGACCCTAAAAATCGCCTTTTTTAACATTTGGACATGATCTGGCGATAGTAGGGTCCAAGTACCTTGTTGTTTGCATTCAATAACATCAGCCACCAAAATTAAAACTGCCAAATATTGAAACCTAAATGTCCGATTTTTATTCAACAGAACAAATTTCCAACATAAAATTATGTAGGCTTATCTTACGATTATGCCAATATCTTTTACGATATGATATTTTATTATATTTTCCCCGCTAGAATATTCAGACGTTACTATAGCTGCAGCTTTTATAATATCAGGTTTTTATTGTCTGTATCCGCACGATATGGATATCAAGAGAAACATGCATTATCGAACCGCAGCAAGATATACATCACTATAATTATAAGCGTCGCGTGCCGAATGGTTACAGTACATGTACCAAGGTTAACACGAGCGTTGCATAAGTGTGTAATCACTCATGCGTAAAGACAGCCCAGCCTGTCTGGCTCCAGTAAAATTACCATCACCGATCACAGACTGGACTATTTTTTCAAACACCATTTTTCATTAGAGGGGAGGAGGGAAAAATATGTTTTCATTTGAAGCGTCGGTAGGGCCTACAACGGCAGTAATAACAATGGAAAATGAATAATATCAAAGGTCGAATTCTGTGTTCGTCACCGCTATGCATTGTTAACGGAACACATTTAGAGCCTTTGTGAAATAGGCCTATTTATTTATTTGTTGAATAATACCAGCTGATTTTATGAAGGTGTAGAGCTCATCTATGTCCAAGTGCATACAAGGTGTCAACATAGGCCTACAGCATCATGGACAATGACAAGGGACTGTGGTGCTCTCGCAGTGCAGGTACGTCTTATTCGTTTCAATCTATATACTGATTTCGGGTGTACACTAGGCCTAAGCTTAAACAGGTTGCGATAACTGGCCTAGTGGTCTGGCGTATTGTACTCAAGATTTGTGGTCAATCTTTACAGATTGTGGGTTCGAATCCAGCCATTGATTTATGGGGCTTGTGTCCTTGGGCAAGACACTTTGCCACATATTGCTTCTCTTCACCCGGAAGTAAATGGGTACCTGTGAGGGTAGAGGTGCATGTGCCTATTGATTAGCCTTTGTGTGCTTTACAGTAGCCGGGGCTGCAGCGTACTTCACAGAGGCTAGGCAGGGGCTGTATACTCCCCGGGGAGTTAAGATTGTTAGTAATGTAAATGTAGCCCAATAATAGCAATATGCGCATATAATTAATTATGAAAGCGGTTATTGTAAACCAATATTGTTTGACCATGCCTTGACCCTATCGCGTCATACCATCACAGAAAAAGCTGGTAAAAGATCGTGATCCATTATGGATACATAGATCTGACAGCGTGGAGGCCCATCCTTCATCTGATATATAGCAGTTATACCAAACGGTATTAGACCGAGGGATATCATTGGTCAAAAAGCGGTCACGTGCTGCTGACGTTCACTTTGAGATTGATACACACTCGCCACAAAACCGTGCCTGAAACCGCTTCAGATATTAATCTATAATACCACGGTATAATTGAACTGTTTTGGAAGGTTGTTTTGTGATAGGTTTCATTGTATACACGAGGAGACAATAAAAAGTCACCTGTGACGTTTGTGTTAAACAAATCACCGTGAATAAATGAACAGCCTTCAGCAACTTTGGCCTAGTAATATGTCACCTTACAAAATGGCGGCATCAGATAAACTCTTCAATAACGGCTAGCCCCATCCCTTTCCCCGAACCATGAATCTTATAGGCCTATTCGCATGATTGCTATGTAATGTTACAAAATGATTTTATTCTATGTTTTGATCGAAATGGACCATGTACCCACCATCATTGCACCAAATACACATAGACGAAATTTGAGGGATGTAGGCCTATAATACATTGCAGTGTATTGAGCAATGGTCACGAATGATTTTAGTGTATGTACAGTATATGCCTCTATAACCAGCCCAACCAAAAGCAACTTCAGGTATGGCATAAGGGACTACAGTAATACATTACAGAAGAATATAATAAAATGCAGGGAGACAAAAATAAGAATTGACATCCCTCTTAAACTGTCTAGATTGTACTAGGTTGAAGAGAAACATGTGGCATACAGGGAGTTCCGTAGGACGTGGGGAAAAGGCTGCTGGAACAATAATTCTTTTGCGTTGCACTTTCATATCAAATAAATTCAGTACATATTCAATTGATATAAATCAACAAGGATTTGGCAGTGTATCACACTCAGGTTGTCTGTCGTTTGCCTTCGTCTACTGAGGATATAACCATGAGGCAGGAACCTCCCTCTACTTCTCTGCTCTTTTCCTATACTCCATGCTTAAAGGGATTGCATACGTTTGGTAATTTGAGCCTATTGTTTGTTTCAAACCAATATAATTGTATATATATACCATAAAACTAACCTGTGAAAGTTTCAATTCAAAAGGTGGTAGCGTTTGTGAGATTTTGGCGACAAACTAGAGCGGTTATTTCACGCCAGATAACAGTTAGTCAATAGCTGAGAAGCGTTACGGCCATAACGCTTCTCAGATTCATAATTTTTTGAGATAAAAAGTGACATATTTTTCCATAACCGCGGTACTTCGAATTGAACGTTTCTCAATATGCATTATACTATCCAAAGCAGCTGTACTTCTCACCAAGTAAGTTTTTATTGCCATAAATTTTCAGAGTCATTACCAAACGTATGCAATGCCTTTAAACATACATGGATGAGTTCACGCACTCAGCCTCATCTACATCACTGTCATATACACCTCATTAGTGACAACACGCCATCAAACTATAAAGCTGTTTACCATTTGGGCCGTGTTGTCTCACCAGCCTGACCCTATACGTTGTTGTTCTGCTATTTAACCAGCTGCCGTGAATGATTCACTAACCATGCACTATTTTGTCAATTTGATCGAGTTATATGTATCAAAGGTTCAGCCAAAGGTAACGGTTACCTTGATCCCGAGCCGCAAGTGGGACATTGCTGGATAGTCTTGATTCAAGGCGTCGGTGTATCATAATAGTGATTCGCGGCTCTATGTGTACAAAACACACGCACAAGTATTGTTGATGGTCGATTTTGTTTGTTTGCTCGTTGAATACGCCAGTAAATCACAAGAAAGTGAAGTAGTACACTTTTTTTATTGTGCAAAAACATGAACTCAACAGGAACAAATACCGCATAACTTGTTTAGGCCCATATCACTGTAAAAAATACATTCATGTGACCAGTACAGAGTCACTACAGCCTAACCAAGACCTAACAGTCACGGTAACACAGCTAGGAACAGAAGAATAAAAACAGAACTGAATATATGAAATTTGTGGATCATGCGAATTACGGAATAATTCGAATTTCCATAAATTCATCCAGTGTAAAAGCTCACTGTGACGGTGCGAGTATTAATAGACACAATGACCGGTCATGGTCGTGTTGTGGTCAAGAGTTGTAAGTTGACCACACAGCGAGTCGGTTTCACTTCCTTAGACAATGGAGCTATTTAACATGACAACACGATCCATGCTTTGACAAGTAAAGGTCCCGCATTTAATTTGAGTATACTTATTTACTACGGCAGATAAACATCATTATGAACGCCCGAACGAAAAAAAAACATCATGGTAGGGGGCCTAGTATAATAACGGATCAGCGATTTTAATAATCATCACCGACTTGTGACGAGTCTACTATACCCCGTTTGATATTAATGACAAAAAAAGTGCCGCGACACCTCGCATACAAACAAACAGACGCCCACGCACAAGCACTACGTCATGTCTGTCTGTCCATCCCAGACTCATTCATAATTTCCCATCCGAAACCAGTACGTAGTCCTACACAGTCAGTACGCTAGACTATACATACTTCCTGTATTATTAGAAGAAAAACCGGTCAGGTTACATGGGGTGGAAACGGCTACACACTTTCCCTGTCTAGACAATCTGTAGTTGGCCTAGTAATTGTGGCTTCATAACACTACAGTGCTCACACCGCAAAATAATGAGTTATAAACTATTGTGATTTTTCCCATTTCAAACCTCTATGATAATTGAACAATATAGGGCCTAAATCATGACGATTCATAATAATTTTTTGATCGGGCGAGGAGACAATGGTTTAAAAAATGTATGCATAGCCTATACTGAATCCGAACTTACATAATAGCCGTGGTGCCACATTTTCCAACACCAAGATGCAACGAATGTTTAAAAGTAATATCATACTTTGGTTTTTGTCGAAATAAATAAAGATCCGTGCGCAAAAAAATATCAAGAAAGATACAGTAACAGTCATTCTGTGAAATTCCCAGTCCCATACGGTGCCCAATCAAGTTTTGAGAAAACAGTGAAAACGCCCATGGTATTTTTAAAATCTTGTCACCGTTATTTGTGACCCAAATTGTTTTTGGTCACTGGTTTTACTCTTTTCTGGAATACAGCATTTCAGGCAGATAACTTTTAACGTTATGTTTCTATACCACCACCATCTTTAAACCCGATTTTAAAGTTATGTAAATCTGTGGAGATTTCTGTTTCGGTACGCTATACTGAGGTACTCACAATATTGAACACATCAAGTGCGAAATATACAGATCAAACCCAAACTAATTTCATTTTTAATTTTAATACTGGGCATTATCTTTTGGCACCCATAATACAAGATGATTATACCGACCGAACAGCAGGCTTATGTCAAGTCTGAATGAACACAAGCTTTGTCGTAAGGCCAGACCTGACGGCGTAAGCATGCATGAGTACGTAACGGTGATATCTATATTTACACAACATCCACCTTTTGACCGCAGTGACTGGTCATACAGAGTTCAAATTTGTCCGAAGCAACATCCTTGACCACTCTCAGTTGCGATCGAAGCAACCGGGGGAAACGTATTATATCCCCCGGGTCATGACCACTAATAGTACTGCCAGTAAGCTTGATATTATTAAAACAGGAACTTGACAGCTTCCGGAAAAATTAAACCGCTCTGAGAGGTTTTATTTCCATGAAATGAAAATGCGGACCTTGGAATTAATAACAAAAATATTATGACGTATAGGAAAATATGATATGCTTTCATCTTGCAGCTGTGCATTATAATGTACACGATGTGGGTATTTGGTAAGGCTGGTGAATGAAAAAATATTTCATGACATCAACTACGGGATTAAATTGAAATTTTGTAGTAATATAATGGCATTATACCCATGTTTAAAGGTTATAACATACTTTGTTTTTTTGTCAAAGAAATACAGATTCATGGGAAAAAATACCAAGAAAGATACAGCCTAACAGTCGTTTGTGAAAATTTCAGTCCCATGCGGTTCTTGCTTTTTGAGAAAACAGTGAAAAAGTCCGCGGTATTTTTTTTTCACCGTTTTTCACCGTTATTTTTTATCTTTAAAAGATCAAAATTGTTTTCGGTCATTGGTTTGACTGTTTTCTGTATATAAATATACAGCATTTCAAGCGGAAAAGTTTAACGGAATTATGTTCTATCATCACCATCTTTATATACTCTGTAAGTTATAGGTAAATCTGTGAAGATGTCTCTTTCAGTACGCTACCAATATAGGCCTTATACGTACTACCGAAAATGACGAAGGTGCAACTATAATGATTTAATGAAAATTGACAAGTGAATTTCAAGTTTAAGTTTCGTCACAAAACAATCCTTTGGCATCGTCAGTGGTCATTGTAAGTTAACGGTCAGGTGAAGGTTGACCATTTTAGGCACAGTTGCCAACAAAAATGCCTGAGAAAAGTGACCCTGGCCTACAGTATGATGAATTACTGACCGTTTGACCCTCACCGCTGGCCAAAGTGCGGGCCGAATTGTAATCTAAATGACCATGACCTCCTCTGGGCCACACCACAACTCTTAAGTATTACATTATTTCGAAAAAACTGACCGCTTAGGGGGAGTGAAAATCAGTTGGGTATATAAGCTCTAGTGGGACTGGCGAATGAATCAGACAATCTACCTCAGACAGCGGGCTTCGCAAGCCGCCGCTCGGCGGGGCCGAGGCGCCTGCCGCGCGCCGAAGTTTACCGGGGCATGGCACGCAGGGGCCCGGCCAACACAGGCTCTGCAATATTGCAGGGGGAGAGGAAAAAAGAGAGTTTGGACAGCCATTTTCGCATAATGCTAACCCACTGCCTGTATCCATGCAGCATCGACTGTTTAGCATATCTAACCACAAGTTTCTCGATTTAAATAAATTATCAACGATGTTTAAAGCAGGCCTCGCCTGCTCGCGGTTTCGCCGAGCATGTTGTAACATGCCCATTGTGCCGATGCTGTAGAAAAGGAACGGGCCATGTCACAAGAGCAGGATCTTCGCCAATACCATCGCCTAACAAAAAGGAGAAACTGCGAATGAATTCACCATCGTCATCATCATCATAATTAAAAAAAAAAGGCCAGATTTCAGGAACACTAAAATTCTTCATGCAAACTCTTGCAGCATATATCGTTGGCTGCCATCAAATTTCCACTTCAGTGAAGCAAGCCTGCAGACGTACAAACTGTCTAAATACGAGGTCAGAATTGCCACAGCAACAACAAAGGTATTTTTCTTTTAAATTATTTTCAAAATTCAAACCATAATAACATGATAGTTGGTATACTGTATTATATACGTTTCCTACATAATCATGCATGTCCGTTTACGAAAGCACATTACTGCCCCGTAGAATTGTTATTACATGTATACCTTTTCCCGTTCAAGATGAACTTGAAGGTAGTTTTAGTTAATTGCACCTAGTAATAATAGGCATGAGTTTCCAGCATAAAAAAAAAGCTTTGCTCGTAAAATCTTAAGACTTTATACGGTGAGACAATGCAGCCTAGAAAGAGTACTTTTGGCTTTTGCTTAGTTATCTCCACAACGAGGCTTTTCGTGGCGTGACCGTCGCCATTTTATAAATTTGTCGTAGTCTAGACCAGTACAAATTCAATAGTCAAGAGAACGGCGCAGTACAAACAGCAACTATACATTATTGGCTCCACGACGATTAACCGAAGTGAACGGTTTTAACTCGCAGTTCAAGTTAAAGCTCATTCCAGGGTTTGTTGTAAGTAAGATAAGATCTCCTTTCTTCCATTTTGTTCTTTCTTTTAATTAACGAAATGACTGCAAGACTATAACTTATAGGATTCTGTAATATTTCTCTAAATGCAATGTCCCAATGACCTGAACCGTGTAGCGAGCGGTTGGCACTGAACATGCACTTGGCGTGGGGGCGTGGGTCGGACGCGTGACGGGGGCCTCAACGAGACCACGCCACTCATAGCACGAAACAGGTCAACTGGCTGGGCTTCTGATAGGAAACGAACTGTGCTATATAGACTATACCTAGTACCAGCTATGTTTGCCCAATGACGCAAATATGCCGTTGCAGGAAGCTTTTCAGAATCTTGGCTTCTGTTTCAGAAGCTTTTCAGAATCTTGGCTTCTGTTTCAGAAAATGGCCAACGTTTCAAACGTGTAAAATGTGCATGAAGGATAATTCATAAACATTTATTTACCAAACTATGTCTACAAGTTCAATTAAATTCTCCTCACCACCCACTAAACGAAAGAGGAATTTTGCAATCTTCCTATCACATTAAATTGTAGGAGTAATGTAACATGAACCACCCTCCTGATAAGTTTTCGGTATCATCAGGGTTCTATTATATCAGATAACTTCACATTACGTCATGGAGGTAGTGCATACGTCATGCAGTATACGTGGTAAAAAAAGATACGAATCCAAAATCAAGCAAAATACGCCATTCATGAGGTATACTTGATTCAAGTCTACAATCAGTGACTATTTTTTTTTTTTTAGATACGACGGGCTGACCGCTTCATCGCTCGGTAGATAGACTAGAAAATGTGGGCTACTTTATTTATGGGCTGTACTTGAGATTTTAGGTCAGTACTCGGACGTCATTGCGTCTGCTGCTATCCCAAATCCGTCACGACGAAGCCTGAGGTCGAATCGATTTATAACCAAATCCAGGCCATGCAGGTAATCAACCGCGGCTTGATTTTAGACTACGAGTCCCACGTGGTTTAATAACCTCTGGACTACATTATGCTTGAAGTGCCCAAGTGCTCAATCAAATTACAACGGTTATAAATCGTATACACTGTAATTGTCAAAACAAACAATAATTTAGTATAAAATCGGAAATTAAAAAGGCTTAAAGGTAATGTATCATACTTTGGTTTTAGTCAAAGAAATACATATTCATGGGCAAAAAATAATATGAGGAAAGATATACACAGTAACACTAACAGTCATCTGTACAAAATTTCCAGTCTGTGCCCACTTTTTGAGAAAACCGTGAAACGGCCCACAGAATTTTCTTAATCTTTTCACCATTACTTTTGACTACTATACCTTTAATATAAAAAATACAATTGTGGTGTCGAAATTGAAAGAGCCATGGTATTGGTATATAAGAACCCTTAGGCTTTTTGAATAATAACCAAAAAGTATATGCCTATACATATTCAAAAATGCAAGCAATATTAAGAGCTGACGGGAACAATGGGGCTCGCTCTGGGGTGAATTAGTCATTATAACCAGCATCTTTCAATTTATTGATTGGTGTATGGGTGATACACAGCGGTCATGGTCAGTCTGCACTGAGCGCCCGTCAGTCATTTATACGCATTTAGATAAAGGGTCTACTGCATGGGGGTCACTGAGAGTTCAATTAAACGGGCTTATTGTTCGGCGCGGACTCGGCCACGGACAGGAGGGCAAACGGCGTTGATTAACCGTAACCAGACGACTGCTTCGCATTGTCTGGTGAAGTTAAATTCTGCCAGCGAAATGTCATTATGAAAAATGTGCAGATTTTTCATAAAAATTATCTTTGAGTGAGGCACCCTTGCATTTATTGCGTTGCAGAGATTTTTTATTCCGAAAAACTTGAAGCAAATTTCTCCATCTTTTTTATATAAGCCCTCGTCCATTTTTCAAGCCATAGAATCATAGCGTATGCCTTCTATATTCTTTCAGTCAACCCATTTTATTGTTGTCACATTACATTGTGTGTGCTTGTGTGGTTCTATACATAATTTCTCCACAGTTCCAACACTGGTTGTAAAAGAATAGGCACCGTAGATCTATTACATGTACTCGTAGGACTTCAAGAATAATAATGTCTGATGTCAGAGTTTTGATTTATTTTCTAAAATAATGACTGAATTTTTATGATCAAGAATACTATGATACAGAAATCGATACGTCGTACATAAATCATAACCGAAGTATCGAGAAAACAAATGGGTCACCGAAATTTGATATATGCAGACAAAAAATTGTTCAAAATGGCTGTTTTATGCCTTGGTATTTTCACATTTCACAATTATTTGGTGTAAAATGTCTGCTTGGGACTTGGGGCAATTGTAACTTTATAGCACTTTCCCTCTGTTGTGTGTTCTTATTATATACTTGGAAGTCATAAATTACATTTTGTTGCTGTAACGCACGTAATGGGGGCCATTCAAATGTCAAAGTCGTCACGTTCGTAAGCCGAACTCCGTTTTTTTTAGCAGGGTAAGTTCGTCTACGGTCATTGTTTGTACTATGGAGTGACATGAAGGAACCATGATGGATTGGCCTATAGGGACCCTCGACCAATCACATCAATCATATCAACCCTTGCTGCACGGTCATTGGCTGTCTGAAGAAGAAAAAACGCGGTCAGGTGACACATTAAAGTACGTGTACTAATACCGATATTGTCTGCATGCATATCGCTATCATATTGGCGCGCACGTTTTTGTCGTGCTGCGGCGACAGCATGCACATCGGGTTGAATTGATGAACTTTCAGCCATGAGCAAAATAAAATGTATTGCTGGGTGAAATTATTTACAATAAAGGTCAGTATTTCAGAGACGAAGGGATAAAATCAGCCTCACATCGATCTTGGAATACCACACACAGGGAGAGTTGTTTACAACGAAAATCAACAAGACAAATAACCTAAATAAACCGCCGCGAAAACATTTTTGCTATTTTCTAAGTTTACACTGCTTTTTTCTTCTCAACGTGAAACGGTGGACAAAGCTATTTTTACTGCACACGTTATAATTATTAAAGGTACAATATAAAGGATTGGTAACATACCCAAACAGAAATGATCACATATTTACGTTTAACTTTCAGGGTATGAAGATGGTGCTGGTAGAAACATAATACCGTTAAAAATATATCCGCTTGAAATTGTGTATTTATCCACAAATTGGTAAAACAAAGACCGAAAACAGTTTTGATCTCGGGGAAAGATCAAAATTTATGTTTTATAAGAAAATTTGAGTCGCGTTTTCGCTATTTTCTCAGTGACTCAGAATGTCCAATATTGAGCTCAAATTTTCAAACGTTTATTATTTCAAGCACATTATTGGATCAGACAACTTAATGTGAGTGCTGTTCTAGTTCTGTGACCTTTGCCAATCATTGTAGTATACCTTTAAATAACATACCATGTATCATATAAAATTTGAGTGTATGCGCAAACACAGTGGAGTTTCTGTGTAGGAATAATACAGATTATTACGTGTGCGGATGACCTAGCGTGTGTACATTTCCATAGAGGTAAACAGTGCACTGTACTGATGATGTATGGAAAGTCTGCGGTTCAAAAAGTCTATACCGCGCGGCTATGGACGAACTGTCTAGACAAAATGTAGGACGGCGGTCGAACGACGTGGCTCTGCATGGTCAGGGCATGATAATTATCATGATTTTGATGGCCATGCATTATAATGGTCGCTGCTCGTTGTCATGTCTGTATACTATATGACAATAATGTCTAGCCAAGCTAGACGGAACCAAGCTGTGCGCATGTGTTCCGGTCTGCTACACAATATGGGGGAAACGAACTAAACATTATAAAACATGCATTATTATTTCATGACACTGATGAGATCATGTACAACTGCTTTATACAGTCTTGATGCTACTGCTACAGTGCTAGATTTAAACACATCATGTACATTATACAAGTACAACAAACAGAATGGAGGCCTATACGAAATATACATTAATTATTAAGTTGCTGACATAATGGCCCTGATGTGTGTTAAATTGTATGACTGTGTGTCTTTTCATGGTGACTACAAAAATATATGATAATTGACATGACTGTAACCCGAATGTTACATGTAGGCCCATTCATTTTATGTGTACATTACACGCAGTATTTTATCAGTAAAATTCAACGAGCTATAGATCCACATTGTGGTATGTTATTGTCCATTATGACAATGGTTAAACTAGGGCAAATAGACTTGTTTTCAAACTAAACGCATTGTTTAATTGATAACTATTGTACTTTGGCACAGTGATACATATCAAGAGAAAATAATATAGGCCCCTATATGTGAACCTGCTTATCGAGCAGTTTGCACTTTTGCTCCGGAGGCCAACATACGGCGTGCGTGACAAACTTGAGCATTTCTGGTTATGACATTGTCAATGATATTAATTCCAAATGTTCATTGAACATTCATGATGTCATGTGTATGACCTGCGCCCTGAATATTTTGTCCAAATGGGGCGTGGTCTGAGAGCATGTAATCCATCACGCACGTATACAGTCGTGTAGAGTGGGAGAAGGCCGCGCGCGCAGGTCATGAATATGTAAATGAGAGTCGTAGTAAAATGACTCACTCATTGGTTAATCGGCCGAGAGGGCCTTGAACATCTCAACCCGGTGCGATTCTGGGAAATGGTTCACGCTTAGTTCACCAAAACGGAGCAACTGTACATTGCACGATTGATCATAATGGTTGGTTGAGAGCTATTTTCTGTGCTGAGTGTGTGTTCTCTGCGGCGATCTCGCAAAATATTAGAAAATAAATCATATGGCTTCCAGCGTGCACAGAGCACAGACGCCGGACCGTATACGACTGGATCGGGGAACTGCTTTGTGCTGCGTGTTGGGTAACGTACAAGTACGTATTAATATTTTACGGTATTTCGACACACATTGTATATATACCGACACAGTGCATTGTATGCGACATTATGTTTCTCTCAGCCTACAGATATAGAGGCAATCGTAAGCACATTATCTCTTAGCTTAGTATGAAGATGGGTTATAGAACTGGGACATCGTTTTGGAAGGCACACGTTGGATGTATCTGTTTAATAGCCCCATGGTATGCTTGTTAGGGATGTAGTTTGACCATGGAGGTAGGTTTGATAGCTCCATGGTTTGATCAGTGGAGTTCTGTCTATGCACGTGTGCATGGGCGGCCTGATAGCAATACACATGCCAGGAGAGTCGGCAGTGGAGGATTTTCATCCCTCTCTCCTAAAATCCACAAATACATCTTATTAGGCAATGGGCATTCTCTACAGCTCAAGTCTGAGACAGGATTTTAGAGTCCCCGAAGACTGAGTTGCGGCCCGTTTGTACGAATCCATCATCATCACCATGGAGGAAGAAAGTCAGACTTATCTCACGAATCTAAAGTTAAATCAAGTTGGACGACTCGGAAACCCAGTTTCAATTTTGATATGAGGTAATAATATGCGTGGTTTTGCGGGAGAAATTAAAGGTGAAAAACTTTCCCCATCTGTATTAACCCATAATACAGATACAGAAATTTGGTAATCAGATCAAAAAATGAATATTCATCAAATATAATCACGGAATATCTTTTTGGTGCCAACCTATTAAATCAGCTGCGCCAGATTCCAGGCCTGAAAGTCTAAAGCGAATCGCAAATCGATTTCAATGTCGCGCCGTCGTGCCGATCACAGCCTAGATGTATACAATTTGGCAGCAATTATTTCGCTCGATAAAAAAATGCAATTTTCTGCTCGTTTGCCTTTTCAACTAACAGCTCACTGTTTTAATAACCAATCAATTTTACCGCATGAGAAATTTCGACGGTTTTTTATGATGACTGATAATGATCGTAGCGTTTTGGGCCCACGAGATGAAGGTTGATGTCAATGAAATGTCGTTTTAAAAGGCATTTTGGAAAAGCCATCAAAGGAGACTGTTGTTGGCTCAGTGGCGATGTTAAGATGGCCTCCAGTCAGCACGTTGTCATATCGCGGTAAGGAAGGATTATGTGGTTTTTATCATGACGAACACCAGCCGGAAACGTATCTTAAGTTTTCTAAACGAAGACAGAGTATCAGACGGAATGTGGTAATTAGTCATAGAGAATTGGAAGTCAATATAACACTGTAGAAACAAAATATAAAGACGTGAATCGGAAGTTTGGGTACCGCAGCTTTAAAACTAGGCGTCATTTTGGAAAACACTGGTCGTCACTTTTACCACAGAGCCGGCCACGGAACAGACAAATCGAACCCATGACCTGGCGCCCAGATTTGCCTGATATTCTTTGCTTTGAACGCATGCAATACATTTTGGAAAAAATAATCCATATTCTAACTCACGAAGGCTTATAGGGCCTATGATCAAGTTGAATTAGTTTGAATGGGGTTTGACGTATACTTCATTCGAAACCATCATGATTTAATGGCTGTTTCATTTCCACGTCGTAAATTCAAGATGAGAAGTGTCATTTTGGTGCATTAGGGCCTAGGTCTGTGTATGTTATTGCTGTAGGGAGAATCAAGTTAGGTTTCCACTCGTCATTATAAATCAGTATAAGAGCATGCGTGAGGCTGGGGCTTTGCCCGCTTTGACATGAGTATACTAGCGATTGTAACATGAGTATCGTTCACGCGTTACTCGTGTTACAGAGACTGCTGATCAGTGGATGTGATCGTAAGGGATAGGCCCCTATGGATGTGTCATAGATGGATTCCTTTGCACTATGTCATCATTCGTCATCTTCATCAGAAGCTTTCTAAATGTAAGGTTGAAAAATACAACTCGTTAGAATCGAGTCGTCTCACATAAATGGCTCTTAAAAAAGAGTGGTGGTTATTCCACGCTGTCTTACGGAGTGGTTTTCACTCTGGGCCAGAGTGAAAAATCATTGAAAACCGTCGGATGCAAACTTCACTCTATTAATTAAAAGAGTGTATGAAAGACAACTGATAAAGAGATGTCCCTCGTTATGACTCTTCAAAGAGTGCCCCTTTTGCATTTTAGAGGCTTCGTAAGAGCATGGTGTAAGGAACAGAGAGACCCAATCCTGAGGTTATACGCATCCGCCGTGCATTCACCTCGTATATAATAAAGTGACTGATATAGCCTCTTCCGTGCCAAGGTTTTGTTGCTTTAATTCCGAGAAGATGGATTGGTGATGCCTGCAACGGATGGGAAGTCATGATCAGTTTGAGATCAGTACGGGAACAGAGTAAATGGAGTACTGCTCCGCATCGCCCAAGTCACTTGCATCATCACTGCTCATGCAGTTGGATCATGGAGGAATAAGAACACATCCTCTATGGTTGAATGTTTGCGCGGGCGTGACTGTGAAACGAAGCAAGAATGATGATTCATTATTTGGACAACAGATCAATGACCTACGGTTTGCTCATGCACTCGAGGGATTTCCCGGAACTACATGAAGCTGAAAAGCCAAGGCTTACTATATACTGCCCAACGGCTATTACTGAACTGAAGCACGAGCAAAGCCTGGCCTTTAATTCACCACTGTGTCATTCACTTTGGCCTCCTGCCAAATTCCACGAAAACGGCAGCGTTTTATTGCTTTGATACTTCCGAGTACTTATTCCTCGTGAGCTCTCTTTCCAAGAAAAGTTACATAATTTTCATCATTATACCATCTCACACGAATCGAGGCCATTTTATACGCACATCACACGACGAAGCTGATGAATGTAATATACCAACAATCCTTCCTTCCTCAATTATCATTATTTTACCGAATTTATACAACAGGGTTCCATGATTCCATAGTAACTTGATCTTTGTTTTTGTAGGTGATGGAGGAAACCACTATCGGAGGATCAAAACATCCTCACCATCCAAATATTATGAACTTCGGACCGTTTCATTCAGCACAGTCCGCACCATGACGCAGAAGAAGCAAATATTTCTAACCTCGAATTATACAAAACAATGAATCATCTCTTGATTTCTTTATGTGTGTCCACATTCAGATCACTGACTGATTGAACAACGGGAAAAAGGAGGGCATTATCCCCTGGGTGCCAGCGATTCTATCCCGGTCATTTGAAGGGGCAAGGCCACTCAACCACTACCCCGACCCAGACTGTGACCCTTGGCCGTGTATGCCTGCTCCCCCGAGGCGAGCTGGCTGGTTGGTGGTGAATCGAGACGGTGGATTATACGGGAGACACCCAAACCTTTAGACAGATGAGATAGGATCACCAGACAGCCCGAATCAAAGATGAAGGGGCAATGGAGGAAACCGCAGAGGTGAGATCAAGATTTATTTGTAATTTTTTGATTTTTTAAAAAGATCAAAAATAAAAGAGAAAAGACATAAGAAATACTGCGGCTTTTTTTTCACTGTTTTCTCAAACAGAATGATGACTGTTACTGTATCTGTCTTGATATTTTTGCCCATGAATCTGCATTTCTTTGATAAAAACCAAAGTATGATTAGTTTAAAAACAAATTCGTTGACATAATACACATCTGTGTAATTCATAATAACTTCCTTTTCTATCAAGATGCGTTTTGTATTATGTTTTGGCATCCATTTTAAACAAAATACGTTATTATAAAACAAGGTTATAATCCCGACGACTGTTTCATAACGAGAGGCATGCTTTTCATGAGCACTCAATGCATGATTGAACATGAAACAGCCGCAGAAATATATTATATTGTTCTTTTTGCCAATATTAATTTTACAAAAGTCAAGTTCATTGACATAGCATGACTTGTGGTCGGCATATTGCCCGATAAACATTATTTGTCTCTTGGTATAGATTTGCATACAAAGAAACTGAAATGAGATTGTTAACCACAAATCGGTACAAAAAATTGGAGTAAATTTGTGAGCGCGTATACGCCAACAACAATATACCGGTACTCATATCCAGAGAAAAGTTCGTATGGGTTTAAGCAACCTGATGAAACAATAAACGTGACCCCCCTGACCGCGCGTGGGTTTATTTTGACACTATTATACGCGTGGATCCAATATTGCCTGGGTATACTATTGAAAACAACACCCACATTAAAAAAAAAATCATAGTCGACGGCGCAAACAATGGAAACCAACTGCTTTTCTAAGTGACCTAGTTTGTTGACTGGCCGCGTTTTGGCAAACGGTTCCCCCGTATTTGCAAAGCGTAAACAAAGTTTGTTTTCGCTCCTGTAGCTCCGTTATTCTGTAATGGTATTTCAAGTTAAAGCTCAAAAAAGAAAAACAGATTTCAGGTTGGAACCACGCCACGAAAAACAAACAAACAAACACCAATTGATGTGTGGATTGCTCAATGACTAGTGATTAATAGACCTTTCTTGGAAAGCAGATTATTAATGATGATATAACGATGGTCCTATGTTAACATACACTATGAACCCACGCTGGGTTACGTGAAATGTAGGGCGCGCGCGTAACGTGCGAACCATGGACCAGTTTTCCAAACTCCGGCTCCGGCTCAGTCTCACGACCTCCGACTTTATCTCTGTCATTATCGCAAAAAAAATATAGGTTATGATTTTTCATTGAAGCTGAAGCTCTGTTTTTCCTTATCAAACCAGAGAATCTACTTCTGAACCGTAGCCGTAGCCTCTATTTTGATACCCGTTATTCACCAAATAGAGCCGGAGCCACAGCCGGAGCCGGATCGAGCCGAGGTTTGGAATGGGCCCAAGTATAGGCTTTGCTTTGGCTGTGTCCCAACTCTCTGGCTGCGGCCGCAAATAACGCACAAGTCTATGGAAACGGCTGCAGTCACTGGGTAGTGGCTGTCATAGCATGTGTAATAATTTATGGCCTTAGCTTTAATGGTAAGATTATACTCTACGCGGTCTCATACGTATTTTGAAACATCCCGTTCGTCACAGTGATAGTAGAACATTTGCGCAGTGTCAAGTTCACACGTTCAAATCATGTTTCTAAGTTGACCCTTTTCGATAAAGTAAACACAACAAAAGCCAGTGCGCAATCAAGATATGTATTATTATGATAACAATATTGAGATCGGTTTCAACATTCAATGCGAGAAACGTCACGACGCAATAATACCGTGCGCAGTAGAGTCCCATCCCATTATACGTTACTAAATCTTATCAAGTTTATATATGAAACACGATGCATATAGGTATTTTGGTTCAATGAATAGCCGTCGGGTGGACGCGGTATCGAAATCAATGAAATACATGAGAATACAATGACGTCACGGCTGACGTGGGCAACTTAGCTCAGACGAAACCGCATCCCCTGGCCCTGCGTCACGCTCTGAACATACTGGAGATCTAGATAGAGCGGCCCGTGGGATAGCCATGCCAGGGACACGAAGGAGTAAAAATTGGATTCGGTATAAAACGGAGGAGGATATCCAGGGGCTCAGGACATGGCATGTATGCCGACAAGCGCTTCGAGATGCTGTATGGGTATATATTACGCCTCAATATTAATAGCATCAGCCTGGCTAGACTGAGGCCAGTGATCGAGCACCAAACCTCACCCAAACATGCCCTGCAGACTCACGATTATAGAGTACTATATTAAGTGCGAAAAAGTGATTTTTGAGCGTAACTCGGTTAAATATTAATCATTAGGTTTCACGTCCATCCAAAAATGTGCGACGTTGTACTTTAATCCCAACTATTCGTTTTAAATTATATTTTATAGGTAACGATGGCACGAGATGACTGGACCTCAAGGTGTAGACTGGTCTCCAACTTTGATGGTCACCCCAAGTGGATGGTCTTCAAGCAGAGAAACTTGACCTAGGAGGGACCCTGAAAGTCCGGACGACTCTAGATGGGACGGTACCCGAGAAGACATCCGCTCAGGTGAGGAGTGCCTTCCCAACATGAGCCGAAGCTTCGGAACGCAATGATAGTCATGATTCGCTAATGGAGAACTTTTTGAGACGTTGGGGGCAGCAAACAGAACAGCACTGCTTGCTTCTGATGAGCATGCGTGAAAGTTTTTGTCCAATGAGCTGCCGTAAAACTAGACTGCTCAAGATGGCTTCCTCCATTGGTGTATGAGACCGAAACTTCAGTGCTGAAATGGGTGAGTCCATGCACTCCAAGGCCAGCCGGACCTGCCGCACTTCAACCACAGCGAAGCAAGCAGGACCATCTAAGTTTCCCTCCAATATCTGTCAAGAGTTTCTTCCCAGGTTAAGACAAAATGTTTTTTGTCTACAATCTTCCAGTCATCTCGTCGACCAATGTGTTACTCGTCTGTTATAGGTTTTTGTCTGTCATGGTGTGAGTGCCTTCCGTTGTGATCATTCTTCACCGTTCTACATCACCAGCTCATTTAATATACCAACTTGAGATCACCATTTTGATTGGACGCCATGCATAGTGTTTTGTCTTGGCTTCAACCATTCATCAAGTAAGTTTCCGATGACGTCAGTGTGCTTTTTGCAGCTATAGCTTCTTTCTTTTCTTTTTCTACTGTAATGCAATGCGATTGGCTGTTCAAGCTTTTTTTTATAAACCCCCCCCCCTCCCCCGGGCGCAAGTGGCCCCGTCACTAAAAACGTAGTTCTAGTTTGAATGTAGAGTGTAATTAAAATAATTTTCTTGTGGAATTCACATCACACACAATGTAGACCTAGTTATTATAGAGAGAGTTGTGACGTTCATTTTCAGTTTTTAAAATAAATCATTGTTCGTACATTCTGGCATTGATACTTCGTATAATATCGGTACATTGTGCATTGTTCGCATCAAAACCTAGATAATGCTTTGGCCACTTGTTCTACGGACTCCCATTTTGAATCTGAGGACATTAAAACTGTGCAATGTTGCAACTCTCTCTATAGTCTGGTATTTGTAGATTAGTTCTATGAAAACAAAGTGTGTTTGCGTTCAGAAAAATGTCGCAGACTTGAAACAAGGTTACAACCTGTGCCATCTTTCTTTAGAGCTGCTCGACGCGCCAATTTTTGCTAAGCATAGAAAAGTTTGGCTAACTTAAAACACCGACCAAAACTTTGTTGCTGCCTGTTATCAGCTGACTGATAACAATGCTTAGCAATTAATTCACGGTTAAGCAGCTCTATATAAAGAGGGTCATGCACGTAGATAGGGTATAGGTCCTACGCACTTCACCTTTTTTCAGTGATGTAGTATATGGACGGTTATGGCCGTAACTTCTTTAAAAAAAAAAGTCTGATGACGATAAAATATTTTGAGACTAACGCTTAAACGGTTTACTATAATGAACTGTTTTAGGCCAATGTCAAAACGTGAATACCAGTTGCCAACCTGAATATCTTATTTAGAGTGTTTGTTTTTTTGATAGTGTGAAAGTAGATATAGAGTTTCGTGTATTAACTGAAATAATTAATAATGAATTCCACTTTCCCCTTCTGCCCACAAGTTGGGTCACATCAACCAAATTGAGTATTAAGAGTAGACGGTCGCCATGGTATTTATAACCCGCTGTGACGCGTATACGTACGCTTTACGAACTGGGAAACAACCCTAATTGGTTGTTCAAAACCGTGACGTCACGTCCACTCACGCTTTTTTGAAATGTTTAGGACCACAAGCAGCCAATGAAAATGACCGGGTTAGAGAGAGATACTTTACGGCTTAAATTTTTCTTTGCTGCTTTTGGGACACGCTGTACTGCACCGTTCAACGCAATTAAAACAAATGTAGTTATTAGTATAGCTGGCTCGCTAACAAAAGGTATAGGAAGGGAATGGAAAAATTGATTGAAATGCTGCGTTTATTAATATCATATCACGAAAATGCTGCAAAAGGTAAAGTCGAGGTGTAAAATACTGCAGACTTACTTTCGCATCGGAAGGGCAACTCAGGTATGAAAAATAGCTAGCCTTAGTTTAAGTAGTAGTACAACAATCGCTAATGCTTTAGTAAAAAATATAATATACGTTTCGCCTTTGCTAAATTATATTCGCGTATGACTTTTATTTTGATGTCAATGCCAACACTGCGGATTGTGCACGAAATTCGGCATTATTACGAAAAAAAAAACCTATTTCTGAATTCAGCGGTTCTGGTGAGGGTTTGGTATAGGACTTGGCTTCATTTGTCATCTAAAATTCGCCAAAAAGGTATTTCACACTCCTCTAAAAGGTGAAGAATCGGAAACATTTCGGTGGAGTGTTAACTGCACACAATGAAACAAAAACAAATGAGTGATTATTTTCTTATAGGATAAATTTCCACACCACAACCAGCCATGTGTTTCGCCCATAGATGTGAGGTATAGCGGACATTTTGGCAGCTAACCACGGCTGGTAACTTGGTATACGAAGCCTCCGTTATATGGCTTCCCTCGTTTGACCATGGAGCTATAAATTTACCTCCATGTTTTGACCATCAGAGGTGGGAAATATTCAATTGCGATATAGCGACTTGATTGTATGTTAGCGTAGTATTAGAATATGTCTTAGATTATAGTTATACCTAACTGAAATAATTATTGATCTTCTTGTGTTTAAAAAAAAGTTGTGTTTGTTGACGTAGAGGGCGTGGTAGATCCGCCATTTTTTTTTCTTCATTTGTTTGTGGAAATATTTGTCTTAAATATTACTTTGGTGCATGAGGCACTCGTTTCGCCACACAATTGCTGCATTATAAAAAAAAGTAGACTAAACTATCCCCGTTTATTGAGGAATATAGATTTAAACGAAGAAGAGAACACTAAGGTGTTTTAAGGTTGAGAGAATAATGGTTTGTGTGTTTGTTTGTTTTAAAGATTTGATTTTAAAGTGTATTTGCAACAATCGAATCTCCCTTTGAAATTGTATCTGTATGTTACTTCTATGAAGCTTACTTTTGTGTGTATATTTTGTAAATAGATTTCAACTTTCGCCCTTAAAACGTATAATCCATGAGCTATATTCTTAACCCCCCTTTTTACCTCTGCGATACAGTTTGTTATTATTTTCTTCCAAAAATATATAACAAACTTGTTGAAATCATTTCAGTTGTAGATTTGTAAAGTGATTTAATTTTGGTAGAATTAGAAAGAATTATTACTCACGTTTACTAACACATTGTAATGTACGCGATGCGAGCTGCATTTTACAATACACCCGTGCTGACAATGGTGCTGAAAGTTTGTGGGTAGATTTTAGTTATGTCTATTTTTCATTTTATAGTCGGTTATCTTTCATGGCCAGTAGAATAAATTATAAAAAACATCAAGGCAAATGTTACATTCCAAAAAGATTACACAAAGTATATTCCAAGATGATCATTATATAACACATCAATGAAGTATCTGTATGAACGATTTACAAGCGCTTACATCGCGGTCGCCGCCATCTTTGAAATCAAACTTTCAGGTGTGTACGCACCGCGCATGACAACTCGCGGCCAATCATAAGCCTTCATTTGGCCTTGGTAAAGATGTTATTTGAGTTTACGTCACTACAAGCAAGGGGTGTTATAGACTCACTCGTTAAATACAGGAATTAAATTAAAACAAACAACATTGTTAACATCACTTGATCGATGTCGCATTAACGTATGTAATTAGTTTGATTGGTTAATTATTCTGACGTTTATTTTTTGTTATTTTTCTAAACGAAATGCACACCATAGAAGATTATTTAATTTTCTCTAATCTCTAAACTCGCACCTTTTTTATACTCCTCCTAAATCTCGGCTTGCCTGAAAGTAGTCGTCGTCGCAACGGAGTTTGTGTTGCTTCTACGTGGTCGTTAAATATTCAGCATCATGAATAATGCATGAGCTTTGAATGTTTAATGAGCAGCGTTGAAACATCTGCTCCGTTGCAATGACGTCATTGACTACAACAGAAGCTAAATCACTCCATTAATTAGTTAGTGAATAATTATAGAAAACAATGGTGTTTGTTGGATATTGTTGATTGCATGTGCATGGTCTTGTTAATTGTTTAGCCTGTTAATGTTTGGGTCATACCACAGTGGTAAAATGTGTGGGGCCAGTTACCCAGAACACACTTGCATGTAAATTTGCCAATCGTTTTTCTCCGTTGACTAAGCCCTTTGTATGTCACATCACAGCGGACTTTGTTAAATCGTGCCCCAACATGGTAGACTATAATATAGAATGACACTTTCTGGTAGTTTTGAGACCAGCGAATCTTGCCAAGTAGTAACTAATCACTTTGAGCCCGAGAGAAAGTATACGAGAAAGAACGAACCTCTTTTTACGGACAGGAAATAGTCGTCGGTATCATCAGAAGATTTCGGCCACCACCAATTTAAAAACTTGTTTGTCGTCGACATCATGCAACATCGGTGCACTTCTTTTTTCTTTGACGTGAGTTGTGCAATGATCAACTTTCGGTGCACGGATTCATAGAAACCGGTTCGAAAAACCGGTTCGACTTTCTCTCCGGACTCAAGAAAACTAACATCACTCATTATTAACCTCCGAAGTCTGTGTGTTTTTCCTTGAAATCCTTCGGCATTCAAGGAGCACAATCAGACGCTTCGTGACACGTGCCATATTGAATTTGTAGGAGATAGTCATTAAAAATGTTGTACATGTATAATGGTAGTAGTATCGTTATGATAATTATGTGAGCTGGATTTTCCAACTCGAAAAAAAAAAATCTTCAGTAATACTGCTGTTTCGTTATTTTCAAATTGATCTGTCGTAATTTAGATGACGGTTTTAAAAACCGATTTTTCTTAGTAGCATTCAACAGTAATGTGTCTTCGTATTATAGAACGGGATTTTCAGTTAATTTTAAATGTCGATCTTTATCGCATTAATTACATTATAGAGCAAACTGCTTCTTTTTCTGCAACGAAGCGATGATTTTTGGTGGATGAAATCTTTATCAATCAATAGAAATGATCTTGGTATTAGCATAAACTTTCTAGTCACAACTTTTAGCTTACACTCTCTCGTTTTCCAATTAAATAACTTGTACAAAGTTAAAACGGCCATCTTTCCAAAGGGATTGTTTTCTTTGTAAATTAATAACTTAAACTTGTCCAGAGAAGGTACTATATTGTTGCACACTAGAAATACGGTTGCCTCAGTCCAATAAGTTTACACAGTTCAACGAGATACACTAGAATTACCACACAAATGTTGTTTTTGACTGACAATTCTCTTTGCCAACTTTTTGATTGTTGCTGCTAGGTATACATAATTTTACTGTTAGCACATGTCAGCAGAAGAACTTTTGCTTACTAAAACACTGGTAACCGCAATCATTCCATGTATAAGACATATTGCTCGTAACTGGTCCCCGTGCCGATTCCTACTTAACATGACATGGAAATTTGCTTATATCCTCGTTGAAAGCATGTATTTATTCGGAAATTATACCAAGTGGTATTACTGGTCGAAATTTACAAACAAATCTCCCATAGTAAAAAAAGCGGAAAACAAAATGACTCAAAATACAGCATATAAAATGAATTCATCCATTTATTGTGTATACAGTAATTAATGTTAGGCCTATTCTGCGTTTGGTAAAGGTAATATGCACTCAGATTTGTGGACTTTGTTTAAAAAGTATGTCACATTTTCTTAGTCCCCAGAGGATTTCTTGTTTCTCCAAAACACATGCCGTATTTCTTGTTGCAACTTGGCCCAAAAATGTAACAATTTGTGGCGCACTTGAAAACTGTAGATTACTTACTAAATAAAGGCAGTGTTAAAAAAATAATGATGTAGCGAAAAGCTCGACCGAATGAAATGATTTCACCGACCACAGTGAACCGGGTAATCTTAAATTCCATGTGAGTTTAGAGTTCTGCGATGTTGTGTTGATTAGCCTAAATGAAAATAACTACATGTACATTATACTATGAAATAAAAAAAAATTGAATTAAATGACAACACTGATACAAGACAATGCCACTTACATGGTATTTTTGGAATTCCCAACAGCAAAAGAACAATACATTTGGCTATAGGAAGGTACATGTACCAATTTTTATTTTGTATCAACCAAGCTCTATATTAACTTGTCAAGAAATCCAAAGTTGATAACTGGTTGCATGACTGATTATTTTAAATGATTGTTTCTGAAATAATGATATAATATATCTGTTGGTGATCTTTTGTTAATTCGAAGTATAATGTACGGTTTCCATGGCAATTATAGATTTTAAGCTTATCTTATTGTAATGTTGTGGTTATTTTCTCTTCAAAAAATAATAAAACACAAAAAAATGGAATTCTTTTAACTTGACCTCCGTGTGGTTTGTTCGGTTTCAAACACTGCAAACCATTAAAACTACAGAAATGAAAAGACAACGAACTTGAAGAAAGATTGACTGGAGTGGGATTCGAACAAGCGACCTCTTGAACACAGTACCGGCGATTTTTAAATGACTTAAAATTAACCCAGTCCGTTTCCATTGTGGTTATTTGATGATTTAGAAATGAACAGAGCAACTGAAGAATGGTATGCCGTCAATTAATCAGTTATAGAGCGAAAAACATCAAGATTGCTTTCAGGCACTGACATTATATGTGTCGATTTCTAAGTTCATGACTAGGGGGGATGATTGGTGATTTTGGTGTCTTTTGCGAGAGGGCGAAGCGACCGAGCGAGAAGGCTGTTGGAGGTGGGATACCCCCCTACCAAACCAGGGACTTTTTAATCAAAACAGAGTCGAAAAGTCGTATTTTAGAGCATTTAAAAGCGAATTGAACATACAGGTGTAGTATAAATTCCCTGCAAAGACTAAAAAAAAACAAGGATCATGTAATATTTCTATACAATCAACTTGAATGCCATTCAACCTCGAAATTTTTTTTGGGGGGATGATAATACACCGGCCAATCCCCCACCTCAAATATTGGGGGATATATCCCCCCCCCCCGGATCGGCACCCATGGGCACAGTACAAGACAAACAGGGTCACCTGCATCAGGTGAGCTTTCATGAATATCTTGAATTCACGACTGCCACCAACTTTGATGTACATGTTGTATGTGGAACATTTGTTCCAGATTCTCGAACCATCACAGGCAGAGAATGTTCCATTGGGAAATGAACGGCGTGGTAGGCCATGCGATGGACGAGAAAGCAGGGCTGACAATCGACGAGATCAACAAGTGTTCTTAAACTATCACTCTCAAGTGGGAAATGTGGCCCCTACTGGTCTAGATGGAGAAGACCATAGCTGGGGCCATCACATACCAACCTATAGACCAACCTCTAAAGATGACCTTTCCAACTAGGCCTCTAATGGCCCAGATGGTCGAGTTGAATTTACTATTATTTTAACATTAATTAACGCTAATTATTTGGACGGTATCCATTAATATTTTTCAGAATTTCTGAGAAAAAAAGCGGATATGTAGATTTAAACTCATTTTAAGGCCAATTTGAATAACTAGTAAGTACTCAAAATGGAGGACGAATTATATTTTTTGGTGATGAATATAATACACTTGTAGATGGCGATTTTTACAAAATATTGCACACATTTACAAATATCATACATGTAATTCACAACCAAAACTTACAACATTTGGATCCACATAAAATTACTGAGGTACCATATAAATCAATTTTCACCCTGAAAAATAAGAACATCTGTGATATACTGCTTCAAATTAAGAGATTATTTTACCATTTAGGCCTACTACAAATAATACAGAGGATATCAAAAATCACTACAATTCAATAAATACTTCATCAAAACTAAAGATTGACAAAATTAAGACTTCCTAAAAGAATAAAGCACATTTTTTACATAATGTACACCTTAAACCTCACACACTGGAAACTTATTAAACTAAGCACCAGGTACCAATGATTGTGAGCTCTTAGTTATTCAACTCCGTGAGTGAAAATAAAATCTGACCGATAAATTCATCAATTTCATTTGAAGTGCCTCAAAAAAAAAAAACCACACAGAAAATCCAAGGACATATGACTGAAACGTAATTCTACCTGGGATTTTTAGTTGGGCGGGTTTAGTTGGGATTTTGCTCAGCAGGGCAACATGAATTTGGCAAGGGGACTTTAACTCGCCCACGAACATCCGTCCCCATGTCAACATCAACAACATACTGCCCAGCAAATGCAGGCACCCTATCCGATTAACCCATCCCTGACATTAAACAGGGTCTAACCTCACCAGTTTCCATGGCAGCAGAAGCAGCTGTTGCTAGGCAACTGGGATGCTCTCCCCCTGCATCTTCCTCCCTGACATTTAACAGGCAAAGTCCTGCAAGGACAACATCTTGGAGCCAAAGTGGCTCAACACAAAGTACCTGGTGTATGTGTGCTGCATCCAGGGTGTTGTCACACCGGAGGGTCTGGATGAAAGGCTGATGAATCACCAGGGGGGTGCAAACTACGGCTGGTTATGGGACAAAAAGTGCCGTTAAGGAAAACATTTTCAAGTGCATACAATCAAAACTGGATGATGTATTTGTAAGGCCTTTTCATACAGGCATTGATTACTTTTTACAGATGTTACTCAACCAAGTCATCGATTAGCAAACTGGCATGACTTGTGCCGTTTGACGATTTCAAGCTTCCACACAACTGTGGAGCCTTTCAGATGCAGACAGATGTGACTGTGGCGAAGCACAGACAGCCAACAACCTGGTAGAGCGCTGTACCTTCCATCGCCTAGAAGGCGGATGGGCTGCTCTTCCCAGCCTCACACCGAGCGCCAGGACCTAACCGAGAGACGCAGATTATATGCTTTCTTGAGAGATGCAGACCTCCCCTCATAGGACAGAAAGATCAGAAACCCTGGTAGAGCGCTGTACCTCCCATCACCTAGAAGGTGGTTGGACTGCTCTTCGCAGCCTCACACCAAGTGCCAGGACCTGTCTGAGAGATGCAGATGCTATCTGTGTCCTTGGTTTCTCATATACATGTACACAAATACTTTCCTGAATATGTCTTGTGTGGACATTACTTGTTACCAGGTCCTCGCAGAATCTACATAAGCACAAGGCAATGTCCTCACATGTTACTATACCTATCCTGTTTGCTGTTGAAAGTAACTGTGTCTCTTAGAACAGACAACAGGCATTGTTGTATTTCAAAAGCAAGCAGTAACAAGAAGCAAAGAGCAACAAGAAGAATACAGACAGCCACTTGTAAAGTAGTTGGTCATTTAATTCTTGTCCCTCTATGTCGTCAAAAGTGTTGTTAACGTTCAAAGTCAAAAGGATACATTGCCATACTCAGCTGATCCAGCTGTAAGAAAAAAATGGAGAAATATTCACAGAATTAACAAAATAAACATAACATTTTTCCCAATACTAGAAAAGAGGCTGTTTATCGTGGAAAATGGCCAGAAGCTAAGAGGTTCACGATGTTGACTGGAAGGTAACAACGTGTCGGCTGCGGACAGCTAGCCTTTGTCATGCTGATGAAGACACTTGGTCTCAATTTCGTGCTTAAATATTTCTTCAAGACAAATTGTCTCTGCACAAACAAAACAAAATCAAAACGCCAAATTCACAGTATTTCTGGAAAAAATGCATGACAGAGATAAAAAAAAAGAGTCAAAAGCTTTCACAAATAACTTATAAAATGACTTGTTTTCGTGCTTTGTGTTGGTTTTTTTCCTGTCGAAATTCTGACATAATCAAGGAGCGAGATTATTTCCTTAAAAGAAAACAAAAAAAATAGAATTTATCAGTTGTATAATACTGTCACTTGTGATTCATTATGCACCCTTATGCCTTGGCGTATCTTGCAAAATCTTAAGACGCTAAGCTTGAGTAAGGCATAACATGTAAATCCTCCCTGCTTATGCAAATCTTAATACTGCTTTTAAAGTCCTAAAGACGGGGAAGAAATATAGAATCTGACAATCTCTACGAAAAGTCATCAATGATAATCCACTGAAAACAAGGTCGCAAAATTGCATTTGCAATTCTAAAACTGACCTCATTACAGACGTTTATTTGAGGGCTGTTGTGCCACAATCCAAGTTTTCTCAAAGATTATTCAAAGATTTAGGGCGACGCAAAACAGATTAGGATTTTATATGCAAATGCTTTGCATCGTAAAAGTTAATACATGTACATTTAGTTCCAAAATTCATGCATTCAAATAGGTTTTGGTAAAATATAGCACATATTAGGTAAGTTGTACAACAAAAAATAGCATTAACGTACCCCCAGGGCATTTTGGCACAGAACTTTCTTGAATCTGCTGCCAAATGACCACAAAGTGCAGCATGATATTTAGACTTGGATACAGACAGAGCATCGATCCCGAGAAAAAAGTTACAGTGCCCAGGCAATATGGCCGTTTTATGCCCTTTAGAAGTCAACATTTAGGGGCGGATCCAGGATTTTCCAAAGGGGGGGGGGGGTGGGCGTGGAAATAAAATGTGGCAATTCAATAGCGACAGATGCATTTCGGGGCGATCAAAGCTAGCTAATTTTGTCTTCCCCCTCTTTTTCTTCTTTAGTCTTTCTCCCTCAATGTGTATTGTTTTTCCTCTTTCCTTCTTTCTTTCTTTCTTTCTTTTTTTTTGCTGGAAGAAAGGGAGGGCGGGGGCGTGTACCCCCTGGATCAGCCCCTGACAATCACTTGAGAAAAGTTCTGAGGGATAAGGAGGTGGGTGGATGATTAAAAATTGACGAAAAGATTTCAGAGACAAAAATGACTGGACTCACGTTGGATAGAAGATGGTCCATGTTCTGAGTAGCGATGTCAATTCCCTCTTTAGTATTGGCACTAGAAACAAACAAGCAATAACAAACCCAAACAAACAGAGACTATCAGACTGGATAAATACACCATTTCATTTCAGGCGGAAATATTTTAACAATATGTTTCTACCACCACCATCTTCATACCCTGAAAGATATACGGAAATCTGTGAACATTTCTGTTTGGGTATGTCACCAATATTGTACATGCTCTTTGAATACAGCTATAAAAGACTGATCCATTAAGCCACGCCCCAATAGCTTCTGACCAATCACAGCCATGGTTTAATTATGACATCGCCATATGAGTTCATTCTTAAGTATGAAGTTGGAACACGAGTGTTCATGGTCCATGTGTGCTGTGGGAGGACCTAGCAGGATTGATCGACTGACGAAGCCACCTCAAACTCACCCGACGTTCTGGATGTCAGCCTCCATCTTGAAATGCATCCTGCCGAGTTTTTCCTGAAGGTCACGGACGTTGTTCATCTTCTCAAAGGAGCAGTGCTCATCTGCGGGGCAAAGAGTCAAAATTAATCGCATGATCACATAAGACCTGTACTTGAACAGAGAAAGGAATCTAAATGATTTAAACCATACTTTCCTTGACCTGGCCATGCATGGGGCCAAGTTCAAAGAGTTGCTTAAGCACACACAAAAATTGCTTATTATTAAAGCATGAAAAGCCCTCCTTGATCAAACAGGATTGCCAACCAATGATATTCATGTGCTGTTTACTGCTTTTGACTTGTATTCGGCCATTGTTTGTTGAGCATAACATTTACAAGGAGTTTTGGCTGACATACTGATTTTATTTACGAAGGCTTTTGGTGCTTATTAAAGCAGCTCCGTCTATGAAATTGGTCCCTGGTCTTGGTCTTGGCCTTGATGCTACCTTTAAACATTCCCAGAGATACTTGTCACTTTGGTATTAAGGCAAGTGCTCCTTACAATGGGGCAATGGTCACAGACACAGCACCCCCACTTGACCTAAAATCAGGTTGATATCATAAATTGACTTGGGCTCCTGCTCAGGCTTTGGCTCAATCGCTTTCATCCATTGTATTGAATCCAAATGCTTATGGCTACGGCTTGGAGGAAGATACTCTGTTTTGAGCAAGGAATCGAACCACACCCTACGTTTTCAGGCTTTTCGGATGATGGAGACAAAGCAAAAGCCGGAGTTGAATTTCAAAGCTTCTTGAAGCCCCTTAGCACGTTGCCAACTTTATAATTAGTGTGCCCTATCAATCATGCTTACCAAAAGCACCAAGTTTCCCGGCTTCGAAGTCCCTCATGAGCTTCAACAGGCCATCTTGCATGTTCTGTATGTCATTGACGTCAGTGATGAAGCTGTGTTCCTGGCAGGGCCGGTCAATATCCGCCGTGTTGGCTCGACTTCTCTTCTTGCTCTTCGAATACGATAAGAGAGGGAAAAAGTCAATGCGACTGGAACATGTAGTGTGGCAATGGAACAGAACATAAGTGTAATTGCCCAAGTGTGCAATGGAAAGGGCTTCCTGAGGTCCATTTCACAAATCACTATTAAAGATCAATCTTAAACGTGAATGAAATACAAGATCACTATACAGTGGAATGCCACTATAAGGCCTAAAAACAAAAATTGTTGTGTTGCCCTCAGCGACCGACCGTAAAATGCCAAAACTTTGGGTCAGGATTTTTTTTAAATTTTGTTTTTTCTCTGAGTCCTAAAGTAGAAAAACTCACCATTTTTGACAGAAAATGTAAGATTTAGCAGTAAAAAAGCGTGTCTCCTCAAAACGACCCAAGACCATTGATTTATAAGCCCTGGTGACCATACATCCTGTATTTATTCTTAAATGTTTGAAAGTCTGCCCCAAAAAAATCAAAAAAATAAATAAAAATCGACCGACCGACCCAAAATTTTAATTTTTCCACTTGAGGGCAACACAACAATTTCTTTTTTTTAGGCCTAATGATCACTCCTATACCAAACATTTGGCTATACATTAATCCGACTTGCGATTCATGTAATTGGCCGCCCTGCGGTGTATCAGGGGACATACACCCTGCAGTATAGAGTGTGGCTGAGCGTAAATTCTTTTGTTGCCACACAAAAGGCGGGCGGGACCACTGCAGTAATGCAGTATGTTTTGCCAACTGCCGTCGGATCGGTCTTTACCGAACATCATCCTTGGCTCCCAATTTTTTATACAATACATATCCAATGGTTCTTTAAATCACTATACGAATGACCACTGTGACAGACAATATCTGTGGATCCCAGCAGGTTCATTATAGTGGCGTTCCACTGTTGTGATACTGATAACTCAAATTAAGATTAATTGATTAGAGCTTCAAGAAATCTAGCCCTGGGTCCCTCTATTCATTGGAAAATTGAAAATCACATGTCCATTCCTCGTCCCTACCTTGGACTTTTTAGTTTGCTCGGCTGGAGTACTCTGGTTGGCCGGACCGCCGATCTGTCTCATCTGTGGCATAGCCCAGACTCCTTGCTGCTGTCGTGCATGGTGCATTTGTGACATGGTCACTGCTGGACCCTGGCCGATGCCTCCGACACTAGCCCTCTGATCTCGAAGGGACGGGGTGTTCTTGGGGTAGGATGAGGTCACAGGGACAAGGGGGGCAGGTACCGACGGACCGCTCAGACTGTGTCTACCAGCTGCCGAGAAAGGTATAACAAAATATGTTATAAATCATTTCAAGTAAAATATTTCAACTTGGGAAGTTGGGAGATAATTGCAAACTATACATGACAACCTTCGGAGACTTAACACATTTGAATTGGGGGTCGTCAGACGATTTCTTGCATTCGGACGATTTCAGTACATATGGGCAATAAAATAAACCATGTTAACATCCTTAATAATTATGTGACTTATCATGTACAATTCCAATAAGTTTTAATAATATGTAATAGTAATAACAATATGTTGACAATACGTTTAACCTGTGAAAACTGGGAAGCATTTAGTTAGAAAACACTTTTAGTTTTCTTCATTTCAGTCCCACAGGGTTTGCGAAGGAATGTAAATAGTAAAATATAATCCTTGCATGGACATTTTCCCCTTGCATTGCTTTCTTGAGGCTTAGGCTCAGGCTCCAGCTCTGACATCCATATGCTGAAAATATAGGCCTAAGTTGTGGTTTTTCATTGAAGCTGAAACTCTGTTTTCCTTTTCAAACCAGAGAATCTACTTCAGAACCGCAGCCAAAAGTCTCTATTTTGATACCAGTTATTTCAGAATGGATTCACAAAATTGAGCCCGAGACGGAGCCTGAGCCTCCGTTTCGTAAACGTCCTATGTCTCAATATTATGGCAGGGTATATTTTGCCAGCATCGACATTCTTCCTTCAAACACTATTTTGCCATTCCCTCACTCTGATTGGCCAATTTGCAGTTTGTCATTCTGGCAGTAATGTACATGTACATGTACATAAAATAACATTTAGAGAAAGATGGCCGACATGACGTATAGAGAATTGGCCAATCAGGAGCCGGCAAAATATACACTTTCCAATATGAATATTACCTTGCTGACTTCTCTGATGATGCAGGAGTGCACTGCTTATCTGGTGGTGAGACGTGGGACCGCTCGCCGTCAGCGTTGCTGGGCGGCGTGAACGATTCGCCTCAGCCAGAGATGGGTAACTCTGCCCACGGCCACTGCCAAGCTTCGGGCTTCCGTGAGGTCTGTTCGACATCTCTGTACTTCATAAAGCTCTCTATTAAAAAAGAAAAAATGAAACCATTTAACTTCACTACATTCTAAATCTAAGGGTCTAGCTTATTTATGGTAACGGTGTACAAGCATGTCCGATACCTATAAAGGGAATAAAACTGTTTTGTCTGTCTGTTTTGAAGTTTGCAACAAACAGTTAAGAAAATTGAATTTTTACTCTATCTGGGAATTTTTTAAGGACTCAGGAACATATGCTGAAAGTAAAAAATATCATTTGGGAACAGTAGAAACTATTATTAAGTTGTTTTATTCCCTTAATAGGTATCGGACCTGCTTGTAAACCGTTACCTATTTTATAATATAGGGCCTAATATTTAACTCCGGCAATTATGACCTGCAGTGACCATGGAGGAATCAAGAGTTAAGTTCTTCCTTTCTCCATGCACTGACTGCAGATACATGACATTTAGTTGATAACGATCATCGCAACTAATTCAATAACTAGGCCTACCCGGTATCCTCATACACGTCATATCTATTCTAGGCTTAGATTTGCAATATGGGTTAGACTGAATACTGAATCCAACCTGCATTTTTCTTCCTTTTTTACACCACAAAAAATATTAATATGGCATGTATTGACTAAATCAAAGTAGGCCTAATTAGGAAATGTACTTTAGCCTAGGCCTAGGGCCTACTTATAAAAATTAAAATGGATCTAGGGCCTAATGTTAGGCCAATTCGTTTTTACATTAAATTAGCCTAGGCCTACATCATGTAAGTGAAATCTTCTTCAATTAGCAAGATAAAATGTCTCCACGAGAATTTTTGCCTAAACATATAATTCTTACAAAGTTGAAGAATTGAAGAAAACACCGTTAGAACATCTCGAGTCTCGACAACCGATAAAACTAGGCAAAACAAGTCCGATTCCTGGGAGAAACACAGTGCCTTCTTTGGGTTTCAGGTCAACTCGGTCCGTAACCAACTCGGTCCGAGTCAACTCGGTCCGTGACCAACTCGGTCCGTAACCAACTCGGTCCATGACCAACTCGGTCCGTAACCAACTCGGTCCGAGGCCAACTCGGTCCGTAACCAACTCGGTCCGTGACCAACTCGGTCCGTGACCAACTCGGTCCCTATGGGAAAATGCACGCAAAAACGTCTGGTAATTTTGTTGCAGGAAAACGAGTACGTAGTCTTGCAAATTGCGTGAATTTAACTATTTATTTAGGCCTATTTATTTATTTATTCATTTATTATCTAAAAAACATTAAAAGAATGAAAAATACATTGGCAGGTGCTGCCCATAGGGCCTGAAAAAAAAGTAAAAAAAAAACAAACAAAAAACTCTGTCATCAAAAGACGTGCCTTGCCAACCTGCCATTTATAAATCTTATATTAAATTATGTTATGTATATACACAGATTAATTAAAACAAAGCTAAAAAATCAAAAACAAAAACACAAAACATTCATCATTATTATTCATTAATTGATTTATTAATTTAAACATAAAAAGCACGTTTTCACAAGGCAATTTGACTTCGTGTATAATTTAATTGATATTTTTATTAAAATTGTATTGTGCCATTTTATCAAATAATTATGGTATCAACATAATATGGCATAATTTATTTCCTCACGGTTTCAGCCACAAGCAAAACATATTATGTTATGATGACATTAAAAAACATTAATGCAAGTAGCCTACATGTTGTACATGTACACGGCTGCTGCAAACTGCATGGATTCTTGTTTGTGTACGTTTTCCCATAGGGACCGAGTTGGTCACGGACCGAGTTGGATACGGACCGAGTTGGTCACGGACCGAGTTGGCCTCGGACCGAGTTGGCCACGGACCGAGTTAGTCACGGACCGAGTTGGCTTCGGACCGAGTTGGTCTCGGACCGAGTTGGTCTCGGACCGAGTTGGTCACGGACCGAGTTGACTCGGACCGAGTTGGTTACGGACCGAGTTGACTGGCACCCCTTCTTTGCATTGCATGTCAACATTTCCTTCACACTCACAATGACGAGCGCCCTCAACGGTAGTACAAGCCTTGACAGGGAGGGCTTCATATCCGGGTAGGAAGCGTTCGTAGTTACGGCATTTATCTTGCTTGAGAGTAGGCCTAGATTTAACTTTTACCGACACAGACGTGTAGATTAATTACATGTTTATTTACTTAACTCTCTGTTTATCTGGTCAGTACAAAAGTGGAAGGAATTAAGTGCAGTTTACTGCCAGTTTCGCCTCATCGGCCATCGCCTCATCGGGTCATGTTGTGCAAGTATTTATTGATGTGATGTGACCATGGAGGAAGGAAATTTAAAGACCTTCCTCCATGTGACTTTCTTTGTTGTGTTAGGCCTACTTTACTTAGTGTTTACTGTCAGACCCAGCAACCCCCCTTTCTTCATTTAGGATTTATGGGGGTCGATGGTTATTAAGCATGGTGTGCTTTAGTCCACAACGGCACAAGGATTATTTTCAGATATGGATCTACACTACAATGTTGACCAGTTGAGATTTCCTCTTCAATATTATTTTTATACTTTTTTTTTATAGCAAGGTTAAATTCGTGGAAAGAGGGTAGCCGGTTAAGTTGATTTTTGAAATTTTCGAAAGTATGGGGGGTTTGAAAATGATCCTTGTAGTTGTGGGCTAAAGCACACCAACCCTGAACTGATCATGTCAAAATCACCTAAATGCTATTTACTGAATTGTTATTTGCCGACTGCTTGCAATTTCACAAATTAAACTTTGAAGTTCACTTTTTAGTTGATCCATATCGTCATAGTAACTTCTGTGGTGACGTCACAAGTCAATTCATGCATCAGTTTGCTTTGGTCAAAATTTGGAGAATTCATTATTTTTCAGCTTGTTGTAGCCTTTGGTCTGGAGTAGACGCCGGAGTGTAACAATGGGAAGTGGCTCATCATCCAACTCATCCAAGCCTTCACCCCAGGGCCAGGGGCAGAGACAAAGCAATCTCCCGGATCATGTCTTAGAGATGCTCCAAGAATCCCTGCTGTCATTACCCTTCCCTCCTGGAGATATAGACGAGCGGACGATTGACAGTGCTGCTCAGAATGCAGAACGGTTGGAGCTTCTTGAACCACAAGTTATTCTTACGAAGGGTGAGCAGGCAACAGGAACCTAGACCCTGGTTGCAATGATCTTAACCCTTGGTCTACGTGAAACTTGGTCTACTTGGGCCTTGGTCTTCGTGGACCATGTCCCCACGAAAGTTTACGATCATCGCAACTATACCTAAAGACCCATAAACAGGCTGAGGACCCAGGTTACCCCGACTCTGTGGATATTGGATCCAGAGTGTCAGTGTATACCAGGCACTGTTTAGCCTACAGGTCCACCGGCCACCTTACCATCTGACTGAATTCAATTTTTTTGAATTTGGGGCCAGATGAAAAATCAATGCTGGACTCATCAGATAAAAATGTTACCAGGCCATCCAGGAATTAGACTTAGTTTCCTTTTGATCATTAAGACAAAGCCTTTGAATTAATGTTTTATAATTTGGAAAGGGTTGATTTTAAATTTGAAGATCATTTATGTGGAGTATGATGCTGAAAGTGCGCATGACACATCAATCTGAAATTTCTTGAGGCAAATATTTAAAATCAGCCGATATCTGTGATGTTGTATTTGTCATTTTCAGATCAAATATTCAATTGGTTTTGATTTCTGTTTTTTTTTTCCAGGTCAGAAAGCCAAGGGAATTTACATCGTCATTTCCGGAGAAGCCCAAGTTGTGTCTTCCTCTGGTATCATTATAGCGAGCCTCTTCTCTGGAAGCCTGTTTGGTGAGGTGTCAACACTTTACCAGATACCATGCACGGCCACCATCAAAGTACCCTCCAAGTAAGGGAGAAAAACTTTTATATTGGTTGGGGGGAGCTACTGAAAAGCCGGGCCAGGCCTGGGCTTTGCCTTGGGTCTTGGGCTTCCATAATCCCCAGCCTTGAACTATCTCCCAAATACCGTTTCTCAGGTCGCAGCATTGATCTTAAATGATCCTTGGGATATAGCGATATGTGAGTGGTTTCATGGCTTCTGACTGCCAAATGAACAAAGGTAATTGACTACTTAATTCAGACCCTGCCAACTTAGAGCTGGATAGCTCAGTTGGTAGAGTACCAGCTTTTTTGTATTTCAGGGATTGGAGCTAGCTAGGTTCGAATCCCAGTCCAGTCAATTTTTCTTAGTTCTTATTTCAAAGTTAAGTCAAGATTGTAAAATAATGATAACAAAAATCATGAACTTTTGACACATTGAGGGAGGGGTGTATACTGGCTACACAGAGCTTCCAGAGCTAATAAGATCATTTGTACCCATTTATTTGATTGCAGAGTTTTGCTACTGTTCATTAAATCAGCGGCCATCAAGACCCTACTCAAGGGCAAGGTTATGTCAGGAAATCTCATGGATTATTTTGTGCAGAAGCGTTACTTGGATACCAGCGATGCCGTCAACCAATTGGAACTCATGCATCAAATTGCCAAAGCCCTACTTCACGAGGTGAGACCATGGTCCAGATTTATGGCTTTGGCTGTGGAGATGACACACACGTATATGAGAAAGGCTAGCCAGTGGCTGTCATCTGTGCAGTTATCTGTAGCCGTAGCCAGAAATTTGAGACTGGCTTGAATTGTCCCAAATCAGAACACATTTTTCAACAAAGACCATTTTCAACAAGAAATCTAACCAAATTTGCCTAATTCTCTGTCAAGGTGTCTCTAGAAGTTAACTGAGTTGAATTTCAGTCATAAAAGCTCAAGATTTTGTCAGCCACTCAAAAGTAACTGTAGCACGACCGAATTCCTTAAGAGAATTATATTAGGGCTAACACTATTTGAATTTCCTTTGCTTGTATATCTCTTTTAGATTCCATTGTTCAAGAACTGGGGAGATAATGCCGTCGAGTCCTTAGTTCAGGCTGTGGAGTCTGATGGCCCAGTTGTCACGTTAGCCCCACCCCAGTCAATCATCGCTATGACAGGTGATCCAGCTGATGAAATAGTGATCATCCTCAAGGGCAGGTACTGAATACTGAAAAGATTTCTGTGGGAGATTCATCAATGGGAGACTTTGGAGAACCGGTCTATAAGTCAACAGCGCACGCGCACGCAATTGTGAGCATGTGCGCCTTGTTTTGCGCTTGCGCTGTTGTGCGTGTGCGTGCGCTGTGGACTTGAAGACTGGTTCTCCAAAGTCTCCCATTGCCAGCCACTTATTAAGGCCAACAATATTTTAATGTTTATGTAAAGCCTAGGGCCTTCACGAAACCTGGCTTGAGGCTACTGGCTTGGTACATGTACTTATTTTGCTACTGCCATTTGAGGCCCACAAAACGAAATGAAGGGATTGGGCCACACGACAAAGCCGAAGAAAGTCTCCAGCTTCACCATGTATCTCCAGTCCTTCATTTCATTTAGGACACAAAATAGTTGTAGCAAAATAAATCCCAAGCCTAGCCTCAAGCCTTATTTCGTAAAGGCCCAAGTACCAGAAACAGGTTTGGTACTTTTGATTTGATTTTCATTTACCCTGTCACCCTGCTTTATCCCATCAGGGTTGAGGTCTTGAATCAGAAGGAGGTTCTGTCCAAGTTAGACAGCTCTAGGTGGCCCGTTTGGCTAGGAGAGGAAGGTCAGTTGCTAATGAGAGTCACTGAGACCCTGATGAATAATGGAGGTTCTTATTTTTAGGCTATGTCATTTGGAAATCAAATTTTCACGTTGGTATTTGCCGCAGAATTCTTATTCTCTGTTCCACTCTCCCAAAGGTTTCATTTTGACTTTTTCCTAAGGCTTAACCTAACCGCTTTTCAACCTCGGATAAATATTTTTTTGCCGCTGTTTTTCATTATTATCTCATTTATGTTCATTATTGATCATGCATATTATTATTTGCATACATAATGAAATGCTTATATCATATGCATAACATGCATAATTTACATACACAATTAACTTTCATGCATATATTTGCATACATAATTGCACATACGGAAACATATGCATACGTAATTCATACGTATATTAATTAAAATACGTATGCGTATTATTACAAATAATGCATTACATCTGCATAGCTTATTAATATTCTCAAACCGCTTAACATGCATAATTTCTCCATTATTTTGCATAATTCATGAATGTTCTTTGTACCATTTCAGCTGTGTACGAGTGGTATGAGGGGCTAAATGATAAAGCCATAGAATCACATGGTAGGATCAAAATTCTTCATTAGACATTTCTTCCCATATTCCCTGCACATTGCAACTCCTTGCCTTTCTGTTATATGCACTTAACATGCCAATTTCATGGAGCTGTTGAGCACACAAAATATTGCTTAGCACAAAAATGTCTTGCTCAATAAAACAAACTAACATTAAAAATTCCATTTGATATTCATGGTCAGCGAACAATGGCCAAAGAACAATTATAAGCGAAACACAACACATGGAAATTTGGTTGTTAATGCCTGTTTTTATTGAGACAGAAATTTCATGGTTAGCAAATTGTTGTGCTTAGCAAGGCCGTGAATTTGGCCCCTGTTTTCTTGCTTTAACCTAATCCTGTGTTGGATTTCACAATATGCTAAAATTAATCTTAAGATGAGTTGCCAGTATCACCATAGTGATTTGCATTGTGACATCACATGTTGCCTAGCAATCGAGATCGATTCACATTTAAGATTAATTTTGGTGTTTTGTGAAATTGACTACTGATATGGGCCATGTTTTGTGATTTTGCTTATAAGTGCTTTGACCCTCGGCAGCAATGGATGCAGAATATTCTGGGGTTTCCGTTTCATGGATGAGGAAGGATTTTTCATTTTTGCGTCTGGCTATCTCTCTCATCTGAGCATTTATTTCTCGCTTACTCTGTTGGAGAAGAAATTCAGCGCTTAACCCTGTAAAAGAATGAAGATCATGAGCCCGATAAGCGAAGCCATGAAATTAGACCCTGTTAAAGCCTCCAAATGCGACCACAATTATACACTGGTGCATGATAATCTGCCATCTTGGATCCAACTTTTACACCCTTGTCACAAACTCTCTGGTTGTGGGCATCACCTTCTTTAACTCCGCCCATCACCATCGTTGATCATCTCTTTGTTTTCAGGTCTGTTTACCGGACGGCACAGCCTTGTGTTGGTCAAGACAATAACTGCTTGTCAAATGATCTTCATCAAGAATTCATTGATTAACGAAGTCGTGAAAAAGGTAATTATTAGATGTCATATGGAACTTGTATTCCTGTATCATACTTTGGTAGTATACTAAAACAGAAATCTTCACAGAGTTACCTATAACTTACATGATATAAAGATGGTGATGGTAGAAACATACCTGTAAAATGTTTCTGCCTGAAGTGTTGTATTTATCCAGGAAAGAGTCAAAACAATGACCAACAACAATTTTGATATTTTAAAGATGAAAAGTAACTATGAAAAGATTAGAAAAATACTGTGGCTGTTTTTCGTTTTCGTAAAGTTTATCATTTGCAGACGGTAGGCTCTTAGCTTGTATTCATTGTTGTTGATGAAAATAGTTCAAGACGGAAGCTGCGACAGATTTCACTAAGAGGTTGGACAAATGGCGGAAAAAGATGGCCGGCACTGACCCCAAGAAGTCACTGGATGCCTATTATCGCCTTGAGGTAAGACCAAAGCAGTTTGTATTATTATTTTTGAAGTTTGGCATCAATGTTATTGACAAGCTAAGGTTCCATGGCTTCTGACTGCCAAAAGAACCAAGATTAATTGACTATTAGGGACACCACCAACATAGGGCTGGATAGCTCAGTTGGTAAGAGCGCCGGCATATGTTATTCCGGAGGTCACTAGTTCGAATCCAGCTTCAGTTGAATTTTCTTTGTTCACTTTTCAATGATATTCCGTTCCAATGAAGCATTTTTTCTGTTTGTTTTAAAGTTTGATAGTCTGTTGAAAATGTTTCTTTCGTCTGAGGGAGAGGTAGAAATCAGATTTTTTTCTCTCTCTTCAAAATTTGAACCAACAGGTTCCGCTCTGTCGGCTATTGGAGGCACTGACCGAAGATGATCATTTCTTTAACGAATCTTGTATCTTGTGTCTTTTGTTAGGTTTTAATCCAGCGACTCTCTGAAACAACTCTGTTATGGGATGTCCCATTGGAACCCCTGTACAAACTCTCTGTCGGGTCGAGAACCCTAGCGTACAAAGCCGGCGATGACATAGCTGGTGAGTGTATGTCGCTGCATCATCTCTTCTGCTCACTCATGGATGTTGTCGCGTCCTTCAAAAGCTTTGCCATCTAGGCTTTGCGAACTTTTAGACTTGAGAACTTGCATTCAAAGGAGTTTTCCATTTGTGTGGGTCACCAGGGCTGCTTGTTTTCCTCTTTTGAAACTTGAAACCTGGGGAGAAGTGAACATTCCAGAGATGGGTTTCACAAAACAATCCGAGGCCCATGCCACACGAGGCAATTCACAGGTAATCAGTTCCAGGCAATCTCCAAGAAGAATCTTTCAAATTTCATAAAATTTTCTTGGAGTTATTGAAAAGTACCAGAAAGATGACTTTTGTACCAGCATGGTTTCTCTTGCATGCGGCGTAGTTGGTTGTCTCCAGGTTGCCTGTAGAAGTTGCCTCGTGTGGCATTGCCGTAAAGATGTTGTCAGTATCACCATGGTGATACATAGTGACATCACACTTTACCAGTGTGGCAGTAAAGATGAATTTTATACGTAGACCTTTTGTGCTTTCTGAAATCAATTCCAAAACACGGCATTCACAGATTATTTCTCCCTTTCTTTAGGTGACGGTACACCTGAAAGGAAACAGAGTAAGATGGTGATTTCCGAGGGGAGGCAGAATGCATCCAAGCCTGATCCATCAACTAAGATCGACCCCTCATTGCCTCCTGATACCCAAATCGAGGCGTCTGCTTCCTCGCAAGTCTTCTGGGGTAAGTCAAGTACCCTTTGTTCTGCAATGGACCCTTCCGGCCTGTCAATAAAATTCAAACTTTGCACATTTACCAATTGGAGTCGTTGTCGTTCATTACCTCGGACAAACTCGGTCACATGGGGTATGTCAAACACAAGGTGTTGCTAAGGTGGGTGGAGCTTGACCTGAAGTGAGTTTTGGCTGGAATACTGACTTCATTTACCAAGGTTTTTGGTGCTTAAGCAAAATTTGATGCTTAAGCAGCCCCAGGGTCTGATAAGCACAGTCTTCCATTAAAATTGTGGGTTTGATGGACCGACTTCGAAGTCCATGTGTTGAGCGAATAACCAACATAGCTGAACTTTGGTAGGTTGAAGAGGGTTCCTAACCCTAATATGCACAGTTAGGTGTAGAAACAAGTACATCAGGACTCCTACTAATACAATGTTGCATTGTTATTGTTATTCCCTTTCAGCTGATGATACGTTCGTGCTAGTGCTGAAAGGAGAGATGCAACTGAATGACAATGGAGAATGGACGACCAAGGATGATGAAGTATTATGTGAGTAATGAACATCAATTTCAGAGGCAGGGGGAGGGGGGCACGTTCCCCGGGCGCCACTTTTTAGGGGCACAAAAAACATGAAGAAAAGAAAAAACAGAAAAAGTAAATGTAATCCAATGAACAAAGAAAGAAAGATTCAAATTTCAAATTGTAAGATTTTTGGGGCATCAGAAGTTGGAATTAGGGGCTTAATTTTAGCGCTTGGCCCAGGGACCGTTTTCCCTAGATCAAGCATGGAAATAAACGGAGGCCACAGAGGCCATGGCCTTTGTTGCCCTGGTTCTTGGCCTTGGTGCCCCTTCAAATATTTCCATAGACATTATTATTTTCCAATGGAAGTGCCCCTTGCAATGGAAAATTGGCCTTGCCCTCACCAAACCTTATTTCCAGCCCTGCTAGATACGCTGCTGTTTACTTGCTAGTAGTTCTGGATGACAAACGCTGTGTCCTGCTATTGTCAACATTAATAATGAACACACAGCACCAGTGTTGGGCCTAAAAGCTATTTTTATTTGATAGCAATGCATGCCCCACTCAAATGTTACCATTGAATTTGATGGTCTGTACTCCCGATGAGAGTTAAGAATTTTAGATTTTATAAATGTGAACCCGAAAAATTAGAATAATTTTCCGGATGCTATGGTTTTTCCTGTAGTTATGAACTGAGTTTTACAGGAAAGTCATATTTTATCGTATTTCCACGTTTTTCTTTTTGTTCAGGGATGCCACGGGTCGTTTATCCAAACTCAAGGCTGAAGGCAAAAACAGATTGCATTATTCTGCTGTTCACTGGGTCGGCCTTGGATGAAGCATGCAGTGATTATCCTGATGTTATACTCACTATTCCGTCCACGGTCAGATAAATATTCGACATGCGCTTCTGCTAAATTTCAAAGGAGATTGAAATGGTGAAGATTTCTCGAATTTAAGAGTTTTACAGTGAAACATCTTTTTGGAAATGAAATTCCAAACACCCTGAAATTGGTCAAACTCCATTGCTCATTGAAATGTGAACATAGAAATATTGACTGGAGCGGGATTCGAACCGGCGACCTCCTGAATACAGTACAGGCGCTCTACCAACTGAGCCATCCAGCCCTACGTTGGTGGTGTCCCTAATAGTCATTTATCTTTATTCATTTTGGCTGTTAGTGTTGGACTGCTGCAGGACTGTCGAGTGTGGACACAGTAACTCGACTTGATGGTCAAACTTGGTGCAAAGTGTGTGTCGTATGGATTTACTAAACCACACAGTGTTAAATTGATTGAGCAGATTCAGGAAGGTTACAAGCCAACAGTAGCAAATTTCACAAAATGTTGCGTAACTTACACAACATTTTATGTTGCGTAAGTTTTGTGAAACAGGCATAACTTGTGCAAGGAAAATGTTGTGTAAGTTACGCAACAAAATGTTGCGTACACAACATTTGAAGTTTAGTGAAATTGGCTGCTGGCCCATTGGGTCCATGTTGTGAATGGATACTTACGAAGTAATTTAATCAATTTCTGAATTTGTCGGACATTCCCAACAAACTTCTAAATATCTCCGTCATCATTCATTGACCGGTTTTCTTGTTTTATTTCAAAAGTGCATTATTTTGTATTCAGCCGTCCATTGTACATCTTCTTCATAAATTTTCATCAAAACTATATATTCTATTTTAATATTTGTAGCATATTATACGAACCATTTAATAAAACAAAGTAAAGGCATAATTTAATTGTTTGCTATCTTGTCTTTTATTTTAGTTAAGCCACTGGAAGGGATATAATGCCAAGTTATTACAGTACGGTTACCAATCAAAATACCATATGATTTGTACACTAATCATGACTGGTGCTTCGTAAATTTGAACTCGTATGTATTAAGCTTTCTTCCCAGCCCAGTCCGGTGATAAAGATCTCAATTTCGATACCGTGCAACCTTCTGCTTATTTCGTAGAGCTCGGCCACGTGTTTTGTGGGGAAAGACAATTTTTTATACATAAAAAATAGATAAATATTATAATGTTTTTAAAAATCAAGGTAAAATGTCATTAAAAATCTATGCTGTGTGTCGAAGGAGGTGTCTTCGATGAGGATGATGAATCAGTTTTTGAGACGGTGGGTCGTGACGCTGTCCTTGCCTTTTCTGAACTTTGTTCCTCCAGAATTGCAATCTGAAAACACAAAAAACAACCAAAAACTACATTTTTACAAATGAGACATAATTATATCAAAATGGATCGTGTTATGTTTGCCCAAGAGTTGCTTAAAAGAATAACTGGGGTGATGACGATTTTGGGATATCATCAATAACCCATATGTAAATGACATTGGCCTGTTAAAAAAGCACCAAAAAATTGCTTAGCACAAAATGTCTTGCCCATAAAATAAAACAAACTGCCATTAAAAAAAAATTCAATTTGATATTCATGGTCAGTGAACAACAGCCAAAAGAACAATCACAAGTGATGCACGACACATGGAAATTTGGTTGTTAATCCTGTTTTTTATTAAGACAGAAATTTCATGGTTAGCAAATTGTTGTGCAAAGCAGGGTCGTGAAATTGCCTCAGGTTTACAGACAAACACAGAGTCTGCTGAGGTGACTGAGATGCATATTTGGGACGACATTGGTTTCAGATGGAAGACGGCTTCCCTCAAAAAATGCAAAAAAAAAAACCCGAAAAATGCTCACCTTTTTTCTCTCCTTGTTCTCTTTGCCAATGCCGAGTCTGTGGAAGATACCAACAGATAGAAATATGAAGCTAAATCTACCAGAAATGTCCATCTTTGCAATATACTCAAAGCAATACAGGTGTAAAAAGTAGGCTGGTTTAAAGGGTCATGCGACTTACTTTGGAAGACCCCTGTTCAGTCCTTCCAAGAGGACGCAAGCCTTGCAGAGGGGACGGCTGGAGATGTAACCACACCGTGAACAGGTGCCTTGAGTAGGCATCTTCACGTCCTTCTTGATGGATAAGCTCTCACCAGAGTGGATGATATCTAGGGAATAGGCGGAGGATGCAGAAGATGTAATCAAGATCTCTCTAAAGAGCACAGCAATACACCAATCCAGTAGGTCACGCCCACCACAGCAACGGCTAAGCAACAACACATACGCGCACGCACACAACGCAGCACAATCGCCCAAAATGCGTTGCACACTCTCAACCACTGAAAGCACTTCTCTCCATTGGACTTATAGTTTTGCAAAAGGCCAAAAATGTACATTTCCTCTCAGCCAGGGCATTGAGAGTCAGAATTACAATGAAAATATAAACACGCGGCTTGACCATAGTTAAGAATAAAACGGGTTTGTAAAAGAAATGTCTTATATATATGAAACAAATTAACCTCGACGAAAAGTGTGTAGTAAAGCATACAAAATTAAATATATTATGTCGGACAAAATGGCGGCAATTTGTCAGACCTTAAATAACTCGTTGTGATTGGTCGGTTTGTCTAGGGGCGTGGCCTGCTAGATCGGTGCATTGTGTGGATAAACATTTCAAGACAAGTTCAATTTGACAGGGTTGCAACACCAATATCGGACTGGTAAGTTCCTTTAACCAGAGGAAAGACCACTGCCACTCCAAATGAAAATCAAGAGCTTGTTTACCTATGATTGATGACGGTCGGATTTTTTCCAGATCCTTGAGGTACGTTCTGGCGTGACCTCTGTACGCGTTGGGCGAGTATATACACTCGGTGGTGAAATAGTCCAGCTTCTTAAAATATGCATACCTGTATAGGAGTGTGAAGAGAAAAAGAGCATATAATGCAGGTACACCTTGACAAAGATGGCTTAAAACACAGTCAATGAACAAGGAATATCTCATTGGGATAGTGCATGAGTGTGGTATTGTGAAGGACACAGGACTGTACAGCCCACATAGCCTACACACAGCCAGGGCATTTACGAAACGGAGGCTCAGGCTCCGTCTCAGGCTCTGGCTCCATTTCGTGAATCCATTCTAAAATAACGGGTATCAAAATAGAGACTTTTGGCTGCGGTTCTGAAGTAGACTCGCTGGTTCGAAAAGGAAAACAGAGCTTCAGCTTCAATGAAAAACAGCAACCAATATTTTCAGCATGGATGTCAGAGCTGGAGCATGAGCATGAGCCTGAGCCTGAGCCTAAGCCTCCGTTTCGTAAATGTCCACAGTAATTTTGTTTGGAGGCTTGATGGCCCACCTTGGTCCATAGACTGTGCCATAGGGATAATGCACAGTGTGGTATTTAGAAGGATACTGGACTGTAGATCTCAGGCACTGTAACTTCATACGGGGGCTTGATGGTCAAAGTCCAAAGAATGTACAATAGGGATACTGCACAGTGTGGTATTTTGAAGGACACAGGACTGTAGAGCTCAGGCACTTAACTTTATATGGGGCTTGATGACCCAACTAATTGGTCCAAGTCCCATGTCCCATAGGGATACTGCACAGTGTGGTATTTTGAAGGACACAGGACTGTAGAGCTCAGGCACTTAACTTTATATGGGGCTTGATGACCCAACTTGGACCAAGTCCAAAGAATGTACCATAGGGATACTGCACAGTTTGGTATTGTGAAGGACACAGGACTGTAGAGCTCAGGCACTTAACTTTATATGGGGGCTTGATGGCCCAACTCGGTCCAAGTCCAAAGAATGTGCCATAGGGATACTGCACAGAGTGGTATTTAGAAGGATACAGGACTATAGAGCCCAGGCACTGTAACTTTATATGGGCGCTTGATGGCCCAACTTCATAGAATGTGCCATAGGGATACTGCACAGTGTGGTATTTAGAAGGATACAGGACTATAGAGCCCAGGCACTGTAACTTTATATGGGGGCTTGATGGCCCAACTTCATAGAATGTGCCATAGGGATACTGCACAGTGTGGTATTTAGAAGGAAACAGGACTGAAGAGCCCAGGCACTGTAACTTTATATGGGGGCTTGATGGCCCAACTTCATAGAATGTGCCATAGGGATACTGCACAGTGTGGTATTTAGAAGGAAACAGGACTGAAGAGCCCAGGCACTGTAACTTCATATGGGGGCTTGATGGCCCAACTTGGACAAGTCCAAAGAACGTGCCATATGGACACTGCACAGTGTGGTAGTCCAAAGAACCTACATAGGACTATAGTGCTCAGACAGCGTAGATGTCATTACATTGTAATATTATACGGCCGAACTTGGTCTCGAGTCCGAAGCCTTAATGTGCCCTAGGGACACACTACAAAGTGTGGTTCAAAAATTTCCAGGTTTTAGGTTTAATCCGGGCCGCAGGGTCAGGCCTTCCAAGTCAGGCATGGTCAGTCTTACAAGTTTCAAAGCAAGTGCCGAACAATTACAGTTTCCTGCCCAATTTTCCGACTAGCAACATTTTCTGGGAGCATTTTGAGTCTCTTTTGGCTCGGTTCCTTTGGATTCGCACAATGAAATGTATTTGGGAAATGTAACGATAAAAAAAACTTGTCTCGTGATCGAGGAAACCAACCATGAACTGAATCGATACTCACATAACAATCTCCTTTTCATACGTGTACTTGAACGGTTTACACCTTGGCAATGCCCCGTCAGATCCCTGCGTTTTGAAAAATATTCAGCAATATCAACGGTCAATCATCTTTCCATTGTGAGTTTCAGTAGTGCTTAAAAAAACCCGAAATACCCAAGCCTTTCATCGAGCGCAAGTTTTGACTCAGACAACTAAAAATCTATGGAATTTTTTAGCTGGCAATCGTCTTTTCTTTGTGAAATTTACTTGTGAAGGGGAGGCCTAATTTGCATAAATGTCAGTTCTGCCTAGAAAAACATGCCCAAACCTTTCAGACTAAAGACTCTGTTGCTATATCACATGATTCGGGGCAAGCTTTTGCATAGCGATACCCATCTCTGGAATGGACTGGTTCCTTTGTGCAATTCTTATCCATTATTGGTGCAAGACGTCTGTTATGTAACCAAGCAAAAGCTTGCCCCGAATCATGTGATATAGCAACAGTGTCTTTAGTCTGGAGAATTCAGGCTTTGATGTTTACGTACCGTGAAAGAATTCAGTGTACCAGATATTGTTCAATTTCAACTAGAGAAAGGCTTATTGACGTTCTACACATTGCCTCAATTGACACAATCCGTTAATTTGTCTTGAATCTCGAATAAAATTACTTACCGTTGTTATGGCTGTGCATCTACGTAGTCTGGCAACATCTCCCCTCAACACTGAAAGAGAAAAACAAAATGAATCGTAAGATTTCTTAAAGACGTTCCTGCTAGGACAAAATGTCAGGAAAGAAAAAATCACCATTTGTAGATTGATATTAAAGTTTCTTTTTCTAAACAAAAATCTAAACAAAAAAATCTGAAATCAGATTTAAAGTTGGAGTCTCACATCCCTGAGAACAGAAAAGGTTTCTTTCTTTTTACATCCAGACAAAAAATCTTACCATTCATTATGACTGTCTCGGCGATGTCATCAGCGTTATGTCCTGGGAATAAATTTACAAAGAAAGTCACAAATCTGACCCATTTTAAAATATGTATATAAATCAAGGTACTGATACTGAAAAAGGCATTTCATTAAGAAATTTACGGTACTGGAAAAATAACAATATCAACAATAGCAATATGCTGTGTAATGTAAAGTACCACAAAAGCATAGATTAAGACTCGGATGCAACAGGCCTATGCCAAAATAATCTGAAAATGACTGACTATCATTCTATGAACAATTAAATACAGATAGTCAATTTGTACACTACGGCGTGTAGACACGCGGCACAACCCAACACAGTTAATATCAAGGAGACTTGAAAATAAATTTTACAATTCAAAACATTTGAAGGGAAAAATGCTTTACAAAAAATCGGAATTGGGGTGAAAAATAGAAAAAAGTTGGATTTCCGATAAAAATCTGAAAAGTTGCATCTCTGAAGACTGATTCAAAGCCACAAGTATGAGAAGTTTTTCTCTGTTTTTTTTTCACCATCCTGTCTTTCATTGGTACTCCAAATCTGCCATTTTCCATTTCAAATTCTTCTTAATTTTGGAGCCCCTTTGTTAAAATGCTAACCTGTCACAATCTTATCTGCTTTGACTAGTAGAGCTCCCCGGTCCAGGGCCTGTCGACGGAACACACCGCAGAATGTACAGTTGTTCTTGAGTCCGATCTGTTTGACGATGGCGTCCATGGTCCAACCGTACAATTCCTGTAGAAAACAAAAAAAATATGAGCTCAATCGGACTAATTTCTGGATAAATACACCATTTCAGGTGGAAATATTTTAACTGCATGTTTCTACTGCCACCATCTTAATACCCTGTAAGTTATACGTAAGTCTGTCAACATTTGTTTGGGCATTTTACCACTCCTGTACTGCACCTTTAAAGTAAATGAGTGAATTTGATGCAAATGGGTGTTGAAATTAAACAGAGGAATGATACTCACCTCATATGAAACTATTTTCAGAGGCAGGTCATACTGCATTTGGTTTCTCTTCACAGTCTGCACATCACAAATACATACAAAGAAAAATTAAAAAACACCAATTTTACCAGATTTAATTTTTGCATTTATTCAAAACAGTGAGCACTGAAAGTTTGAGAAGGTTTAAGATAGTAAGATACCAACATCTCAATATCCAAATCACTTTAATTATGAAAGCTTCTTTATGTGTGTCTTCGTGAATGCTATATATATATCCAGTGCCTTGTGGAGACTGAGCGCAATAGTGATTGTCATCCATGGACGTCATATAAAAAAATCTGGATTTGCAATGCTTTTGTATCGACTGAAGCCACTGGCGGCCATCTTACCGTTCCAGATACAATGTGGTTGCATTGCAAAACTATTGTTGCACGACGGATTTAACTAACAATGGTGAGCGTGTCTTTGTATTGCCTTTGTATTTGGCCCTCCGAGATGGATACTTGTGGTTTCACTGAGCTATGTGGGCTTTTAGGGAGTATTGCGAGTCCAGACATTTTTATATGATGATCATGGTGTTATCACGCTGTTGAGACCTGTTTGTTTATTGAAAGGTGAACAAAGAAAAATTGACTGGAGCGAGATTCGAACTGGCGACCTCCTGAATACCGTACAGGCGCTCCAACAACTGAGCCATCCAGCCCTACGTTGGTGGTGACCCCAATAGTCAATTCTTTGTTCGTTTGGCAGTCACAAGCCATAGAACCACGCACATACTGCTATATCCCAAGGATCATTTTATCAAGCATTTTAACTTTTTGTTTCCATTTCACTTTAGTTCTTCAACTGTAACCAAGCAAACAAAGATTACCTCAAGAGAATCGTCCCTGTACCCTGTGATTCCTTCGTCTACGGAGAGCAGCACGATATCCAAGCCATAGTCGTGCCTCTCATTCAGGAGCTTCATGATGTAGGCCAAGACTGTGGAGTCTGCAAAGGAGCGATCGGAACAAAATGAAATCTGCAAACCATGGAGGACTAACAAACAGTGGAGGGGGAAAGAGGGACAGGAACTTTGCTCTTTAATAAAAAAAAGTGCAGGAAATCTTCCCTTTGCAGAAAGCACCTCTGTTCAAAACATCTATTGGCACATAACATGTATAAAAACACAGATAAGGGACACCAAGGCAATGACTAGGGCCAGCAAGACATTGACCAGGGGAACCAAGGCAGTGGCCAGGGGCGCCAAGGCAATGACCAGGGGAGCCAAGGCAGTGGCCAGGGGCGCCAAGGCAGTAACCAGGAGCACCAAGGCAATGACCAGGGGCACCAAGGCAGTGGCCAGGGGCGCCAAGGCAGTGACCAGGGGCTCCAAGGCAATGACCAGGAGCACCAAGGCAGAGGCCAGGGGCACCATGGCAATAGCCAAGGGCAATGACCAAGTTAACAACCATGGGCGCCAAGACAATGACCAGGGGCACTAAGACTGAGCAGCATCAAGACAATAACCAGGAGAACCAAGACAATGGTTAGGCATGTCAGGGGAACCAAGGCAATGACAAGAAACATCAAGGCAATGACTAGGGGCACCAAGGCAATGACTAGGACCACCAAGACAGTGACCAGGGACACCAAGGCAATAACTAGCCTCGGGGCACCAATGCAAATTTCTTGGGGCACAAAGGCAATGACAAAAAGCACCAAAACAAAAGACCACATGAAAACAAAGCAATTCTATTCTCTGAATCTGCAACAATACCTTTGCCACCGGAAGCACCGACCGCAACTCTTTCCCCTCTCCTGAACAGCTCAGCGTCCACGACAGTCTGATGAACCTCCGCCTCAAAGGCACTGTAGAAACATTCCTTGCACAAAGCATCACCCTGAAAACACACCAAGACAAGACCCACTGATGAATGTGTCTGTCACATGATCCATGAAAAAAAAGTTTCCGAAAAAAAGTGGAGAGGACGGGACAATAAGAAACCAAATATGCAACAGTTCTTTGGCACGATCCCAAAGTGCAGCAATGCAACCAATTTTTTGCTGGAAGTTGAAAAACAAAAAATTGCGACAATTTGAAAATAATGACCCTCTTGTTGCCTGCATTGAGACTTTTGAAAGCAAACTTCTCTTTTGTGAATATTTCTTTTTTTTTATGTAGAAATTAAATATTGTGTAAATAGTTCATGCCTATTTCGCTCATTTACCCCATCCTATTCCTATTTTTGTGTACTTTCTTTGATCTTTTCTCTTTATTTTTCATTTTACATTTTGTAAAAGCCATTTCAATGTCCCATTCTTGAGTTGGTCATTCTACCGAGGTCCGGAGACTAAGAATCTCTCCGTGAATAAACACTTTTTCTTGTCATCAAACCTCTCCCCTCCCCTCTCTCCACCCGTCCAGGAAAATATTTTCAGCTTTGCAGGTGGCGTAGAGAAAACTCGGAACTTGGACTAGGTATCTGGTTCCCTTCCCCAAATATTAACGGTCTCGCTCGGACTATTTTCGGCAGCCCATTAACACTCTCTCTCCCCCCCCCCCCTCTCCAGCCTGATATCCAAAGTCAATATCACCGTGATCACACAGTACGGAGCTGTGAATGACATATAATTAGGTAATCCGATATTGGCCCTGGCCAAGTTGGCTAGCGAGGGAGAGAGAGAGAGAGAGGGAGACGGTCCTTTTGTGGGAATATGTTTGGCCAGGCTGGCATGACAGTTGGTGTCGAGCTGTGGCTTGGTGAAGGGGTACCTCTACTGAGGACTATTGAATGAGCTTTTAAGTCGCCTGTGAGTTGAGTGCGGTCGGAGGACTATTCAGTTCTCGTTACCCGTCACCTACTCCCGTTGCCAAAGGCCGTAACAACATACACAATGTAACGTGAACTGTGTCGGTGCCGCATTTTGCCTGCCGCCGAGTTTTACTCTGAATTTTATGGCGAATCACTATTCGAATGAAAATCAATCAGACCTGTAAAACAATACTTAGGACAAGCATATATCCTGACACGAATAAAGAACAGAACCTTTTTCAATCTTAGGCACCTAATCATCAAAATAATACAGAATTATCAATATCAACTACAGACTATTAACAAGAAACAATTTGATAATTATTTGATAAAAAAATGTACAAAATAAAATAAATAATCCCACTTCTGACAAATTGCCGAGTATGGAAAGAAAATTCAGCTTTGTCCCACTATTAAAGTGATCCATAATTAGGCATGCTGTCAGTATGCAACTTTTACCACTCAAAATCCCCCCCCAAAAAAAAAAAAAAAAAAAAAAAAAAACATTTAAACAAAAACACCTCCAAAATTGTACGTGTAGAATTGTTACTTCAAATGACAGCTTTCTAAAGCAAAAGTTCAACATACACTGTATGTATGCAAGCGACCAGTTTCTGCAAGAACGGTTTTTTAAACAAAGCAGAATCGAAGTTTTTCAATGAGAATGCAGAATTTGTTTGTTGTTTTTATTTGGTGGGGTAAACTTGGCATAATAATGTAAACATTCATTATGTAAACATTAACACAACCTGTGAGGCACATTGTACCACACAAACTGACAAAAACTGAGGAAACCTTGTGTCACATAAATTCAAAATGCAGCAGGAGGGAGCTGAAAAAGACCAATCAAAACTAGAGGTTTATGGCTGTTCTGAACAGCTCATAAGGCTTTTCCGCATAATTATGATATAAACTGCTTATCAATAAGAATTGTGTTACTAAGAACGACCTTCCCTAACATTGCCTTTTGGTAAAAGAATCATGATTCTAGCTCTTACCACTTTTAACCGAGGAGCTACTTCCTGTTTGACCGGAAGTAGAGGTCACAGAGGTCAAGCAATGTAACACAAATGAAAGACCTTGCCTAACATTGAGTTTTGGTGAAAGAATCATGATCCTAGCTCTTACCACTTTTAAATGAGAAGCTACTTCCGGTTTGACCGGAAGTAGAGGTCAGAGAGGTCAAGCAATGTATCTCAAATGAAAGACCTTGCCTAACATTGAGTTTTGGTGAAAGAATCATGATCATAGCTCTTACCACTTTTAAATGAGGAGCTACATCCTGTTTGACCGGAAGTAGAGGTCACAGATGTCAAGCAATGTGTCACAAAGAAAGACCCTATTTAACAATCACTTTTGGTGAAAGAATCAACTTCATATCTCAAACCGTTAATTTTTGGTTGATTTTTAAAGATTTTGATTATTTAATTCAAATCGGTGGTCACATGACACCTGATGACGTCATAATGAAGAAAAGTTTCGGCATACATCTACACTATAGGGACTTTATTTGTACCAACTTTGGTTAAGATCGAATGTTTTTAAGTGACCAAAGTGGCGTGTACTATGCCCCTGTACAAAGTCTATGGGAAATCAAAATGGAAGAAGAAGAAGAAGAAGAAGAAAAGAAAAAAAACAGAACAAAAATAACTTGGTTTTCGCTGACGCGAAAAACCCAATTAATGACACTTTTGAGAACTGTTTTCATTCAATGTAAAGACGGAGACAAAGCCGTGATGAATCAACGGACCAGCCCCTCTGGTTAGCCGTTAGGATGTACATGTACATGTATGACACCTTGCAGGTATTCATTCAAATTGTACGTTTCGACACATTGTTGCTTGTGCATAATTTTAATTCCTGAAAGCTTTCTCAGTTTTGTCCAGGGGCCAATTTCACGCCGCTGCTCAATAGCACAAAAATTTGCTAAGCATGACATTTCTGTCTTAACTTAATAAAAACAGGGTTAACAACAAAATTTCCACGTGTTGTGTATCACTTGTGATTGTTCTTTGGCTGTTGTTCGCTTACCAGAAATATGAAACAGAATTTTAAATGGTGGTTTGTTTTACTGGGCAAGACATTTGTGTGCTAAACAATTTTTGTGTGCTTAGCAGCTCCATGAAATTGACCCTTGGTTTGTTAATTACAGGTATACAAATTCTGACTGGTAACAAGCAACTTCACTGGTAGCTGTTGTCAAAAGTGTTGTCAAAGTGATTAACGGTCATTTCTTTGGTGACCGCCCAACCCTGTAATTATTCCTCCATCACCAGCCGATGCTGTCAAGCCTGGGGGCTCCACGGCCCATCTCAATCCTCCCGCCATCTCCTCCAACTAGCTGCTACAACTAACCAAGCCATGGACCCCCCTCACCCCCTAGAATAAACACCAGTCCTCTCCCTCAGCTTGGAAAACCAACACTGACTCCACGGTGTATAGAAGAGGGGAGAGGGCGGGAAGTACGGTGGAGACTCGGCCAATGCTAATGGCTTACTGATGCAAATGCTTTTGTCCACGGGCATTTTGTCTAACAAGTGTGTGTGCGATGATGGCAAACCAACCCCCTTGGCTTTCAAAAGCGGATATCTTCTTTCAGGCTTTTTTTTTTTGGTATCCCGAACGACAGTACGTAAATCATTCTATATCTTTGCCTGGCAAGTTCTGTTGTTGAATGGGGTGTGTGGTTTGTGTGTCTGTCCCACAGGGGCTTGCGTCGGCCGAGCACCATGCCGTTGTACGGTCCTACTGTGAAGTTGTTAGCTGAACAGATGGTAACTGGTCGCACTTTGCCAATAAAAGATCCGGGGGACTACTAGTGTGGGGGGAATTTCTTATTGGTTTACAAGAGTATGAACAGGATAGTCAATTATGTGGACACGCTAAGCTCAAAATTCATACTAAGCCTAATAAGCATCAAAAAGCTTTGCCGTATTAAAGGTAGTATCATACTTTGGTAAGAAACCAAAACAGAAATGTTCACAGATTTACATAACTTAAAATTTTTCCGCCTGAAATGGTGTACATGTATTTACCAAGAAATTAGTAAAACAACGACCGAAAATCTTTTTGATATTTTAAAAGATCAAAAATAAAAAAGAAAAGACTTAGGAAATACTGTGGCTGTTTTTCACTGTTTTCTCAAAAAGTGGGCAACGTATGGGGCTGAAATTTTCACAGATGACTGACTGTCTCTTCCTTAAATTTTTTGCCCATGAATCTGTATTTCTTTGACAAAAACAAAACTATGATATTACCTTTAAGCCTGCCTGCACTGGTAACTAGGCAAAATTGAATGATTTTGTTTGTTGCCTGTCACTGGTACTCGGTGTAATTTTCTTAGCACAAATGGGTACCTAAACAGCTTGATTACATCTTCAGAGCTTGTGAAAATTTTCCCATCAATAATTTAACAATACTGGAAATGAACTTGGTAGACTATTCACTATTTAAACATAAGTTGGGATTTTCAATTATGATATTTTGTTTATAGTTTTTCAGAACTCGGAATTAAAACGATGAAATGATGGATGCAGACCTTTGTTCAAACAAAGTAAAACAGACTTTGACTTTGTTTTTTGTTTGTCACTTTCTTCACAGAATTTTTTTTAGAATAACATGGATTAGATTTCTCTTCATTCAAACCATTATGTTGATTACTTTCCCAACGATTGAGCTTTTCCACAAATATTACTTCCCTTCATCTTGTGTAGTAGAAGAAAAAAGGTGGACATTTCAGAGGTAAACTCTCAGAGGTAAACGAAGTAGTTTTGAAACCCCCTTGGGTTACAATCACCTTCGTTCACATGTGACAGGCTCTTAGAAAAATATCATATGTACGCCAATCTGCAGTTTTACACTGTGATTGGACCCATAATCTCAAATCCAAACTGCCTAAAGTGTGCAAACAGATATTACATGGTTCATATGTGAGTACTGCGCACCTAGTCTATAAAACGTAATCTTCATTTTGAATTTATTTTTTTCAAGTGCGTTTGCAATTTGCGGAGAAAAAAACAAACAGTACATGACAGACAATCTAACAGAGAACAAGGCTGAAAGACGCACCCAGAGAAAAATCGGAGTGGCGAAGGGGGGGGGGGGGCTATCAACCCCCCTCACCCCCTTCTCTCCAAGCCCCCCAGGGCTGAATGGCAGACTGAATAACCCCAGCGTGGCATATGAGCAACAACAGCACACGGTCAAATTGTGTTTTAATTCCTTTAAAATTTGTCAGTAATTATTTGCTCAGAGGTACATGCCAGCTGTCAGTCCTAGTAGGTAGTACAGCGCGAGCGAACTGAGCTGCCCGGCCGGCCGGCCCCTGTACACAGGACGGACGGACCATGGACTGACGGTCCTTGTCAGTCTCTGCTCTACACGCCACACCAGGTTTTTTTGTTGTATTTTCCCTTTCAAAGGTGAGGAGTGGAGTGGAGTGGTCTGGAGAGGGGGGGGGGGATGGAACTGCCCAGAAGCACAATTGCACGGTTAGCAAAATGCAGTCACAGGACAACGATGACAGCCTGTGATGGGATGGGACGTTGTATGTGTGTGTGGAGCTTGTGTAATGTATTTACTCCTCTCATTAGAGCTCTTGGAAGTTGCTTGGCTTCACAGGCATGGTAGTAGACAATGAAGGCCCATTCTATTACTAATGATTACATGCTATGCCCTCTAGGGTTTTTTTTTTTGTTCCTTGTTTTACACATTATCTGATTATATGACTAATTTAGAAGCATACAGGCCTCGTCTAAAATGTTGACCAACTATTAGGAAATGACTGAATTTTGCAGATTTAATTTAAGGATGTTCGGAAGTTGGTAATTCTTTTTTATATTCTCATCTGTTAAGAAAACAGTGAAAAATGCCCATAGTATTTTTACAATCTTTTCACTATTATTTTTTATCTTTAAAAGATCAAAATTGTTTTTGGTCATTGGTTTTACTCTTTTCTTAATAAATACAGCATTTCAGGCAGAATACAATGTAACAGTATGTTTCTACCTTCATCATCTTTATACCCTATGTTTCGGTTTTCTGATACCAAAGTATGATACTACCTTTAAAGCTCATTCTGGCACTGTACTTTTTTTTCTGTTCACAATTTTTAATACTACTTCCTTTATCTTTTAACAGAATAATTTCTACACGTACTGTAATAAACTGCTACAAACTGCTCATCAGCCAAAATGACATGAAATATATCAAATGCTTGGAGCTGGGAGGGCCTGACGCATTTTGATCCTAGCAGGATCTTTCTCAAAGGGTAAAAGCCTTCGACAAATATCCTGCCATCGATAAAGATCCTTCTAGGATCGAAACGCGTCAGAATAATTTCTAGTGTGAAACTGTCAGTTAATCAGGCATGCAACTCAAACTTAACAAAAAAACAAGGAAATTCTAATCTTGACCATACTTTGTGCAGTGTTTTCTATTTTCAATGGCATAAGATTGAAGTGAAAAAAGAGGAAATCAGCTGATCTGAGGAAAAGTTGCATGCCTGGTTAATACCCTACAGAGTACAAACCTAAGGTCATCACACCCAAAGAATATGCTGGCAGATTGGAGGCAAGCCCAACCACCAATCAATCAATCAACTAATTACATATGAGAAAACATTTTTGTACATGAATGAACGGCGACAATATTAGAGCTGGCTGGTAAAAGAACCACATAGGCCCACGCTAGCAGTGAAGGTATAATGGTACTTTAAGTCGTTGAGTACGCTTGCACTTTTTTGGCTGGCCATAAACAAGGTGCATACAAAATACAAAAGAGGGGGTGACTTTGTTTCAAACAAATCTTGAACAATAAGGACAAGAGAAATTACAGCAGGATGCATAAAGTGCACCTGGTCATTGCCATGGTTACCACATGACCCTGCTGAGTTTTTGAATTTCCGTCATGGAAGCATCTTGCAACGAGGGGAAAATAATGACACTGCCACTTTGCTAACAAAGTTCATGAGCTCATGACTTATGGAGAAGAATTATTAACATGCAGATGGTGTACTGTATCTTGACATGTTAAACAAGATACACACTATATAAACAAATCATAATCCAACTACATGTACATGTAGGTGACTAGATGACATGACCTTTGACTTTGAAAACATTTTGTACTGTAGTTAAAGTTAATAACTGCTTTTATACAGCACATGTCACAATCAGTAATGACTCTATCATGGTCTATGCGCGTATTACTATCGTCCCTAGCCATTGGGCTACATTTACATGTACATGTACATGTACCTTCCTGAAACAATCTCAACTCCCTGGGGAGCATACAGCCCCGGCTGTGCTATAAAGCACAGGAAGGCAAATCAACCACACAAAGCCATCTCTACCCTCACAGGTACCCATTTACTCCTGGGTGAAGAGGAACAATATACACATGTATACATGTGACAAAGCATCTTGCCCAAGGACACAAGCACCATTAACCCATGGCTGGATTTGAACCCACAATCTGTAGATTGACAACAAGATCTTGAGTACGACGCACCAGACCACTAGGCCACAGCAGCCCACAGCTGGTTACGTACCAAACACAGAACAAGTAGATGAGACTTTTGGCTATTTGTGTTGAACTTGAAGGCAGCAATGTTGTACTACATGCATGTCTGCATTACATGTACCACCATGATGCATTTTCTGACAACAGACTTGAGCTCACTGTACCAAAGCACCAGGTCCATCTGGTTGCTTTTCTGAACAACCGCAAACTCACACAAGAGAAAAACTGGTGCCACATGGTCCTACTCCTGACCCACAACCTCAGAACATTTGGAAGTTCTTTTTGAAATGTACTAATGCGCTACATACATGAAGTAACATACATTGTGCCCCAAGTGGACATACTGTGCAAAGTGTGCATACATGTAAAGCTTAACATTGTCTCAAGACGAGTAGAGAGCAATATCTGTTTGGAACAAGGTTTGACTCCCGAGAGAAATCACACCCTAAGAGACGTCCCTCCGCAACTCCGCGAAAAGACACTGCCAAAGATCACAAGGTCTTTATTAAACAGTCTCCATCCCCCCCCCCCCCCACTATCCCACCCGCAAAACAGTTCAGCACATAACCAGCTTAAACACACCAGGCAGGATAATTACTCCGTACTGATCACACGTTTAATAAAGGGTGTAACCACACCACAGCACAAACGGACCAACCTTCATCAGCTTTTTACAATGAATTCCCCCCCAGCCCGATCCCGTGATTGAATGAGTCTTGCCTTGTCATAACTAACTAGATTCCAATGATCTGATTTTAATAAGCTTTCTCTCTCTGCTGGGCATTATATCAGATCAGACGATGTGTTGGTGGTGGTAGTAAGAGGGGTTTGGTTGTTCAATGCCTTAGGGCATCCTAGGCATAAGTCTGAGAATTTTCTTTTTTAACACGCAACAAAGACGGAGGCTCTCTCTGTGTGTACTTTGAAGAGGGGGAGTTGGTTGAGCAGAAGACCCCATCTGCTACACTGCATGCTGCGCTGGTGGTGGTCCATGGATGCATTGGGCCTTCAATTTATACTAGGCACACCGTGACAAAGTGCCCTTCAAGTTGCAGGCCCGATCTTCCTGGGCTTTCATCAAATTTCCGGGTGGAAAATAACACATTTTTTGTATGACTTTCTAAGGTCTGTGGACTGTTTTAAAGAGCTTTCAACAAGGTACATGTACAGTTACTGCTGTATCAAAATTTTCCAAAGAAATGTCTACAAATTTGTTTACCCGGTATTCTAAGATTGAGGACTGTATTATACATGTAGGTGCATGTACAGTAAAAGCACTTAAACCCTAACCCACCTCCTTGCCACAATTTACTAATAATAGATGGTTTTTCCTGTGGCAAGTTTTTCCTGAATACCACAATGAGGTTTGTGCAGTAATGAGCGGTTTATGAACCAGTTCCCTTGAGGAGACTGTGGTAATGCGTGGTAAGCAGCTCTTGTCTTGTGTGGTAAACATGTACATGTACATGTAGGTGCAGAGGGTTGGGGTTAATGTCATCTTAAGAAAAACCTCAGTCAAACATACCCAATATGAGTAATGCCAATCTATATTCTGCTATATAGATAGACTTAAAGGTAATATTTTGTTTTTGTCAAAGAAACGCAGATTCATGGACAAAAGTATCAAGAAAGATACAGCAACAGTCACCTGTGAAATTTCCAGTCCCATACGGTGCCCACTTTTTGAGAAAATGTGAAGAAAAAAACCCACAATATTTTGAAAATCTTTTCACCGTTTTGTAAATATCTTTTAAAGATCAAAAAGGCTTTTGGTCATTGGATTTACACCTTTCCTGGTAAATACCCATTTCAGGCAGAAAAACTTGAACGAAATGTTTCTACCATCACCATCTTTACACCCTAAAAGTTTTAGGTAAATCTGTAATTTCTGTTTCGGTATGCTACCAAAGTATGATCTTTAAGACGTTGTAGGCTCAGGAAAAGGTTATGAAAATCTCATTATTGTTAACTGTTCTTTTATTATGTACCCTACAATTCACAGGTTTGAATGGTGACCAAGAAACCAGCAAAGTTACATTAATATATTTTGCCATCTGGAAAACCAGAGTAAATGAGAAACTAACAACTAAAAAAGCCCCAAAACCCAAACATTTGGCATGTTAGCAAGACCATGGTCTTTCACCCGTAGGCCTAGTATTCCTGAGAAGACAAAATGTACACGTACATTAGGATGTCATTAAGAAGAAAAAAAGAGACAAAAATAAAGATTGTGTAATACAAGTGGCTTGCCTTCTGTGCCGATACCCGGTAACAATGTAAGAGCCTCCCCGCCATTGAAACTTCCCAACAGTGGAAAATGTTTTAAATTACATTAAGCAGCGCACGGGCACCCATCTGTCGAAGCCAAAAAACTCAATCCCCCTTGGCACAAAAGGGGCGGACGGGGATCCCGTCATTGTCTGTCGGTAGTCAAGCCTGCCTAACTACTTCTTAATATGCCTGAGCCCCTCGGGGGCCCAACGCTAAATCCCCTTGCCGGATCATCTTAGGAAGATGGAGTTCCTCTCTTTATATCGTCTTCGTTACGGCTACATGTAAATTAAGAACTCAATATACCCTAAAGGGAAGCCGTCCCAGAAGGGGTCATTCTTTTCTTGTCTTTTTTTTTTACATCTCGAGGAACGGCTCTAAAATTTGGCTAAGCGTGAATTTATGTTTTAACACTGAGCAGGTTTTTTTTGGGAAGGAGTTCATTTATGATTATAACTTGTATATTTGGCCATCGTCATTACACGATTTATGAGATAAAGATCTGCCTAGGGTTCGGTTTTCAGCGTATGTTACATTCTGTGAAATCGAGATTCGGACCAATGCAACAAGAATGAGCACAGCTAACTTGAGTAACTTCACCAGTTCACCCTCTGGGACAAAATGGGAATAATGTGGCCCAGCCCTTTGTACTGTAACACACATGATCGGCGCGCCTTGTTGTTCAATGTTTGGTGCTACCCAAAAGAACCAGTCAGTGTGCTGGGGATGAGCGCGCACATGCACACAAGTACACAGTGGGGGGCCCACACTGCTACAATCTGGCCGTACCCGGTCCAAAGACTGGGCCCAGTATTGAGACAACAAACCCCCACGCAGCCATTTGGCCTGGTAGCCGCACTTATGGGGCCTATACACCCCTCTCATCCACCCCTATGCTCCTACAGATTGTGCCAAGCAATGAACACAAGCCCCTGCCCCGTCACAAGCACAATAACGAAATGCCGCATGTACAGTACCAGACTTATCCCCCAACCCTCAACGCACAATGAACTACAGAACCATTTAACAAAAAAAGAAGAAGTGGGAAAGGGGGGGTTGTGATTGAAATTCAAAGGGCCCGGGGCAAATTAAATTAATGGGTATTTAATAGTGAAGGCGAACCGTACAGCATGGAGTGCCGGGCGCCAGGGACCCGTGGACATTGACTTGGGATGCTGGCTGGGCCCCCGTAGAATGCCTTTGAAGAACTGCCCAAATTAGCTGAACAGATGTTGGTAAACACAGCGAGCAGGTGCCGCAGTGAATTCAGGCTGGGAATGGAACCCGTTCCACAGATTTAATCCCGTGTACAAAACTCCGTCCCCCCCCCCTCTCCCCTTCTGGTACTATTTGGTTCATGTAATTATTCAATTAAAAACAATTAACAACGACCACAAAAATTGGGCAGATAGTGAGCTTAATTGAATATCAATTTACACTGCATACAAGATCATTGTTTCATTCCTGTGGGGGGAAAAGTGCTGCAGATGTGGGTGTGTGGGTGTCATTTGCTAAAATTACAAATTAATTGATTTATTAAATCTTCTAGTTTGTTGAGCAAAATCTTCTTTTAAAATCAATTACATGTAGAATGGAGGAAGAAAAAATTACTTTTCCCAAGAACCGCTGACTATGTCAGAAGTGAAACGACAAGTTTTGTAATTTGCACATCTGTAAAGGCATACATTACAAAAACCACAAAAGTTTGGGATACATGTAATTTCAAAAAATTTATTTTTAAATGTGAAATTTGATTTTACATTGTAAGTCACAAACTCATATTAGATCAAGATTTATCTACGTGCTGAAAATTAGTAAGCTCAACTAGTAAGCAGCAGGAGTAGCACGCAAATTTTCTAATCTTTTCCATTTGACAAGGTAATTTATGAAATGTAGATTCATGGGCAAAAATATTAAGAAAGATACACAAAAGTAACAGTCATCTGTGAAATGTCCAGTCCTGTAGTCGTATGGTGCCCACTTTTTGAGAAAACAGTGAAAAACGGCCACAGATTTGTTCAAATCTCTTCACAGGAATTTTGATCTCCCTGAGAATAAAAACTATCAAAACTATTTCTGGTCAATTGGTTTTAATCTTTTCTGGACAAATACAGCATTTCAGACAGAAACATTTTAATTAATGGTATGTTTCTACTCATCACCATACACTGTAGTAAAGTTAGAGGTAAATAATCTGTCTGTCTGTGGGGATTTCTGTTTCAGTATGCTATATAATGCTCCCAAAGTATGATAGTAATACACCTATCTGCAGATGAAAACCCTAAGCCCCTGGGGGCACTATTCTGTGTACCATCCTGAATCCTCCACAATCCTCCAGTGATTTCACTTATACTCAAAATGAGAGGTACCTGAAGGGTCATTCCGTGTCAAATCAACCAATATCCTGAAAATTGTTACGGGTCACCTCTCCGATTTGGCTGAAATTCATTTCTAACAATCATCTATATAATGAACATATGCAAAATTAAACATTTCAACTCCAAGTCGTTTCGGAATTAGGGCCTGGTATCGCCCTTTAAAAGCGCGCGATTCGCGTCATTGAAGAAATTCGCTTTGAAATGTCCTTAAGAGCACCTTTAAAATAAGATGTAAAAGCTGAAAACTGGTTCCCAGGGTAACTTGCACCCAAGGAACTCAAATCTGGGCTTAAAACAATTGTATCTCATCCCCCTTTCTTTCTACAGGCAGCTCAATATGCAAATTTATTCTGCGGAAATAATTAATTTCCATTTTCAGGCCCCCCTAATACTCAGATTGATCATCAGAAAAGCTTCATATTGCATATGTGTATTATAGATACATTACATATAGTCACCCCCAAGCAAGCATATTGCCCTTACACATTCAAACAAAAATTGGCAATGCTCCAAAGTTGGTTCCAGACAGAAAATATCCAAAAAACACAGAAATTCCCGGTGACCTTTGACCTAGGCAACACTTACCCACCAACTTGAAACTTGCACTGTTTATTTATATATGTCTGATCTACCCCTGGACCAAATTTTGTCTTGGAGACTCTTCTCCTTCATGGTGAGACAGCATTTCAAAATTGGGGTATTTTGCCCATTTCCGCAAATCACATCAATATGCTTGCTTGTGGGTTACCATACACATTATATGCAATATGAAGCTTTTCTGATGATCAATCTGAGTATTAGGGGGGCCTGAAAATGGAAATTAATTATTTCTGCAGAATAAATTTGCATATTGAGCTGCCTGTAGAGAGAAAGGTGGATGAGATACAATTGTTTTAAGGCCAGATTTGAGTTCCTTGGGTGCAAGTTACCCTGGGGACCAGTTTTCAGCTTTGTATCTTATTTTAAATATGCTCTTAAGGACATTTGAAAATGCAGTTTCTTCAATGACGCGAATCGCGCGCTTTTAAAGGGCGATACCACGCCCACTTTGACAGGCCCTAATTCAGAAACGACTTGGAGTTGAATTTTTTTATTTTGCATATGTTCATTATATATAGATGATTGTTAGAAATGAATTTCAGCCAAATCTGAGAGGTAACCCGCAGCCCCATTGGTTGATTTGACACGGAATGACCCTGAATCCTGAATCCTTCACAATCCTTCATTGGCCCTACATGTATCTTAAAAATTGCGTTTATCCTGAATCTTTGCCACTCCTCCAGTGGTCCTCACTTGGAAAATGACATTATATCCTGAGTCCTCCACAATCCTCCAAAACTACCAGGAGGATTTGGGAGGATTCAGGTGGGTTAGGGGTTTAATTAACTATTGTGGAAATTTAACCAAGCTCTGTTTAAGGGCAATTAAGGAAACAGTAATTGATTGGACAGAGGCTCCAATGCAAACTTAAGTAAGGGAAAGGGAAAAGGGGACAAAGGGGTGTGGGGAGGAGGGTAGACAGATCAAAGATCAAGACAGACTTGTAAACATTTCAAATATTTGACCAAAAACACAAACAATCATCAGGATTGAGAAATATTTGCAGTCATTTGACCTTCAAACAAATATCATGTACAGTATGTATTACGAATGGCAGAACAATATTATGGAAAGGTTTCTATGAGTCTACAGATACTGTAAGGCCAACATACAGTTGATTACTAGTATCTCGTCAGCCATTTATCAAATGTTTGAAACAAGTGTCAAAAATGAGCCGTTGAAATTTCTCTGCAGGTTGACAAATTACATGTATTGTACCATTTCCTTTTCTGGGTAAACGATGACATTTTTGGAAAAAATCTATGAAATAAAATGCAGCACGGTGTTACAAGTCTCATGGAAATCCCTTATGTGGATTATTTATTAGTAGTAGTGTTGCTACTGAAGAAATTACATCATTGGGTCGGGTTTGGGATTTTCCCCCTTTTGTGGTGAAAAAATACATTCTTTCATAATGAGAGAATAACATAATGAATAACATATTGTCGATGTTTTCACGAAGGGGCGAATTTGGCAAAAATAAAGATTTTTTTTTAATTCTTTTTTTTGGCCAAAATCGATTAGGGGTATTGTAACGGACATCTTGGCGAAATTGTTTTGGCCATTGAATCAAATTAAATCAATTAGGCTTAGATCATGAAAATCAGTAAAGGGCGAATTTCACCAAAAGTGCTGTTCCAAGTTTTCACGAAGGGGCGAATTATCAAAAATGCACGTTGTTCTATGGGGGCATTTTCAGCGCGTATGTGAATTTAAGTTTTCACGAAGAGGCGAATTCCAGCGTGCGCGCGCGCATGCTATTTTTAGCCTTGGGAGCAGGGGGTAATTTTTAGACAAGCCATTTCCCAGAGGCCAGAACAGCCATAGCAAAAGTTTGGCTTAACTTAAATGAAGCACAAGGGGGAGCACTTCAACATTTGATCGCTCGGCGAGACGACACAGCCCTTAACTCATGAAGTATGATTCAAACTCTTCTTACTTTCTATATTAGTATTACTATACTAAGTATGAACGGGGTTAGTGTAGTTTACGCCACCCATATTATTTTCAGTATTTATTTACCTTCTTCTGTTCCAAAATTAGATTCGTTACTTAAAGCAAATTTATTCATGGGTCCTGAAAACCCTAAAATGAACTTATTTCGGCAATATTTCAGTGAAAACAAAACAGTTTCTTACCCAAATAAATACTGAAAATAATATGGGTGGTAAAACTACACTAATGCTGTATGAACACCATCTCCATGGTAACACTCATGGTGAAACGTTTAATTGCACATCATCAAGACATATTTTTAAATGAAGCAACTTTGAAAGCAAGTTACACTAAGGCGAAGTAAAAAAAAATACCTGTTTAGCGTCCCCGCCCGCTTCCTTTTTGGATGCCGCCTGCTATTTTTTTTTTTTTTTTTTTGTGTAAAATCCAAAAAAAACGTACATTCCGTGATTTTTTCCGCTGAAAAATGAATAAAATCTTCGTTGATAGACTCAATCGTCACTATCACTGTGCTGTGGAAATGGTCTATTCGTACGTGTGGATGCGATCAAGACTAGTATAGTGTGTATGAGCTCACATGCCCCGTGTGTAACATCGTCTCATTGTCCATGAATAGAAAGCTATCTCACTTATTAGTCCAAGCGGTGATTTGAAAGAACAATAATATTGCCCAAAACGAACTGCCAGCCATCTTGCCATTTTATTTTGATAAAATGGGCCGGGCGGCCATTTTGGACAAAAAAAAAAAAAGAAAAAAAAAAGGGCCTCCTCCTTCCTTTTTTCAAAAAGGCAGGACGCTAAACATGTTTTTTTTTTTACTTTGCCTAAACAGTTTGAGTTTACACAACGCGTTAAAGTATTTGTCGGAAATAGACTCACATTCCGTTTGCTCACGTGTAGCGATAAGCACACAATTCAGTAACAAATTAACGAGTAAAAACAGACTTATTACATTAAAAATGAACGATATTATAAACTAATAAACAGATATTCATAAAACTGGTTCCATAGCTTACCGTTTTGGGTCTTTTAAGGATTGCAGAGGCACCGCAGAGACGGCAAGAAACAGGCATTTTGAGAACTCCGTGATCACACACAACCTGTCAACAAGATATTCAACCTCTTACACAGGTGGTGGGAAACCTGTGTCGTGTGCATTGATGATCACGTCGTTCCCATTTTGTGACTTCCAATATTTGCTCATTTGGGAATGGGATGAAAATAAATTTAGGATGCCATCCTATGGAAATGAATTTTGAGGGGAAAATGTGAGTCAAAGAATAGATTATTATTGTTTTCCCTTTTATATCTATACAGTTTTTTTGTTTAAAAAAGATCAATTGACTATGATGTTTATAAAGGATTACAATCATTGGTGCAATAAAAACTGCAAATGATGCTGCGCTGATGATGATGCAAGAAGAACTCCCCCCCCCCCCCACAAAAAAAAAAAAATCACCCAAACATTTTTAGTAATTAACCCATTTATAAAAATATACATATATATATAAGAATAAGATTAATATATCAATAAGAATACGATCAATATAAATATAATAAGAAGATTGATAAAACATGAAGGAAAAACGGCTAGGCCCCCCTATTTTATATTTTTTGCCAGTTTTATAAATTTTGGGAAGGATAGGCATATGACCGCTAAATAGCATCGAAATGTCAAGTTCGTTTGTGATGGTTATCCGGCCAAAAGTTGAGCTTGGCCTAGAAATACGAGTCATTCATTCGCAGCAGCATATCATTTCAATGTACGGTTATAAAGGTTATTCATTGTTCAATTATATAACTTTTGACAATAAATATAAAACTATCAAGAAGGTGGGGCACGGGTAACGGTTCATGGTTGTTTTACTGGCTCAGCTTGAAAAGTTTTTAAAAATGGAAGAAACTACGGCATATCGTTTTTGTTGATAATATTGTTAATTTGTTGATATTGTTGATGAATGATGATGATGATGTTGTTGTTGTTGTTATTGTTATTCTAGTTTTAATTTATTGCAATTTGCTTTAACGATTTAGACGAAGTTGCTCTCAGTAAATGAATTTGATTATTGCTTTTAGTTTACATTCGGCTGGGGGTATTTTGAAGATAAACTTCATTTTTTTTTCGAGATGCACCGAGATCTGCTATGGGTGCATTCGTTTAGCTAACACGGGGTCAGCCCTTACTGGGAATGGTCGCGCTATACTGCACAAAACAAGCGAGAGAATGGAGACGTAGTTGACTGGTGTCGACCCGGGGGAGCTAAACGAATGCACCCAAAGAAAGTGGCCGATTTTCTCACTCCGAACTTCACTTTGGCGATGCAGCCATGTTTTCTGACAGAACTGGGCCAATTTCACGACCCTGCTAAGCACAAATAATTATTTGCTAACCATGGCATTTCAAATATGTCTTAATAAGAACAGGATTAACAACCAAATGTCCATGTGTTGCGTATCGCTTGCGATTGTTCTTTGCTGTCGTTCACTGACAATATGAATATCAACATTTTTTTAATGGGGTTTGTTTTATTGAGCAAGACATTTTGTGCTTAGCATTTTTTTTGGCTTAGCAGCTCCATGAAATTGCCTCCTGTTGTTGCACATTGGAGCTGACAAAAATTAAACATCAGTGGTGGAAGCAAAGAAGAGACTTTACCTATTTTGTTCCGACCATACGTCAGTCGGTTGATCAGGCTGGCCAAGATTTCACTCTAGCAGACGGATTCGACCGGTACCATTGTGTGACAGGTCTTTGGTACAGAGGAAAAATAAGGGGAGGGGGACGAAAACAAAAAAGGGGGCGTGGGCGCAATGGCTTATTGATACAATCAAACGTCGTTCCATTGCACGCGTAGCGCCCATGCTCACATATGGCGCCAAATAGAAGCTGTGATGGGGGGATGTATACCCACGCTAGGAACATGGGGGCAGTAACATTCAGTCATTTTGGGTCTGGGGTCCATTATAACTCGGTAATTGGGTCATATACGAAGCCCTACAGAGACCATATTTGCCGTATTTGCCTGTTATGTCTAACCAAAGATCGGGTGTGTGGGAAAGCTGGTGGGCCTATATAATGAACTTCAAATTGATAAAAAAAAGTTTCATTGATAAAAAGAAAATATTCAGGATAGAGGATGGACTATAACTTGTGGGAAAAGAAACAGGAAATTTCATTTTAACACTGCGGGAATAAATCTTTTGAAGCCCTTCCGATCTCCATACAAAATTACCGGTAGTAATCTGCAAGAAATAAAATATTTTGTTGTTGTATAATATATACTATGATAATGAGTTGAAGTAAAGCAGTTTCTGGAGAAGAAGAAATGAGGTTAAACTAAAGATGATGTTCAACCTGGTTAATTGATTAAAGTTAATTAATTGTTTTAATTGATCATTTATTTCGTCATGTTTTATTGACGCGTCAGAAGGCGACGTCAAGGTGGACAATAATGGTCAATTATCTTGTATCTTGCTTTGTGCATCTCTCCGTGACATCTTACATCTTAACCATCCATTTTACGTCTAGGGGTGGATCGCCGGGGGCGTGGTGGCATATACGCCGGCCCTTTTTTATTTCACCCCAAACATCCACCAACATTTTAGATGGAGAGGGACTCAAAAAGAGAAGAAAAAGAGGGAGGGAACAGAATTAATTGGGCAGTTCACGTTTGCCAGTTTTATTTTATTTCCACGCCCCCCCCCCCCCCCGGAGGATCCTGGATCCGTCCCTGCTTATTTCAATCCATATACGAGTCAGAGCTATATGTGTCTTTTTCTTTTTAAGTATAAAAATAATGTACCAAACATTACATCCCTTATCATGGGTGCACGCTTGCATGATTTTGCACTTGAAATCAAAATGACAAAATGATGCCACAATGTAGAATGATGGATGGCACATCAACTGAAAATGGACCGGTCAGATATACCATGTCACAAAATGTAGCCGATGGACTTAAGGCCAATCCTATACCGCCATCCTATTATGTGCCTATCAGCTCCACCGGGCCAGGGCAGCCCACTGGCCCGTAGCCGGTACCGGCCAAGCTCGCGCTACCCTGCTGCCACCGAGTCCAAGTTCTTGTCTTCGATAAAGACAGGGCAGAGAGAAATAATCAGAAGCCTATAATTATCCTTTGTTTCTTTGTGGTCTCGTCTATACCCCTACGAAAACGTGACGAAACATCCAAATTGTGTGATTAAATCGGCCATGGAGGTCTTGTTCGTTTGCATTTGTATAATTATTATCAAAATGTGCACGGATTGGTACAGTTATAGGATAATGTAGGCAACTGTGACACAAGCCAAACCATATTAAGGGGGTCGTGTTTATATTTATGCCAGTTTCCGACGACTGGCTCGGATCTCTTTTAAAATCGGTACTTTGCTTTCCTTTTGTTAAAACAAATTCAAATCTGTCAAAAAATCTATCTTATTTCCTTAAAATGGAGATATAATCATTGATAAATGTTTTTATAATTTACCATGTACGTCATTTTAATAATTGTAACATCTTGTCTAGCATGCAAAATAAAGTAGGCTATAACTATCAAATTTGAAAGAAAAAGTCCGACTTTTAGTTCTATAAGAAAATTGAAAAAAAAAAGTCTTTCTTTTCGTCACATTGCGAGCAGACTTCATTTCGCATCTAAACAGCGATCGTCGAATGAAAAGCAGATATCGAAGAAAAATATCAAACACGACACGAAACTGTCGTCGGGTGTGGTCCGGTCCTCCGTACGCACCTCACCCACTGATGCCCGATAGCGCCATTGGCACGCGTGTCGTGTTATCGTTCAGGCAGGAGTGCCACACGCCGATGTTTGCTCACACACATTTCAAATGTCCCCTCGCCATATGTCTACCAGTGAGCCGCTGTTGCGTTTTCCAGGCCCCCAACAGCTACTCCCCCCAAACAAAAAAATAATGACGCTTGCCATGCGCAACAGAATGGGTGACCATAAGTTTAAACCAATCCGGTGACAGGTATCAAAACCGCATCGGGAGAGTGATGTGTAACCTGGAACATGATTGGCTAGCTGTCAGTGGCAGGCGCGCGACGGGCGACAAGCTCGCTACTCGACATCCAACTGACACAACCTGGAAGTATCGTATGCTTTTTTGTGAACATTCAATCTCCCTCTTTACTTGATTTTGATTAAAGGAGAGTGGTGGAAAGTTAAACTCACCCGCTCGGCGCTGCATCGCACGTGGATGCCACAAAAGGAGGGTATTTAAGCCACGAGCGTCCGAGGGAACTTTAGATCGTCAACCGAGGAGGACACACCGCTTGACTTTATTTGCTGCCGGAACTCTGCCACGAACGACCGGACGGAAACGAACGAGTACTGAGATGCTGCTGTCGAGTGAGACGAGGACACAGGAAATGTCAGCGAGCACGGCAAACACCCCGCCGCCGAGGAACGGCTTCCCAGTCCGGTCCGTGTCGAGCTGTTCACCCGCGGGTTCGGACTCCGGCGCGGAGTTCAGTGATGATGCCATGTCGGTCGACTCTTCGGCTCCACCGCCGTCCTCCTCCTCATCGCCTTCTTTGCAGAGTACCGGCAACGAAGATGAGGCCGGGAAGGCTTGGGACAACGCCGTAGCGGAGGCAGGAGGAGGGAAAATAACCACCCATAAGCATCTCGGACTAAACCGTCTTGAATTCTGCAACAATCTCACCGGCAAAGCCGGACGCAAAATGATGGTGTCCACCAAGCTTCTGAGCGAAGATGAGATGCATTGCCTGCGACTTAAGATCAACAGTCGGGAGCGAAAGAGGATGCATGACCTCAACACTGCTCTGGACGGTCTTCGGGAGGTGATGCCCTACGCCCACGGACCATCAGTCCGTAAGCTCTCCAAGATCGCCACCTTGCTCCTGGCCAAGAACTACATCCTGATGCTGTCCAACAGCGTGGAGGACATGCGAAGGCTCCTCGGTGAGGTATACCAAGGGGTGCATCCTCCACCCCTGGCATCTGGACAGTCAGGCCTGGGTCTCGGCCCGTCGGTCTCTTTGGCCCCCTCCCAGACCCGCCCGGCGTACTTTCCAACCACACCATCACCCATCGCCCCCCTGCCGAAGTCTCTGCTGTTGTCGACTCCGCTCTGCTCCACGACGGTATCGGCAAGGTCCGAGAAGGTCGCCATCTCATCACCTCCACCGGGGTCGGCGGTGTTCAGAACATTCGGCACCGGGTCGGCCACCGAGCAGCACCAGGCCATCCTACCGTCTTCTCTCCCCGCTGCGCCTACGACCAGCTCCAGCCTCGGCCTGTACAGCGGTTGGTCCATGCCCTGCTCATGCGTCCAGTGCAAAGGAAACCCCAACTCCAGCCAGTCTCATCACCACCATCCGCACCACATGCCCAGCGCATCCGCCTATTCCGCTACAGAACTGATAAGACCCACAAAGTGAAACAAAAAGGACAGACTTTTTATCACAGTTTCAAGAAACAGTTTACATACTTTTGTACAATTTTTTTTACTTTGATATGTAAATATTCGGTTCGTTATACCGTTTTCATTTTGTACATTTCTGTCATCAATTATCGTCTAATTTGTACATTCAATACTTGTAAATTGTAATTGTTGTATCCTTAGCGTGCTAGCATTATGAAATATGATGCTATGAAACAAAGAATACATCGTTTCTACCACACGGCATTGTTAAATTACAAAAGCATAATATTTCACAGCACGACCGGCCCCTTTCTGTTGATATAGTGGACACGTGTTGCCGATCGGGTCCGTGCAGGTTTGTGGCAAAAAGCAACAGATGTGACGCTAAAACTGTATTAGGCCTACAATAGTTTAAGAGGATTAATTGCCAAAATCCATTTGAGGTCACAAAGTGTTCTCTTAATTACACTTTCCATACAGTCAGTCACTCTGAATTAGGATTAATGAAAATAGAAAGCATTATGACCGATTTCTATTTTTTTTTTCCGAAGCCAGGTTTTATTGTCTCTGATTCGATATATACAGAATAGTTGCTATAGGCATGTTGCTTTACTTACTAACGATAAAACCGATAATTTATTCGTTGACATTAGTCGAGTTTGAAGCAAAGTGCTGGACATTTTTTGCAAGTTGTGGTTTTCAGTTGAAGGAGGCTATATACTTTACATGTACATTTTTACATTTAATTTATTTTTCGGGATGAACACTACACGGGAAACAATGTACTACCATTGTAAGCATCTTTGTAAATGTCTTCTTCTTTTTTTAATCATACGAAACAAACAAACAAAAAAACCAGCAAAGCAGACAAACAGTTGACGTAACTTACATTCAATGTACATATTATTGACTTCTTTTATATACAATATTAGAATAATATAAATTGTGAATAATAGTGCTCAATTCAGTGTGTAATGATTGATTAAAATAGAAAAACTTGTAAAATTATTCCTCGCGAAAAGGCTATTTTATTTATAGTTGATTGAGTATAGTAAAAAAGCAAACAATTTGTACGGTCATTTTAACATTTAACGTGGCGTTTTGAAATTTATGTAATGTGCTGTCATTTTGTCTGCTTCTGTGTTCTTTGTGTATCTGCTGCTGCTGTTGTTGTTCTTGTCATAAAGTCATTTGTTTCGTTCATGTCCGCTATCTGGGACCAATTTCATAGAGCTGCTTAAGCACCAAAATGTGCTTAAGCACGTAGAAAAAATCAGTTTGCAAGCCAAAGCTCCTTGTGAATGTTATGCTCAGGAAACAATGGCCGAATACAAAACAACAGCAGAAAACATCACATGAAAATTTGGTTGGCAATCCTGTTTGATCAATACATTTAAATTTTGAATTTCTGAAATTGGTCAAGTAAAAAAATTATTAACATCTCATTATTATGGTGCGCTTGGACTGACGTCAAAATAGAGCCCCACGTCGCCCTGCCTAGTCTTGTCCAAGACGTTGATTATGCGCTAGTCCCTCCAAACAATTACCCACCCCACGTGAACAAAGTGGACCATTCCACCGCCCTACGAAATATCAACGTCTTGTTGGTTTACTCTGGTGTCACGTGACGAAGACTGAGCGTGACCTCTGTGGGTAGAAATTGCATATTCATTGAGGTCAACAACGGGGTGCAATGCGCTGTTTTGGTCAGCGTCCAATCCACGCACGTGGTATGGCGTGATATACCGTGTGCATTTCACGTAATGACGGTCGTTTGAAACTCAGCCGGAACCGTTATTGCCATGGAGCAATAACAACAGATAGCTCCATGGTCATTACCAAAGCCATGGCTTGATTATACTTCGATCAACTGTCATGCGGCACAAAAAGATTCGAGAAATTGTAGGATATATGAATAAGCCGTATTTTACAGCTTTTTGGGTTATCCTCGGGCCTTTGTTATTCGTTATTTATTGTGTATTTCATGTGTACAGTACTTTTGTATGTTGCCAAAATAAATGAATGAATGAAGGGATGAATGAAATAATTTCACTGAATTATGATACCATGGAGTCTGTTCCCGGGCTCCATGAAGACACGGGATGATTTCGAGGGGCACGGTTTTAAAAGTAAATTTATTCCATTCCCAAGTTGTCTAAGAGCCTTAGTGTTGTTCTCCGGAAAACTCTCGAATCCCCGACATTTGTGTTGCAAAATCCAAGGCCTCCAAATTCAATATACGATCTGTCAGCAGCCATGGTACGATATCAATGTAGGCCTCCGTGTACATGTACGGCACATGTAATTTACAAGTACTGTAAAGTTAGGGCCTACATGTGTGTATGCGTACTGCATATAATGCTTGCGACGTCGTTGCGGTACTAGACTTCAACCCCATGCAAATTTTCAGAATATATTAATGCAAATAAGGCTACGTCATGATGCGCCGACTTCGCGGGGGGTTATTGCCCGGAATTTTCCGGGCAGTTTGGAGTAAATGGACAAGACGGTATTACAGGCTTGTGTGTGTGGCGTAGACGTTATTTCGGGTCGTTTGTTTTGTTGACACGTACACGTACGTGCGATCTGTTGGCCGGGTACAACTACGTAATACCGTCTTGAACAAGACTACGCCCTGCCTGGCAATGCAACGAAATCCCAGCCCCGACCCCCCGTTTCCTGAATGGTAAATCATTTGATGATGGTGAGGCGAGTAGACCAGGTCAAGTTTGTCTACAACAGAGCAAAATTTTCTCCAAACGCGGCCGTCAAGGATGGAGGCTAAATTTTCCAATTTGCACTTGTGACCGGCACACAGTGCTAGTAACGAAGTTACTAATCGCGATTAAAGGTAATATCATACTTTGGTTTTAGTCAAAGAAATGCAGATTCATGGGCAAAAATATCCAGGAAGAAACAGTAACAGTCATCTGTGAAATTATCCGTCCAATACGGGGCCCACTTTTTGAAGAAAAAAAACAGTGAAAAACGCCAACAAAATTGTTTAAATCACCGTTATTTTTGATCTTTAAAAGATCAAAACTGTTATTGGTAATTGATTTGACTCTATAAATACAGCATTTCAGGCAGAATAATGTTAATGGTCTGTTCTACCATCACCATCTTTATACCCTGTAAGTTATAGGTAAATCAGTGAAGATTTCTGTTTCGTATGCTACTAAAGTATGATAGTACCTTTAAACCGTGGAAACTTCTTATAAAATCAAGTTCAAGGCAAGCACAACTTCAATAATGAAAACAATACATCAGTTGATAAAATGATTTTCTCTAAACGTTGACTCAACTATTTTATTTGATATGGGCCTACTCATGTGAAAAGACCAAGTCAAATACAAGTCTATGTGACACAAAGTAAAAAATTACCAAAAGACAGCTGTAATGTCTGTATTTGTACATAATTTCATAGAGAAAACTGTTACATATACAATTGTCAATGATTCAGATTTTGTCCAATGGAAGTGAATGAATATTTAGGTACATCTCATACAGACCCAACTAACTCTGGGTATTTTGAAACCCATTTCAAACTGAATCATTTCTATTAACCTTTTTACATTTTTAAGTTTAGCAAATGGGCATCACATCCTATTGTCAATTCATAATGTACCGTAAATATCAAGTAAAAAATGCATACAAAACTACAAAATGAACTTTGCGCCTTCCCACTGATGCAAATTGTGCATCTCCATTTTACATATCGTCACTGTTTTCACGAAGGGGTGAATTTCTTTGAACGTTAATTACTCCGCAATTAAAAGGCCTATCAACTCTTAATTAGTACATCGTATCAGTGAAAGTCTTCAGCTTGAAACCGATATGAAAAATTAATCACCATGTCCTTTAAAAAAGGGCAAAATATTCAATTAAAAAGGAACAAACTTCAAAGCCGATTTTCTCAAAACTATGTTTCAATGCCCAGGAGGTGGGCAAAGTGGCTCTTTGTGAAAATGCTGACGATATGAACTGGAGTATGCCACTTAGACAAAAGAAGACTGGGTATGTCTATCTTTGAGGTGGTTTTCAGCTACCTCCTCTCATTGTGTCTATCTCTGTGTCTATCACCGTGTCTGTTCCTGTCCCTCTCGCGTTCTCTCTCTCTGTATTTGTCCTTCTCTCTTGGGCGGTTCGATCCGTGATCTCGGTGCCGATCCCTGTCCCTTGCCCTGTCTCTTTCCCTGTCTGTGTCCCTGTGTGCCTCCCTCCCCCCACCCCTTCTCTCATCTCGTCTGTCGCCCCTAGTGCCCTCCCCTCTGTCCCGCCCCCTGTTCTTGTGTCTGTCCTCATCGTCGCTTGAACTGTGTCGTGTTCTGTGCTTGTCTTTCTTCCTCTTGCGCCCTCTATGTTTGCCGTCGCTATCTTCGCTGCTTGCACTGGAACTCCTGTGTCTTCTTGCTTTCTCCTGAAACATATAGAAAAAAAATCAGTCGTTTTATTAAATTTTTTCCCCGGATTATACAAAAGTGAAAATCACTGTCTGTAATGAGCCTCGTATGAGCCGGGGAATTTTCAAAGGAATCTGAAAAACTTTATATAACTTAATATTTTGTTCCGAAGTTAACAATTCAATATGCTTCTTCTTATCGTGTCCACACACATCAGATGTTGTGTTTCAGCCAAAGCTAGACACAGCTTCTAGCAATATCATTGTACTCTGCAATGTCCTCAGCTTTGCATTTGTGCTCCAATAAAGGACACTTCAAAAGGTGCTCCATAGTTTGTGGTTTAGTGACACAATACGCTGATTTCAGAAGAAACAATGCAATCGATCGCCTGGGGCCAATTTCATAGAACTGCTTAGCACAAAAAACTGCTTAGCACAAAAATAGCTCGCCCAATAAAACAAACCACCATTGAAAATTCCATTTGAAATTCATGGTCAGCGAAAGAACAGGCAAAGCACAATTGCAAGTGATACACAACACGTGGAAATTTGGTTGTTAATCCTGTTTTTACCAAGACTGAAATGTCATGCTTAGCGAATTTTTGTGCTAAGCAGCTCTATGAAATTTTTCCCATGATGATAGCAAGAATTTGTCAGGGAAATTTATAAAATGGTTCTGGAAAGAAAATACTTCAAATTAGAAGTGGCCGGTCAATTCAATTCTTATGAAATTGTTTTTCGGAAACCTGTTGTGGACTTCATTCAACCAGACACACCTTAGCTTTTCTCCGCTGTTTTGTATCGTCTCCGGAATCTTCGCTGGAGTCCTGGCGTCTCTTTCGAGAGCCTGACGACGATTGACGGAATTTGGTCTGGACATCATCTTCCTCAAGGACAAGATCGTACTGCTTCCTGTAAAAAGAAATAGAAACAACAAGGAGCTTAACGAGCAGATCTCCAAAAGTGCAGAGTATTAAGCACTAGTTATATGATGGGCAGGGTGCGCCTTGTTTCGAATAAGCCTTTCGTGAGTTATTATCTGGTACACTGAATTCTTTCACTGTACGGTAACATCAAAACCCGGCTGATGGGTATATGCCATTTGCGAGATAAATCTGAATAGTATCTGGTACACAGACTGCTTTCATTGCATATAAACACCCCAGTTTGAATTCTCCAGACTAAAGACACTGTTGCTATATCGCATGATTCGGGGCAAGCTTTTGCTTAGTTACATAACAGATGTCTTGCACCAATGCACTGTTCATAATGGATAAGAATGGCACAAAGGAACCAGTCCATTCCAGAGATGGGTATCGCTATGCAAAAGCTTGCCCCGAATCATGTGATATAGCAACAGAATCTTTAGTCTGGGGTGTTTATATGCAATGAAAGAAGTCTGTGTACCAGATACTATTCAGATTTAACTCGCAAATGGCTTATACTCATCAGCTGAGAACTAAGACTATAAAGTTGAAATTACCCATGATGCTTTGACTTGTCTTTCAACGCAAACTGCGGCCTCTTGTCCGAAGTATCTGGGGGTATGTGCATTGGTCCTGCAATTGAAACAAAACACAAGAATCCAATTGAAACTCTGCAAATATAATAACAATAAAAATAAATAATAATAATAAATAAACAAACAAACAAATAATAATAAATTAATTAATTGTTCAATACAATATACTCAGTCATACAACTAATAATACAGGTTGATTACGGGTGTCACAATGTTATGAATATCAGGTTATTTTTATTATTATTATTATTTTAAGGGGTTCACTTTCTACAAACTGGATCTGACCTTTGCCCTGATGTTTGACCTTTGACACGGACTGGCTGAAATCAACGTGAATCCTTCGGTCATCAATTAGTACGTTGTCCATTTTGAAGTATGCATTTTCACAGTCTTCTTCCTGTAAGGCAAACAAAAGAAGAAAATTAATACAAAATACACAAAAATTACAAAACAATTTCCGATACACAAAAATAAATGCACTCTGTGAATTTATTAGGGGAGAAACCAATAGGCATAGATTGCCAAACTTAAATTTATGCAAATAATGCTGGTTGGCATGGTTCAGTGAGTTTTTCTGGATGACCCAAGACTTGGTTAATATTACGGGCTTTTTCGAAACAGAGGCTCAAGCTCAGGCTCCAGCTCTATTTTGTGAATCCATTCTAAAAATAACAGGTATCAAAATAGAGGCTTTTGGCTGCGGTTCAGAAGTAAATTCTCCGGTTTGTTCAGGAGTAGATACTCCTTTGCCGGAAAAAGGAAGACAGAGCTTCAGCTTTAATGGAAAACCACAACCTATATTTTCAGCATATGGATGATGGAGCTGGAGCTGGAGCCGGAGCCGGAGCTGGAGCCTGAGCTCCATTTCGAAAAGGCCCCCAGTATGTCTTTCATTAAATACAGAGGCTGTTAACAAAGGCAAAACTGACTTTTTATAAGAATTCAATCAACATCGATTGTTTTCACCCCAATAATTTGTCAGTCAGCAAAGGACAATCAGATTTTGACTCTTACCCTCTCAAACTCAACAAAGGCGTACTGAAGGGATTCTTCCGTCTTCTGGTCTTTGATCACCTCACAGCTGTCAAAATCAAAAATATTTTAGCCTTTGAGAAAGATCCTGCTAGGATCAAAACAGGGGGTTAGCAGGGCGTTTCTATCATGTCCATCTTTATACCGTGTATTAAAGTTATAGTTAAAATCTGTGAACATTTAGTTTTAGAGTAAGGCCACATGATTGAACTAGGAGAATCCAAAGTCTAGGTTTTTTCTGGGACTGATTTATACCTGTCAATCTTTCCAAACCTAGAAAAGATGACCTCCAAGTCTTCTGAAGTGGTGATGGGATTCAGCTTACAGACGAAGAGGACATTTTCCGGCGGCTTGACATCTGCATCCGGAAGATCACCAACCTATACAAGGCAAAACAACAACAAAATCAGGGATGTGAGTGGACACACACACACAAATTTGAAAAAAAAACACGGAAAAAGTTGAAATTTTTAAGTTCCTACACTTTGGTACAGAGCAGGTGCACAAAAAAGCTGACAATTTTGAGTTAAAATTTAAACAAAAAAATCGGGAATTCAGATTTAAATTCCTGACAAAATACACCTTTTGTAAAAATCTAGTGGGAACTGAGGTCGAGGGGGCTTGTTCATTCGCGAAGAATCAATTTCAATCCATTTTTTCGGTACATGAGTTATTCGGGTCTGACAAGGATGGTACGGGTGACACCATGCAAAGACTGAAATCTTATCTTGATTCCAAAGTGGAACTTTACTCACCATTTCTAGGATTTGTGCCCTGGCCTTTGTCTCTTGGACTTTGGCCATTTCTTCAACCTCTTCCACCGTCTTTCCCTCGGTGTCGTCGATGTTCTCGTCGGCTCCGATCCTTCCACTCTACAAATTGAACAAAATTCAAAATGCACTGGTGACTTCAACGTACGCAGCCAAACTTCAGTTCATTAGTAAGTTATGGCTTTTGACTGCCTGTGTCATCAAAGAGTTCTGACCACATGGAGACTTCATCATAAGAAATGGTTAGCTCCAGTGGATACCATGCCAGAGCCGGAGCCGGAGCCAGAGCCGGAGCCGGAGCCGGAGCCGGAGCCGGAGCCGGAGCCGGAGCCTGAGCCTGAGCTGCAGCCGAGGTTTGGTAAAGGCCTATGGGAGCTAATGTGTTCATATAATGTTAATTAAGGTACTGTATAATAAAATGGACTTTTGACTGATAATGATTGGACTTTTCCATGCCATACCTCCAACTGCTCTTTGGTCGGCTCAGGCGACCTGTCAGGAATGTCCAATCCAGCTGGGTCATCAAATGGATCATCTAGAATCACCGTATGACTGATTCTGAGGAACAAAGCAATCAAATCAATCAAATCAAATCAAATTATTTAGCTCTATTAAAACTGGTATCTGATACCAGATCCTGTGATTAACTATCCCGAATCAGGACGTCAAAATTCAATATTGTACAGCATCATTTTAGTTCATTCTTGGAGTTAAGACCGTTAAACCTTGTCCATCTTCATAATACCACAGTTTACCACACATGGTGTTTCCTGTGGTAAGTATGGTATCATGAATACTACAATACACCACAGTGTGGTTTGTGTGACAATGCATGGTTTAATGATCCCCTGTGGAGACTGTGGTAATTATGGACATTTTACAAAACGGAGGCTCAGGCTCCATTTTGTGAATCCATTCTAAAATTACAGATATCAAAATAGAGACTTTTGGCTGCAGTTCGTAAGTAGATTCTCTGGTTTGGAAAGAAAAACAGAGCTTCAGCTTCAATGGGAAACCACAACCTATATTTTCATCATATAAATGACAGAGATAAAGCCAGAGCCTGAGCCTGAGCCTGAGCCTGAGCATGAGCATGAGCATGAGCCTGAGCCTGAGCCTGAGCCTGAGCCTGAGCCTGAGCCTGAGCCTGAGCATGAGCCTGAGCCTGAGCCAAAGTTTGAGAAAGGCCCCTTCCTAATCCACCTGGGGCCCTGAGTGAGCCAGTACCTACCTGATGTCCTGGTATGGTCTGTGTTCCTTGTCCACAAGAGCCTCGTTGATCTTGGTCAGGACATCTAGCCCTTCGCTCACCTCACCAAACACTGTGTGCTTCCCGTCTAGGTAGTCAAGATTCTCGGCCAGTGTGAAGAAAAACTGCCAGCAAAAACAAGAATGGAACAAAGAGTTAAATCAACTTTCATGGCTTCCGACTGCCAAAAGAACAAAGATAATTTACTATTAGGGATACTACCAACATAGGGCTTGATAGCTCAGTTGGTAAGAGCGCCGGTATGGTGTTCCGGCAGTCGCTGGTTCAAATCCTTAATTTTTCTTAGTTCACTTTTCAATGACCTAAATCAATTTTCAACATGAGAAAGGTGGGGAAGGACAGTGTAATCCACAGGGTACCACTGGTGGCATTCCCCTGAGGTTGTGTTCACAAATCAGCTTACAATGACAATACCACCTGCACAGTTACCCTGGCTGGAATCGAACCAGGGCCCTTACTCCTTTGCCCAGCTCAGAATGTAAAATGACTCTAAAACAGCTCTCAAGCCTATTGCAATAGTCCACTGGACAGCATGATTAATATAAAACAAAGTCATCATCAAATAACCACAAGGGAAACTGACTGGATTAATTTCAGGTCATTGAAAAGTGAACAAGAAAAAAATTTACCGGAGTGGGATTCGAACCTGCGACCCCCGGTACGGTATTCTGGAGGTCGCGGGTTCGAATCCTGCTTCACTTTTCAATGAAAGAAAATACATTGTACCTGCGATCCGTGCATATTTTCTCCATTGTTGACCATGGATACCGCACCCAGCCTTGTGTGCTTGATGCGGGGAGCCGTCTCCATCTCAAAGAATCGAGCCTGGTCTCCATAAAGCTTGCTGTGGAATACAAGTGCTTTTTCTTTTAATAAAAAAAATTTCATTTCAAACAACGATTTGATGCAAATACTTAAAGCTACTATCATACTTTGGAATTAACAGTTGATAGAACAGCTGCAGTCAGTTCATAATTTGATTTGTCATGAAATAAAAACAAACCTGTGAAATTTTCAGCTCAATTGATCATTGGAAACTGTAGAAAACAGCAAAAAACCTATGCAATTATTACACGAAATTGTAAGGTAATTGTAATTTGTTTCAGGTCTTTTGTTTTACTCATTTCTGGATGAATACAGCATTTCAGGTGGAACAATTTTAATGGTATGTTTCTACCAGCACCATCTTTATACCCTGTAAGTTACAGGAAGATCTGTGAACATTTCTGTTTTAGTTTCCTACCATAGTACCTTTAATGACATTGTTGGAATGTGGTTTTACCTGAAGAGTGAATCTCCGCCTTTGCCTGAGCCTGTTGGATCTCCAGTTTGTGCCATGAAATTTCTCTACAACAATGTATAAAATTATAAAATTCATGAGAGTGTCAGTTTTCCCCTTGTTCGTGTATGAAGGTTCCGTCCGTCCCTACAAAAAATCATAAACCTTATCGCAAATGGAAACTGCAAAGGATCATGGGATTAAATTTTGAGCAATAGAGCCATCATATCATGGCTGTTCATCTTGCCTTGCATGATAAGGTAACTCTTTGAGGAAATAACCCTTTTTCTGTAATGGATGTCAGTGGAATTCTTTCCATAAACAGCAATAAGCCAATAGTTTACAAATAACAAATCTAAACGAGGACTCATAAAAAAAATGTAAACCTACCTGAACTGAATGGAAGAGACAAAAATTGTAGTACTTAATTTTGCAGAGCTTCAAGAAGTTAAGGCAACCTGATACATAAAGAGAAAAAGTAAAGAATGCAGAATATTCAACAAGTGTTCGACTGATGACCTCAAATTGAAATTCAAAATCAAATTTACTGTTTACTTTATTGTCAATGGCTATAGCCTATGCCAATCTACGGTTTTCTACCGGCTCTAGCTACAATCATCTTTTTGTTTTTTAAACTTACATCTGGGCCTCTCTTCGGGATATAGGTCAATCACAATATCCCCTAAAGTCGTTTCTAGCAATACTGCCATTTTGCTAGGGCTTGGGTGTTATTAAACGTCGTTGAAATTCGCAATAAAGTTAAAGATGAAAAGTCAAAAATTTCTTGTCACACGGGCGCTGCCATGTTTGTTTAACTGGTTCGCAGCCCATAGCATACTGTACAAAGCTAATTGTATAGTTACCAGTGATTCTTTTCTTTATTGAATTGCGCCCTCCAGTGGACGAACTCGAACACTCTGTGGGTGCTTGGAAACCGAGGAAGCTACCGGGGTCAGTTCTACTGCTGAGAAATTCATATTTTTAGATCGACATGACATAAATATTTGCACAAAAGGTAAGATGTTACGTATTTGGAAGTATAGGTTATGAGTTCATAGACTTTCGTTAGCTTTGAAACAATGCCATACTAACGTTTACAATCGGTTAACAACTTGAACAAAATCTGTCACTGTCACTCAGTGCAGTCAGTGTGGGCTGGTACTGGTAGAAACATATTTCCGCCTGAAATGGTGGAGGCCTATTTATCCAGGAGTAAAACCAAATAGGGCCTACCAAAATTTGTTTTGATCTTGTCAAAGATATTAAATGCTCAGCTGCATTCATGGTATTTTATTAGACAAAGATTGAGTGCTCCCTATTCATTCTGTGACTCTGTCACCTTCGCCTCTACCGACGTTGTGCACGCCCTTTAACTTTTACGAATAGATATTGTACCATTTCACCGCCGCACGGACGGCCGCAGACGAGAATAGTCTGGTTTCCACTCTGACATTTTGAGGACTCTTGGTCTGTTGGGTCTGGGCACTAGACTAATCAGACCAGACAAAATGGCCTCACGCGATCAGACGGTCTGTTTTAAAGTTTACAAGAAGCGCGTAAGAAAATTGAATTTTAACCCTGAAATGTTTAACAAATTTCTTCAATGTAGGCTTTTAAGGACCTAGGAACATTTGCTGAAAGTCAAAAGTATCATTTTTGAGGAGTAGAAGTTAGTTCAGAGCCAAAAAAATCAATGTGTTTTGGGATCCCGTAAACCCACAATCGCCATGTTATGATAGAAATGATACGTTGTTTTGTAATTATAGTAGCCTACCACTGTTAAATCTTAGTTTGGTTTATATTTTTCAGGATTAATTGTTTTGTAAATGTAGCCAAGTTAAAAATGTAGCACTGTTGACATCCAAACACACTCCTGCGATTTCTAACTGTCTTTACCATTATCCTTGCAGGTTCACCCATTCGTACCTAGACAATTAGACCAAGACTGCATCAGAATGGGAAAGAAAGGCAAGAAGGGGAGTGGCAAAAAGAGCGGGAAAAAGGGCGGGAAGAAGAAGTCATCCGAACCACAGATGACCATCAAAGAAGCTATCCTGGCTTACCAGTAAGACACCTTCTTCTTAAGTTCTTTACTGAGCTACAGATACTGTAAAACAAAGAAATCCCTCAGTTATGGCACAGACAAGAATAATTGAGGATCTTTTTGCTGCCATTAATGAAGACTTTAGAAAATTATTGGAAAGTGAACAAAGAAAAATTGACTGGCTACCTCTTGAATAGCATACAGGAGGTCACCGGTTCGAATCCTGCTCCAGTAAATTTTTCTTTGTTCACTTTTAAATGACTTTAAAATCAGTCAGTTTCCCTTGTGGTTATTTTATGATAAAAAAATAATAGATTAAATATAATATTTTGTTTAATCCACAGAATCAACATTAAAGAGCAGGCTATGGAGGAATTCATGTATGAAATTAAAGGACTTGAAGAACGGAACTTGAAACACAAAGAACGGGTAATTAATATTTTCATTGTCATTCAGATTAAGCAGTGCAATCTGTCAGATGACCTCTTGGAGTTAGAAGGGGCTGATCGACATTTCGGTTTTAGCAGGATCTTTTTCTGTAGCCTTCGATAAAGATCCTGCTTGGATCGAAACGCCAGGCCCTCCTAACTCCAAGCATTCTATTTATTTCAGGTCATTAATTTGGGTGACGAGAAGTTTGCAGCAGTTTATTACTTGGTTTAGCTTACTTCTGTTAAGAACTTATTCTACAAAAAGTATGGAACCCGAGTAGTTTAAGTTATGCTTTCTGATTTACGTGGATTTTGAATTCAAGGATACTGATATTTTGTCTTTTGCCCGATCCCTGAAGAATGAACGACTGAAGGAGGAGCAGCTGTACCACATCAGCACGCTCCTCAAGCAGGCAAAGGAGAGGGACAAGGAACTGGAACAGGTGACTGTCGTCAACAAGGAACAAGTTGAGGTGTCACTCAAGGACAAATGGAAGGCTGCCAAGGAAGAAGACCAAATAATTGAAGGTATGCGGAGAATGAAAGGCGTAGAATGAAAGGCGTAGAATGAAAGATGTCGAGTGACAGATGTTGAATGGAAGATGTGACATGAAAGATGTAGAACAAACATGTAGAATGAAAGATGTAGAATGAAAGATGTAGATTAAAAGATGTAGAATGAAATATGTAGAATAACAAGAGGAACAGGAGGGCTGTAGACATGTTTTTTTCCTTCATCCGTGCCTAGACCTGAAGAAGGAGATAGCTCTGCGGGAGGTGGAGTTGGAACAAGAGCTTGTCACTGTGGCCAAGTGGCAGGAGTATAGGAATAAAGGCCAGCACGTACACTCCAAGCACATCAAGATTCTTGAACAGGAACTATTGGACATGCAAGTCAGCTTTGATGAAATGAAAGGTACGAGCGAGGTCACCATCGGGTGGGTGGCCGTCTGGCCGGGGGTGGTTGCAGCCGAGGTTCAAGTGGGGTTGACATGATTCTCTGAAGAGTTAACGGCGATAACATCAGTAACAATAACGATCGCAATAACCTTTCTTTGTGTGTAACAGTATGCACATACACTCCAGGTAAATGGAGCTCTATCACGTAGACAGGATAACCAGCTGTGACAATATGAAGACAGCATGATACTAGGGGCCGATTTCATAAAGCTCTGCGACGCGTCGCAACTCGATTTGCGATGCGTTCTAGCTGCGACGCGTCGCATCTATGCGGTGAGTCCATAGAGAAAGGATGCGTCTTAACTTTGCGACGCGTCGTAAGTTTTATGAAATCGGCCCTAGGAGATGCAAGAGCAGAGAGTCTTGGGAGCTAATCTCTGGAGCTAATTAATCACGGTCAGGGAAATATCTCAATAACCTTCTCTTCTCTTTCTTTCTTTCCCTTCATCGATCTGTCAGCTCATCTAGAGAGAACTCTGAATGTGGCCAAAGATGAGATCCACAAGTCTACTGAGGAGAGACTGATGGAGCAGAAGCACATAGCCTCAGAGGTAACAATCCATTCAAGATTGGCTTTCCTGTCTGTACTGAAGCATAATAAGCCAAGCCTAGAGACATGCTTAAAGCAACAGTCGTAGCCATAACTGTTAATTTAGACTTTGTGTCGGAACCGATTGAGTAGATTGTTGAGGCCAAAACCTCTGGTCGCTTCCAGTTGCAAAAGTTACTCTAATTTTGTGCTTTCCACGCAAACTGTTTCTCTGGAAAGTCTTGATTTTTTGTTTGTCTTTTGTTCTACTCGAGCAGAAAGCCATGACAACTCTGGACAAGTGGAGCACGCAAGAAGTCAAAGATAACAAATGGTTGAAGAAAGAGGTAAGAGTTACAGAGACCTGTTTCCATAACGACCAGATTCTAAAATCTGTTGTTCTTTGTTTTTGTCTTGGCCATCTGTGCGAAACAAGAGTTCACATGCTGCAAACACCTCTTGGAGCTAAAAACGACTGTCCACCCTCAAACCATGTGATATTTGTATACTATTTTTAACGGGAATGCATTTTTCCTTTGATTTGAAGGCGGAGCTACATCGGGTTGAGACAAAGTGTCTGGTGGAGGAGGTGGAGAGACTAGAGAAGGAGAATCTGGAGATAATGAGCCGACTATTTGACTGTCGCATTGAGGACCTGAAAATATCAAGGTGCGTGGAGGAACTAAAAGCGAGAATAGTTTTACCTTAATCCTTTTTAGCAGTCAATGGCTCAAGCAATTATGGCAAACGTAGTGTACAATGAATCTATAAGAACTTGAAATTGATAAATGATGAAAAGAGAGCTTCTTGGAGGGCAAGGTTCCCTGGGAAAATGCACAAGGAACGAAGACGACATCAATTTCTTGGACACAATTTTTTGAGAATAACTTATTTTTCATAAAGAAAATTAAGGCAGCACTTAAAGACTAACTAGGAGAAAAACTACATAAGCTTTCGTAGTAACAACTACTTCATCAGATGTAATAATCTTCATCAGATTATTTTTCATAATAGACCTTACCAACCTTATCATCAGTAGTCCTTTACTTAGTTTTATTTTTGGTCCGCTTTCAGAAATTTCTACTTGACTCAGTTTGGCGAGGGCGAAGACATTGATGATGGAGGCCTCTTGGAGGAGGACCTTGCTAAGATGGACATGGAATCCACCGACCAACCCTTGGCAATAGGGGGCGCCACACAAGGTACATTCTTACATCATCATTCTTTGTACAGTGGACAATATCTGTGCATCCCGCCATGTTCGTTATAGCGGTGTTCCACTGTACTGGTTTTGGTGTTAAGCAGCCTCTAGACTATGTCCTCTAGATAGAAAGTAATGACAAGTTGAGTAGCCCCCGGGCTGGGCCTAATTTAATTTAGCTTTTGAAAATTGTAGAAATAAAAATTGACTGGAGCAGGATTTGAACCAGTGACCACTGAAATACCGAAGTAATGATGCACAATGAAAACTTGTGTGGAGTGGGATTGGAACCAGTAACCACCGGAATACGGAATCCATTGAAAAGTGAACAAAGAAAGATAGACTTGGCGGGATTCGAACCAGTGACCACCAGAATACTTTGTTTAGCCAGTTTATTTATGCTTAGCTAAACATTTACTGAGAACTAGTCAAAAGTATTCTTTGTTTTGTGGGAGTTTGATTTGTAGCCAGTGGCTTGCTGTGGACTTGTTTTCGGTGTTAAGCAAATGAGAGTGTTTTGGCAGTTGGCTTCTGCTCATCTTATGTTGCCATAACAACTGTTCTGTCCATCACATCAGGTGCGAGAAAATCGCAGCGTCCGAAGAGTGCCACGCAGAGGGCAGTAGAGGCTAAGGTCTTCTCTCTTGCCATCACGGAGGAGTCGGACGAAACGGAGGAAGAGGACAATGAGGATCTGGGTGGAAAATGGGACGAGCGTGACGCCGATCAGCTGGAGAACTACCTGGAATATGAAAACGAGAATTTGGACGTAAGTTTCTGGAATCCTTACCCACCTGCATACCACGGTTTACCACACATGGTGATTAGTGTGTTTTCCTGAATACCACAATACATTGCAGTGTGGTTTGTGTAGTAATGCATGGTTTATGATCCAGTTCCCCCCAGTGGAGACTATGGAAATGTGTAGTAATTAGCAGCTCTTGTCTTGTGTGGTTAAGTGTTGAGGGTTAGTGTTCTTGTGTGTTAATGTCTAGAAGTGCCATTAGGGCTAGTTTGGTAAACATGTTACAACAAGACTGGTGATTAGGCCAGACACAAGATGTGCTTCAATCTTTGCCGTTTCTTCTTAAATCGCTGCATATTCTTCAGCATTACACTGTACGAAAATTTCTTTACGTAGTTGTGTTCGTGGTAGCATTTTATGTAAACGAGATGATTTAAAAAAACAAATTGTTTCTTCCCTCAGGATTATCTGAAGCTCGGTCCAGTGGAACTCAAGCTCCTCCGTGTGACCGGTCATAAGATGACCCTCTTACCGCCCAAGAAGTTGACTGATGAAGAGCAAGAGGCCAAACTCTCTGCTCCCGACGTCTGGCCAGTCACCCCACAGATGCTCAAGAATGTCTCTGATACTTGAAGATCTTTGGCTGCCGTTGGAGGGTAACGATCACGTACAAGGCTCAGGATTGACATTTGGCAGTGAGGATTTAGCGCTAGACGAAGACATTTATAACCCAACATCACAAAATGAGTGGAATAAAGTGTCCTCAGCCTGTATATAGACTGATCCCGACGGCACGATATACCATCCGCTTACTGCAGTGTCCCGTCCTCCTTTTGTGTGGCAACAAAATAATTTACGCTCCGCCGCACTCAGGGTATCAGGGGACCTTCACCCTGCTGTATCGAGTGCGGCAAGAGTGTAAATTTATTTGTTGCCACACTAAAGGCGGGCGGTACACCGCAGTAATGGCGGATAGTATATCGTGCCTAAAGGGATAACGGGACATTTTGTTTACCATATGGGCTCTGTGGACTCAGGGGTAGTTGGGTAGTTTTTTCTTTTGTTCTTGTATTTATAGTTAACAAAGATTTGGTTAGGTTTCAATGAAAAGGCTTAAACCATATCAAACTGAGTGTATATATATAATATACATGTATATCATTTATTTTCCCACCAATATGGCACACACTGCCAACATAAATTTTTTACCACAGTATTTCTTTGTTTTTAGAAAAAGAAATTTATACAATTGAGGGCATAAACATAAAACGATGGTAAAATGAAAATTAAGATTTCAGGGATATAATATTAAATTGTGAGTATCCCCGCAAACAATCCCTGTAGAATGAAAATTGCAAATGTTTGATTGAAATAATCAAACCGGGGATTCGAACCAACAACCACCGAAATACCGTTCCGGTGGTCGCTGGTTCAAATCCTGCTCCAGACAATTCCTCTTTGTTCATTTTTCAATGACTTAAAAATTAATCTAGTGAGTTTCCAACATTCAAATTGTAAGGTGTATGTAAATGAAGCCAGATGGAATATTGATTGATTTAGTAAAGAAAACAAAAATGTAAAGTAAACGGGCCAATTTCATGGAGCTGCTAAGCACAAAAAATAGCTTAGCACAAAAATGTCTTGCCCAATAAAACAAACCATCATTAAAAAATTGATATTCATGGTCAGTGAACAGCCAAAGAACAATCACAAGTGACACACAACACATAGAAAATTGGTTGTTGATCTTTTTTTAACAAGACAGAAATGTTATGGTTAGCAATTTATGTTTGTGCTAAGCAGGGCCGTGAAATTGGCTCCTGGTTGTAAGAATTTTATCTTGCAGTGTGATTGTAAGAAATGAACATCTTGTATATACTGTAAATATACTCATTGAAACAACAATGGATGTTAAATATGACTTTAATAATCAATTAAAATTGTCTCCAGTTTGGGATAATAAGCTTGTCCACTTGAAAGAAATAATAAAAGGAATCCTTCATTCATTCAGTAGTTCTTTAATTCAAATAATTGATTTCTGTGATCATTTTTTTTTAATATACCGGTGGACAAATCTGAATTGATCTTTATTGTTCATTTTACTATTTGAAAAAGAAGAAGATCTTAAGAAAAAGCCCAAGGAGGAAAGTTCCTATACCCTGCAAGATATGTGAAAGTGTGCATCCCCCAAGGTTCCTATACCCTAACACACTCATCTTGTCTCCTGATGATGACTAGAGCAGGCTAGTCAAAACGTTGAGACCTCACGAGAAGTGTGAATGAAAGTGCGAACGATTCTTACATACAGTCTTGTTGTATTGTTAATAGACTCACCACCGAAATCCTGTATAGAAATTCCTCAGATTCCTGGAACATAATGGAAGATACAATGTAGGGTGGGGGATGCACTCTGTCACATATCTTGCAGCAAAAGAAGGTTCCTGTGTGCTAATGCTGTGCTCCTTCAGTCAGGGGAGTAGGGTCTCTCCCTTAGGGTGCCACGAGGAGGTACATGTCTGCATCTCTTTGAAGTTTCTTCTTGAAGTACGTGTAAGTCCAGCTTGCTGTCATTGAATCTTGGAAACAGTTGTGAAGGGTCTTCCAACTAATGCTGTTCTCCTTCCGTCCGTCAGGGAAGAAGGCTCTCCCTTAGGGTGCTACAAAGAGGTACATGTCTGCATCTCTTTGAGGTTTCTTCTTGGGGTATGTGTAAGTCCAGCTTGCTGTCATTGAATCTTGGAAACAGGTGAAAGCTCTTCCACCTAATGCTGTGCTCCTTCAGTCAGGGGAGTAGGGTCTCCCTTAGAGTGCCTCGAGGAGGTACAAGCATGAATCTCTTGATCTTCGAAACAGGTGTAAGCTCTCCCATCTAAGGGAAGGAGAAAGCTCTCCCATCTAAGGGAAGGGGATCTCATGCACTTGTGGTTTCAAGATCAGTCAAGCTTGCTTCCAGCTTTTGCTTTATAGTCTCTCACCCAATGTGCAACCAGCCAAGACTGTTTGGTGTTCCTCTGAGGTACAGCTTCGTTCATTCACTTGGAAACTTCAAGAAGACCCTCAGCCCACAGTGACACTAAGAGGCTCTTGGCATCTGCAGGAGGTAGGTTTAGCTTGCTGCTCTCCAGCCAGTCTGTCGATTCCTGGAGCTGGAGGAGGGCTCCGTGGTGACTCCCTGGGAAGCGTAGTCCACTCGGCTGTTGGAGTAAAAAGACAACTGCGTCAGTCACTAAATAGGGACTGCGAGAGGAAAAGGACAGATAGAGAAGATCCTCAGCCTCTACCCTCATCAACGTAGGGTCAAAGACTCACTCCAAGGTTTGATCTATTCAACAAGCAGTGTCTAGTATGCAAGAATGCCAACACATAACACCACTCACTAACCAAGATCCCAATACCCCTGTAAATTAGAAGGCCCTTAACAACTATATTCAACTCCTAAGACTATTCTAGAGGTGACGCATGCTCAAATCAAACAGAGCTGGGGTGAGTGTCATCTAGTTCACAGCATCAACTTCTGGCAAAATGCATGCTTTTAAACACTATCCTCCCTCGCAAAAGAGAACACCTAGCTTACAGCGGAGTGCAAGTAGTCAATGGTCTTTGAAGGCAATACATTTAAAAATGCCAGTGTGTCTACTCTAAATGTGGTTTGTTCAACTGAGAACAAAGAGCTGGCATTTGGACGTGTTGCCTAACCTCTCTTCGACTGGTGTCCATCATGTGCTCCGTTCTTGAGTTTGCAAGGGAGTGGCGGACGATGACAAAATTTCCTCTACTCTCGTCGGTGCCATCAGAGCCTTCTCTTCGTTCATCTCCTTCTTCCTCCTCAAGCTCTGCCTCTTCTTCATCACTGTCCTCATCATCTTCATCTTCAACATCTTCTTCTTCATCCTCTGCCATCAGGGCCACAAGCGTGTGTCTTGGGTGAGTAAGTTTAACTCTGCACCTGTCCGTTGGCATGGGACCTATTAGCATAGCATACAGGTTGAAAAGAGATGGTCAAAGAGTTGTATTATTGTCTGTTTACAGCATACTGCCACTATATCCTCACTTTTCTAGGCAAATCATCAGCGATCCTGACCCGATCACCATAACATCTTTTGAGATGCATCCCTTGATGGCCCAATGTGATCCTAAATGTAAATAATGATTAACGTATGATGTGTGCTGCTTAACTGACAGAATTTGGGAAGGTTCCTTGCCAAAATAAACCCAAGGGTTAAGTTTACAACAAGACAGGTGAAGCCTGATCGAGTTGCACATCAATTGTTGTGCCACCTGTTAATCAATTATACTCACCTACAGGGTCTGGGTCAAGTTTATCAGTCCTGTAAGGTGGAAGGCGATTGGCTACAAAGTCACACATCATCTGATTGGCTGCCTGCTGAAGGTGGTCTCCAACGTGATTGGACAACTGTCCCAGCAGGTTCTCAAAGGTAGAGTTGCCGCCAGTCCTCTGATGGTACAAAAACATGACGGTTTAACAACAAACAAACAAAAATGGAAAAGGCAGAACTATGAAACTGGCCTCTTATCAAGACTTTCAACTTACAAGATTCCCATGGTAATCCATTGGTAGGCCCTTTCTGAAGTCGCGGCTGCCCTTGATGGCCGAGTCGAGTATCCGTGGCAAGGAAATCGAAAGCAGATCGCCGTAAGACCTGTTTTCACACAAAATAAGCCGAGGAAAGATATTCAAATCAATTAATGGGTGATAGACCTGGCACACCTGCGGTGCTAAGAACAGACGTGGGGCCAATTTCATAGATTTTTGTAACTTAAGCACAAAAATCACTTAAGCATGAAAGGTACGTCTTCCTTGATCAAACAAGATGTTTACTGCTTTTGACTTGTATTCGGCCATTGTTTTCAGTGCTGAGCATAACATTCACTAAGGAGTTTTGGCTGGCATACTGATTTCATTTACCAAGGTTTTTTGGCGCTTAAGCAAATTTTGGCGCTTAGCAGCTCAATGAAATTGGCACCTGGACTAGACATACAGCCGGCTGGACGTGCAAAACTTACGATCTTTGGTAGGTACTGATGGTGACATGAGTTGAGTAGGGACAGTCTGATGGGGTGTCGGCCTGGTGAACGGTTCCCCGCGGAAAATACAGTAAATCACCCGTCTGTATAAAAAAATGGAGGAAAAAAGACAATTTAAAGGCAATTATTCTCAGTTGCAACCTTTCACCAACAAATCTACATTCCAAATTACAGCAAACTTTCAAAATGTTCAGGGGACACCGAAACACATGGACAACATTTTTTATTGTAATTGTGCAAAAGGGGTTTATATTCAAGTGGCTAAATCATCATTTGCGTTTTATGCAATTCACCTCTAGGATGAAGTCATGGGTCGGCTGGCCAATTTCGTCTTGGTTCAGGTCTTGGCTGTAGTCCCTTGGGAGCTCCGTGGGGGGTGAGTACAGGCGCCAGTGCTTCTTGCCTTCAAGCTGAAGGATCAAAACCTGCCAAAGAATGACAAACTAATGCCGTCAGAGAGCTAACGTAACATAGAAAGGTACTGGTGCCCCCAGATACAGTCAATAGTCATCCACTATATACCTCCAAATCATCATAGATTTGTGTGTTGCATAGAAAGGCACTAGTGCACCCACATGCAGTCAATAGGCATCCACTATATACCTCCAAGTCATCATAGATTTGTGTGTTGCATAGAAAGGCACTAGTGCCCCCAGATGCAGTCAATAGGCATCCACTATATACCTCCAAGTCATCATAGATTTGTGTGTTGCATAGAAAGGCACTAGTGCCCCCTGATGCAGTCAATAGGCATCCACTATATACCTCCAAGTCATCATAGATTTGTGTGTTGCATAGAAAGGCACTAGTGCCCCCAGATGCAGTCAATAGGCATCCACTATATACCTCCAAGTCATCATAGATTTGTGTGTTGCATAGAAAGGCACTAGTGCCCCCAGATGCAGTCAATAGGCATCCACTATATACCTCCAAGTCATCATAGATTTGTGTGTTGCATAGAAAGGCACTAGTGCCCCCAGATGCAGTCAATAGGCATCCATAACATACCTCCACGTCATCATAGTGAGGTGCAAGTCCCTGCGATCCACCTGGCGTCATGTAAACATTCGCTCCGACAAGAGAATGAAAGAAACTTTCCAAAAGCTCACAGATACGCCAAAGCCAGTCCTCAAAGTAAAACGTAAATGAGAATCGAATTAGAAATAAGTTATAGCCTCACTTTTTATGCCCGTTTGTTGTATTTTGTAATGAAACTCTGAAAAAGAAATGCTCTTCAAAACCAAAAATGACAAATAATGTTGAAAATGGTGAAAGTTCCAGACCAAAAATTACCTGAAACCTTTGTGGCTGATGAAACTGCAAGGTTGCCCTTTTGTTGTCAAAGAGATTTTTGACTTTTCCGGCCGTTGCCCGACCCGTTCCATTCAGGTTCTCTCGTTGGGAGGCTATGTACCTGCAAAAACCCCAAATGTCAAATCAATGTTATGAAATCGCTACCTTAAGTTATTATAATTTGTTGTAAATTCATACATTTAAACCAAAGAGTTTTATTTGTTTGCTAGTAACGTATATTTTATCTTAAAGGTAGTGTCATACTTTGGTAAGAAACCAAAACAAAAAATGTTCACAAATTTATGTGTAACTTTTCTGGTACGAAGATGGTGCTGGTAGAAATCTACCGTTTAAATGTTTCCGCCTGAAATGGTGTATTTATCCTGAAATTAGTAAAACAACGACCGAAAATATTTTTGATCTTTTAAAATTTGTTGCTCATCAGCAACAACCAGCTACTATCCGATACCTGCAGACATTGATGTCTTGGCCAAACTCAATCCGATGTTCGGCCAGCAATCTGAGCAGTTCTTCCCTTGAGAAACCCACTCCGTAGTAGCTGCCGGCCACCGTGCTCATGTCCCCGCCTCGGTGCACAACAAGGGGCTTCTTCTCCCAAAATTCATCAAAGAATGCTGTCGGGGTAACGTCAGGGGCAAGAAGGGAGGCCAGCAGATGATCTGGAGCTGCAAAATCAAGCTTCCCCTCTTCAGAGGAGTTCTCCACTATTCGGGTAGTCTCTACACCACTCGGGGTCTGTTTCGGAGCTGATGGCGATCTCGTGGGAACTTTGTCCTTCTTTCCTCCACTTTGTTGATTGGTGGACAGCCTGCCATGTTTGGTTGGGGATCCGTCACCATTGGCGGCGTTCTGGCTAGCACCACGCTTGGCCCCTCTCCGTTTGCCTTAAAAAAATTGAAACAAATAGATACATTTTGAATCATGTGTTTTTCGGAAAGAATATACCACTGATGACCATTAATTACGGAAAAAGCGTTCTTAAGAGGTACCTTACTGGTAGATCCAGTAACAGGGGCACTGAACTCCCTTTTTTAGGGGTTAGTGTAGTTTACGCCACTCGTATTATTTTCAGTATTTATTTAGCTTCTACAGTTCCAAAATGAGATTTGTTACTTAAAGCAAATATTCATGGGTCCTGTAAACCCTAAAATGAACATATTTCGGCAATATTCCAGTGAAAAAAGAAGGTTTCCTTACCCACTTATTGCGAAGTTGAACACAGCTTTTCAGTCGCGTTTATGCCATTTTGACACGAACTACCTGTGCAAAATAATAATCTTACTCCCTCTGGTAAAGTCTATGACACTCTCGACCAATCACAAAGCGGGATTTACCAGGCAACTTTTTCAGCAGCCAATCACCGATGATCTGGTCCAGTTAGTCTGGTACCAGACCCAACACATCAAGGCTCATCGAAATAAGGGCGGAAACCAGACTTTCTACAGCTAAGCTAAGCATTTCGTCTGCAAAATATGTCGCATCGCCTTTATACCGTTTTACCCCATAATTTCCCTCAAAAATCAAAGCCCTGCCCTCTTTCCACAAATTTAAGCTTGCAGACATTGAAGAGGACACCACAAGTAACGTATTCAGGTGAGTTAGTTTATGGTGAAGCTAAATAAATACTGAAAATAATACGAGTGGTGTAAACTACACTAACCCCCTTTTTTAATTTTGGAGGTCGACGGTCGGTCTAGCGCCCCAGAGAATCCCATAGACTAGAACCCGGGCCACATCATTGACATTGGTGAGAGGTGAGTGCCTAACAGTAACACACTTGCCAATAGCGCTCCGCACTAATGACGTCACAAAATTCCCGGATGTCCGACAAACATTGTCTCACACGTAGTGTACATGCACGCACACACCCACACGTTTGATGGTTGCATTGTTTGTCTGAGGTCCGGTGCTATTTTTAGCGCTAGTGAGGAGCGCTATTAATATATGCCCCCAAATACTGGAGCTCTATGATTAAATACAATCTACGATGAACTTCAAGTTCAAATCAAACCCAGCTGTGTAGGCCTAACACTGAGGCAGCATAGTGAAAAGTGATGAAAAGGTTTATGGATGATTTTAAATTTAACCTACAAATACGCCCTACAAAAATGATACACTTCGAATGCAGAAGCAGCCATTAAACGCCCTCTGCTGGTTCCATGCATAAGTAAACAGCTCACTATCGAATTGTGTACAAGTGACCGAGTCTGAATGGTCGTCAGTGGAATTTTTAACTTGTCGCAACGACAGTGACAACTACAGGAGTGTTTTCCTCAATTAACCTGAGCTCCGATATCATGCCAATGACTAGGCCTACCTCTAAATCCATAAAATAGTCATGTTTCACGTAAATAATCAGCAGTACTCACCCATGTCAGTGACAGTGTGAACGGCGATACACACAACACGTGCACGTGGAGCTATGGGAAAGTTATTTTCTTGTCGAAAACTTCACCGAAAGAGGGCGCTGTTTGGGAAGAAAGGAACAAGATTCTTCGATCGATATAATCACTGCACAGTGCAATGCAAGGATTTGTGCTTTCTTAATCTTGTGTACGTGGCAACTCAGTAGAATGTCATTAAATGGGTCTACTTGTTCTCGCGATTTATGCGAAAGGGGGTTTTGAGTCTTGTAGTAATGGTGAGTAGATCTAATGATTCATTTTTCCTTAATTTCGGTACAGATTTTATGAGAAAATCACGTTCTTGTTTCATCTTGACGAAGTCCTTTTTCGATCTCCAGACTTATTTACTCTGTTCATTCCAGTCTGTACAATATGTAAATGATCATTCATCATTGTTTGTACAGTGAACAATGCAGGTCTAGTTACGTCTCTTCTGGCTACTGTAGTACTGGCTGAGTAACAAACAGAGATTTTCAAGGTGCACCAAGCCAGTAGGCCTAATCCCCCAGCGATAAATCTTGGCAGCATTTATTTTGCCGGCCGTCATGTCATGGCAAAGCACCGTCCGCGTTCCGGCATTCTCCCTGCAGTTGCCAATGCAATGTTGCCGTTCCCTTACTCTGATTAGCCAATTTTCGTTATGTCATGCTGAGATTCTTGATCTGCGGATCCACGTCCCATGCAGGGTACGCTAAAATGGGATCCGGATCAGCAGAATCCGTGATCTCGTGTGCGAAACAAGCAGGCCCATAGCGACTGATAGTCACTTTGTGCCACCAATATCCATGCAAGTTATTAAAATATAATCTAATCATCATATATTTGGGCTTTCAGGAAGATATGACACATGATATAGCGTCTGCCGCGTTGAGGAGCCAACAATTGCTTTGATGTCCACATAAACCCGACGGAAATAAACTGTGATCTATTACACGTTGGCCCAGACCCAGACCTACCCGGCATCATGGAGAAAGAGGAAAATGGCTGCCTGGCCAAACTGCCGACCAAGAAAGCCATCTTGGTCATGTTAATAGTCTTAGCTACGGCTGCAACGTTGATTTTCATCCACCTGAGCGGGCAGTGGATCGGACAGCAAGTGTTCCAGCAGGTGCATGTAGGTGATAGACCAGCAAAGAGTAGACTGCGATTGGCTAACAAGCTTACACGTCATAGACAATCACAACAAAGAACAAGAACTTCTTGGCGAGCATCTGAAGACGTTTTGAAAAACAATGATGGTTTGTATTCTTAACCAAAATCAGATAAAACCCTTATACAGCATTGATTCACAACTAGAACCATATTAAAAGAAAGTTAGTTTGCAGTGACACCATGTAATCTCTTCTGTGAGAGTGTGTGGTTCTGAGAAGAACTGTTGGTATTATCACGACGTTCCGAACTGTGTGCTCTGTTCATGCTCTGTTCGTCCTCAGGAGAGTCACTCCCCTGAAGACGAACAGAGCACACTGTTCGGAACGTCGAGATAATACTAACGGTTTTTCTCAGAACCACACACTCTCACAGAAGAAATTACATGGTGTCACCGCAAACTTACTTTCTTTTTATAGTACTTCCACCATGCATAGCTTCAAGTCTTACTTAGAACCATATTCCTGCAAAAGAATAGAATTGTACTAATTACTGTTTATATAACCTTCAAAACTGTTTTAAGTTGTTGTTTCTGGTTAAAAACAGTACTTCAGCCGGAAATATTTTAATGGTATGTTTCTATCAGCACCATACACCGGGGTATCTTGAAAGTTATATGTAAATCTCAGAGATGTGACACTTCAGATTTGAATCTGTTTGTTTAGATTTAACTCAGAATTTCAGGTAATTTTGCACACCTACTCTGTACACAAGTATCTAGGAACTTTTAAATTTCAGTTTTTTCATTGGTGTTTTCAGATTTGTTTTTGTGTGGCCACTCACATCCCTGAAATCTGTGGACATTTCTGTTTGAGTATGTTACCAATCATGTACCGTACTTTTAAAGTTTCCCAAAAGAAAGGCTTGACAGTTTTGGTTCATTTTTACAGTATTGTTTGTTTCACAGTCGCACCCCTGGATGAGAGGTCTACTGATACATCAATGACCAAAGCAGTCGCCACCATCCTTGATGACACGGAAGACACATCCGATTCAATACTCGATCCAAGCCTCTTTATCAATGAAGAGAAGAACCAGACTAAATCATCATTGCCACCAAGCAAGACAACAGCTCTGACACAAATGAATGTGTTCAGGAACCAGACCGTTGGACTTCTTAAGAGTACGGCCGATAAAGTGCTCCAGGGCGTCATTCGAGCTGCGACGAAATACAAGAAGCCAGAAGAACCAACAACGACGAAGAAGAAGGAGAAGAAGAAGAAAGCTTCGTACTTGAGAAACTGCTACGATTGGAATGACCGGGATCCGAAGGCTTATACGCGTCTGCCGTTACGAGGCAAAGACGATCGGAAGTGGAAGGTGAATGTTAGAAGGGATATACTGTAATAATTTGGGAGGCTAATCATCCTTACCTTCAGCTGGGGTGCTGAATTGCGAAGGATGCGACTTCAACGTGATTGAGTAGCAGGCTTTCATGGGCGCCCTTTGGCTGCCAGCAACATCAACCCATATATGATCACAGATTACAGCCTGAGATCGAAAGTGTTTGATTTTTGTTGTGGGAGGAAAACCGGAGAACCCGGAGAAAAACCCTCGTAGCATAGGAGAGAACCAACGCACAACTCTACTTACATATGACCCAGGCCGGGATTGAACCCGGGCCACATTGGTGAGAGGCGAGTACCTAACGCACTTGCCACCAATTTGTTTCCATGTTACATGGTATTCATCATACTCCTCCCCCACCTATTATTATCTTTTTCTGGCAATGAAACCAAGGATTCCTGAAAAGTGCACTTAGAACTGTAGCTCGAAAGCCTGATGATACCTTTCAAGCTTGGAATTTAATAGAGGCCACAGAGGCCATGACCTTTGTTGCCCAGGTTCTTGGCCTTGGTTCCCCTTCAAATAATTCCATAGACATTATGATTTTCCAATGGAAGTGCCCCTTGCAATGGAAAATTGGCCTTGCCCATTTCAGAACCAAATTCAAGGCCTGACCTTTGTTATGGAAAGATGATGAGAAGAAGATACAGTTTTAGAGATTGGAGGACCGGAAAATCCAGAGTAATATTCTGGGTAAAAACCCACAGAATCAGGTAGGGACTGAAAACCCAATCCACTTGTGGTGCAAGCCGGACTTGAACCCGGTCCACAGAGGTGAAAGGCGAGGAAAGAACTGCTAAGCCAACCTGACTCTCTAAAGAAATGAGCCCTCCATAGATCAGTATCATTCTTGTCTTATTACAGGTCTCCTGTATGACTAGAACTGAAATTTTGGGGGGACATTGAGGAGAAGACATGGAGAACTAAAGTAGTTTCCTCCGTGATGTTGAAGTCTCCGGCACTATCAGGAACTTTGAGGCAATAGCCAGTTGGCATCAGGGCATTGAACACCAGACCAACGGCTAACTCTCTAGTGTATTTGGGTTTTGCCAAATGCCAATAAAGTTTTAATCGAGTCAGTGATGGAGGTTAAGATTATCATTTCTTCTTTCTTTTTCTCTCGTTGATGTAGCGTGAGGAGACCCTGATTTTTAACCGAGTCGGAAAATGTGGAAGCCGCAGTGTTATAGAACTGCTTCGTAAGCTGTCAGACTTGAACGACTTCAACCTTATCTCCTCCGTTGTCTATAACACAACTCTCATAATTCCAGCTTGGCAGGTAGGTGAAGAAGACAAAGAAGAAATGACCAAATTGATATGGAGTATGAATAATAATTACAAATGGGGTATTAGGGAGACACGTTAGCATCTAAAAGTGGACATTAGGGAGACATCGGGACTTAGGGAGACTTTTCGATGTCTCCCTAAGGTACCAGCTATCTTTTAAAAACATATTTTTACCGTCCATGTTTTAATAGAAGACAGAGAATGCTCTCAATATGAACATATGTAAATTTCAAGTTCATTGGTTTGGAGGATGTTTAAAAATAGGTGAGTAAAGTTTGTGCACGACCCTATGGGAACATTTCCCTAAGGTCCCATCCTCGGTTATTATATTAATAATAATAATAATAATAATAAACAATTCTTGTATAGCGCTATATCTACTTGCAAACTACTCAAAGCGCTTCTTATTATCCCTGGTCATCGGGCCCTATTTACTGAAACCATCTCAACTCCATGGGGAGTATACCCGGCTGCCTGCAAAGTGCACAGGTAGCTACAAAGCCATGTCTACCCTCACAGGTACCTATTTACACCTGGGTTAAGAGGAGCAATATGTGACAAACCATCTTGCCCAAGGATGCAAGCACCACTAGCCCATGGCTGGATTCGAACCCACAATCTGTAGATTGACCACAAGATCTTGAGTACAATACGCCAGTGGCCTAGATCAGCTCTGTACATGTAGATGTAAAAGGCGCTTAGTGCCAGTATACAGGGCTGGATTGGAATTAACAACAATGAATGTGGCTAAGGCTGTTGCTAAGGCTGTTGCTAAGGAAGGTATGAAGGATGCACATCCTATGCTTCAGTTTGGTTGAGTACTGGGCACAGTAGCCATAGCCTTGGCTGAGAAACATCATGGGCTGGCAAGGTCAAAGGTCGGCATCCTTTTGCCCGTAACAAGGCACTTTACATGCAATCAGTCCTTGGCAATCTAATCAGTTGAGTTTAGTCACATAATTTTCTCGGGTACTGAGGAGACTGCTATAAAAAAAAATGCTTTTTGTGCTACCAAACTTACGCTACCCCTATCCTTGCAGTACAGTTTGTTGCCAACAGGTGCCAATAGCACTGCGCACTTGCGCTAAAAATAGCATCGAACCTCAGGCAAACATTGGCCATGCAAACGTGTGGTGAGTTGGATTATGTGTGCGCGTGCATGCATGGTGTGACATCATTAATGCGGAACGCTATTTCATAGAGCTGCTAACGCACCAAAAACCTTGGGAGGTAAAATCAATATGCCAGCCAAAACTCCTTGTGAATGTTATGATCAGCATTAGTAAACAATGGCCGAATACAAGTCAAAAGCAGTAAACGTCATGTGAAAATTTGGTTGGTAATCCTGTTTGATCGAGGAAGACGTTTCATGCTTACACAAATTTTGTGCTTAAGCAGCTCTGTGATATTGGCCCCAGGTATACGGTACGGTACCTGTAAAAATTGCCTTGTGTAAAATGGCCCTTATGTTGACTGCGTATACATTAAATTTATGTCTGTTTAACGTTACTCCATCTTTGATTTTGGTTTACAGCGGCACATGGCACAAGTCCTAGACCACGTCAAGACGCCGTATCTCTTTCAAAGGCATGTTTATTTCATCGACTTCGCAGAGTGAGTGAAACGGATTAATTATGATGTAAACCTTTTTGTAAAAATAACAATTTAAGTAACTACCAAAGTCAACAGGCTAAAAGATATCAAATAAATTGTCATAATTCACATATTTCTCATACACGTAGGCATTGACGTTCAAAAGGAGAAACAATATTATCAAATAACCACAAGGGAAACTGACTGAATTTGAAGTCTGACGCGTTTCGATCCTAGCAGGATCTTTCTTTCTCAGCCTTTGAGAGAGAAAGATCCTGCTAGGAAGGCTTTCTCAAAGCCTTTGAGAAAGATCCTGCTAAGATTGAAACGCGTCAGGCCCTCCTAATTCTGTATTTCAAGTCATTTTAGCTGATGAGCAGTTTGCAGCAGTTCATTACTTGTATTGAATTTTAAATTATTGACAAGTGAACAAAGAAAATTGACTGGAGCGGGATTCGAACCAGCGACCTCCTGAACACCGTACAGGCGCTCTCCCAGCTGAGCTATCCAGCCTTACGTTGGTGGTGTCCCAAATAGTCAATTATCTTTGTTCGTTTGGTAGTCTTTAGCCATGAAACCATTCACATACTTGCAAACAGATCTCCCTTATTGCTCTGTTTTTCTCTCTCCTTTCCTTTAGTCCTCACCTTTGAGTGGCCCTCTTGGGCCTTGTGTTAGGCAATATTTGTAAAAAAAAACCACCTAAACAACAAAACAGCAAATCATGCCTGTATTTATCTTCTATTTGTGTCTTCCCTCCAATAATTGTATTCGATTCACCATATAATGGTGGATTGTTTTAATTTTGGTTTGAATGAAATGACAGGTATAAACTGAGGCAGCCAATGTACATCAACATCATTCGAGATCCCCTTGCCCGTTTTGTCTCCAATTACTACTTCAAACGGTTTGGCGACGGAAAGAGCGATCAGAACTTCAAAGGCACCAAAAAGGACAAATATATGGTAGGTTTACATGTACATGTACATAATGCATATGTAGCGTATTACTGTAGACTATAGAGTAGCTCCATAGAGCTATATTAAAATTACTAGAGCGCTAGCTCCGCATTCTCCATGCGTAGACGCTTTGAAGCCGTCCTGGGCACAGTCATTTTGTATTTGTGTGCGTGTCTGTAGAACAAGAAAACTTTGCCTGGAATGCCTTTCGAAGAATGTACTCAAAATGCAACGCGCAGGCGTGTCGGATTTTGGGCGTATTGGGCTTTGATAACACACATGTGTAGAACACAAATGCAGATATGCAAATTAGATGTACAAAAGATGTACAAAATTGTGTGTTTTCCATAGGTTTGTGCACAAACATGGATGTGCCCAGCAGGCATCACTCTGTACACATAGCTAGCACTCTAGTAATTTTAATATAGCTCTATGAGTAGCACCCATATCATTTTGTATCAGAGCTTTCTTGTGATAGTAAAAATCTTGCATTTGTTGGTGGTAAGTAACCTGGACTTCATGTACATATTACATATGACCATTTCTCTTCTTGTGTTTTCAGTCTGTCACAGAGTGCATACTGCAACGGCACTCGGAGTGTGTACAGAAAGGACAAATGTACATCATACCCTTCTTTTGTGGGCAGCACAGAGAATGCAGGTAAACATGGAAGCCTCTTAATCTTAAGCCCGAGTAGTTTTGACTGAGCAGGCGTATGTGTTTATCGTATTTTGGGAGACAAATCTCAATTACTGGTCCAGGGGTCGATTTCACCAAATACTAAGATTAATCTTAAGATGAGTTGTCTGTTATCACCATAGTGATTTGTATCTTGACTTCACACATTGCTTAGGAATTGGGATTGATCTTACACTTAAGATCAGTCTTTGTGAAATTGGCCCCAGGGGTCGATTTCACCAAACTCATCGTAACTTACTATCAGTCGTAGCAATTCTAATGCATTGCAACCCCAATTAGAAGTCCGAGGATACGATGGGTTATCCTTCGTAAGTCGAGTTGCGATGGATTGTAGGGCTTCGTGAAATCAACCTTAGTACATGAAATGTGCTACATAAGAAAGTGCAGTAATTATTATTTTATAGAGAGTTAGGAGGGCCTAACTGGCATGGGGATGGGTCGCGTGGCTGCCTGGGGGATGGCTATCGGGAGACCGAAGGAGTACAGCTTGAAGGTAGATGTGGCAACGCTCTGCCGTGGTGCATGCTCCCACTGATTGATTAATTGGAGGGCCTGACGAGCGGATCCTAGCAGGATCTTTATCTGAGGCTCAAGAGTTATTTTCCTAAAGGCAGGAGCTTTCTCAAAGGGTCTCAGCGATCCTGCTGGGATGGGAATGTCAGGGTTGATGAGTAGTTTGCAGCAGTTTGATTATTCTTTAAATGGTTGACCTCGTCATTTCTCCTCTGTTTTTTTTCTCGTGGTGGCCCTTTGGCAGGAAGCCTAGTCAGTGGGCGCTGGACATGGCCAAACAAAACGTGGAGAAACACTTTGTGGCTGTGGGAATCCTGGAGGATTTGGAGAACACCTTCAGGGTGTTCGAGAAGCTGCTTCCGCGGTACTTCAAGGGCGTTGTGAAACTCTACCTTGAACCTGGTACGCAAGGGGGTGTGAGGGAACAGTGTTGAATCTTGGCAAGACCTCTGCTTAGCCACTGGGCTTTAATCGTGGTTCAAAGATTTGAGCAGTCTGCGTGATCATATTATCCTGATGAGGACTAGAGCAGGGTAGTTGAAACGTTGAGACCTTACGAGAAGTGCGAACGAAATGAAAGTATGAATGATTATTACATGGTTGTTCCGCAAACCGGTCCACATAAGGATGACACCTGTCATCTCAAAATGGCTGGAGAGTTGCTGTAATCTTCCAAATGAGATAACTCTTCCACTAAAATGTGCTAGAATCAGAGCTTTCCAACAGTATTCAATGCTTGGGCGGCTTGAATACTTCCTTCATGTTCTAGAATGTGAGACAGTTCGGAAGATTTAACTGGGATGGATAACAATGCTTATACATCCACCTGCCACCCAGTACCACGCTAAAAGACAACTTTTGACTTGAGTCATTTCATTTGTAGAGATGCCAGTCCAAATAGAGGCAGAGTTCTTTCCAGGCTCATCAAAGCCATTATTTTCCTTGGAACAAAGTCTCCTAAAAAACACTTTAAAAAGTAAATGACCATCTCAGTTTGTCGCATTGAAATTCTTTTCCAAATTCTTTTCAGTGGCAGTTCTTTCTCAAGCTTTGGATATTTTTGTGAATTGTTCGTAGTTCCGAAAATACATGCCCATCTTGTCATTTAATTGGAGTTAGTAGGACCTAACGTGTTTCGATCCTAGCAGGATCTTTCTCAAAAGTTAAAAGACGAGGACAAGAACAAGCAAGTAAAGATGGATGAAATGGATGAAAGGATCAGAACAATGGGGGAGTTTTATGATAGACTTGCTGAATTCTTTCCAATTTTTGATTTTCATTTGACAGACGATAAGCAGTTGCGGAAGAATTCCTCTACACTGACCAAATTCAAGGAGAAACCCTCGCCTGAAGCGGCCGCCGCCATGACGTCTCTGCTAAACTACGAGTACGAGTTCTATTACTTTGTCAAGGACCGTCTGGAGGCTCTTAAGAAACAGTACGGCATCGGACAGGAAAGCTGAATACACACAGGCTGATCGACCAGGTCAGACAAAATCAGTTTCAGAATAAATATCATTTTCTGAAAGTCTTCCTCCGTGATAATAACACTGGTGTACATGTGTGCTATGTCTGCCCCGCTGCTCGCAGACAATTAACAGTCAGGTTTATTTAATCCGTAATTGGTGCTGTTTTCTTACTTGTTAAAGAAAATTGAGGGTTTATAGGTACTATCATACTTTGGTAGCATCACGAAACAGAAATCTTCACAGATTTACCTATAACTTACAGGGTATAAAGATGGCGATGATAGAAACATACCGTTACAATTTGTCCTGCCTAAAATGCTGTATTTATCAAGAAAAAGAGTAAAACCAATTGACTAAAAAACAATTTTTATCTTTGGAAAATAAAAAATCCTGTGAAAAGGTTTAAAAATACCATGGGCTTTTTTTCACTGTTTTGATTTTTCTAAAAAAAATTGGGCACCGTGTGGGACTGGTAATGTCACAGATGACTGTTACTGTATCTTTCTTGATATTTTTGGCCACGAATCTTCATTTCTTTGACAAAAACCAAAGTATGATATTACCTTTAATACCCTGATAGGGTTACAGGGTAAAAGAGTCAACAGTATTATTTACTCATCGAATATTTCCTAATTTAAAAAATGATGTCCCTATCATGTGCTTATTACAATTATCCCTTGTCATTGGGCTACATTTACATTCCTGAAACCATCTCAACTCCCTGGGGAGTATACAGCCCTGGCAGCTGGTGGTGCACAGAAACTAATCAAACCACAAAGCAATCTCTATCCTAACAGGTACCCATTTACACCTGGGTGAAGAGGAGCAATATGTGACAAAGCATCTTGCTCAAGGACGCAAGCACCACTAGCCCATGGCTGGATTCGAACCCGCAATCTGTAGATTGACCACAAGACCCTGAGTTCGACACCCCAGACCACTAGGTCACAGCACCCCACAATATGCAAAGACTTTTATTTATATAGGGCCTACGTGTATTCAGCATTTGAGGAATATCTGTTAATAGGCTCTGTACTTAAATTGAATTAAGGAGAGTGAATTATTCAAATCCATATAATGTGTGCTTTATTTTTATACTGTCTACCGGTACTGTTTTTTTTTATGTAGGTATTAAAAAGAATGGTTTTTGATTTCTTGTATATTATTCTTACTTTTTTTTACATTTATTTTATTATGTTGTGTTTTGCAGAATTGTTGTTATGCAAATTCCTCTTGGATTCAAGATTTGAAAAAAAAAAAAACCATCATTGCTCACTTTAGGGCGTAAAACTGGAATCTTTTTCGAAATATCTATGCAACTCTGTGGATGATTTCTGTTTCAGTACGTAATTTGCAGAATATATATCTTGAACGGACCCTAGGGTGACAAGGTTTGCTATAAATTCTACCTTAGGAATTGAGACATCCAACATTAGGGAGACACCAGAGTGTCTCCCCCGGTCCCAAATGTTTTAGGTTCCTTTTAAAGACACTTCTTTACCATCCAAATTTTAATAGCAGGCAGAGAATGCTCCCAATATGAACATAAATTATGTTAATTTCAAGTTCATTGGTTTGGAGGATGTTTAGAAATAGGTAAGTAAAGTTTGTGCACGTCCCTATGGGATTTGTCTTCCTAAGGTCCCATGTTAAGTAATGTATATATGTACGTAATGTTGTAAAAAGCTGGTATGGTAGTTTGTTTTACTCCCCGCAATTTTTGTCTTAAAAAATTGACTTTTTGTGTGAAAGGGAAGGGACCAAACAAATGTGAAAATTTGCAGCATACACGGTCTTAAATTTGGACCAAACATGGCAGTACATCAGTGAAGAATGCTCATGAATAAACTAAGTGTACTCACAGTGACATTCATGTTTGGGCCAAACATTCATTTTGTGAGCCCACCTACTGCTCTGACCAAAACTTTGATAGTGCGCCCTCTATTGAAATATTTTAGAAGCAGGGAACTTTGTGAAGGTGTAAATTTATTTTGAAATGATATTTCACTTGTAAGAATGGAAAAGAATATTTTGTAGTAACTTAAAGGTACAGTACAGGATTGGTAACATACCCAAACAGAAATATTCACAGATTTATGTTTAACTTTCAGGGTATGAAGATGGTGCTGGTAGAAACATACCGTTGAAATATTTCCACCTGAAATGGTGTATCTATCCGGAAATTAGTAAAACAGCGACCGAAAACAGTTTTGATCTTTGGGTAAGATCAAAACCATTCTTTATGTTTTATAAGAAGAATTGAGTCGGGTTTTTGCTATTTCCACGAGACGTAGATGTCCGATTGAGCTCAAATGTTCACAGGTTTATTATTTCATGTACATTGTACATGCTGGACCAGACAAAGTGTGAGTGCTTTTCTGTGACCTTTATCAATCATGTATTATACCTTAAAATCAAAGTTCGTTGCCATGTGAATTGGAAGGCTTTCTTTAGGGCAATGAAACACATAACAGGTATGAAGTCACGCCCACTATTGTGTGGCCAGTAGCCAGAATTTCTCTTTTGAATTATATAAATCACATTTAAAAAAAAGAAAACTCGCTGGAAATATTTTATGTTGAATACTACTTATTTATCTCAAAAAGAACTCCTTAAAAACTCTTAAAGATTATTATCGATTACAGTTCATTTATGAATTAAAATCAGACACCAGTTGGTCGCTTTACAAATCTATTTATATATCTGAAAAACAACTCTTTAAAAATTCTTAAGAATTATTATCGACTACAGTTTTTTCTCAAAACGAGACAAGTGTCGTTTTGCCTGAATATTTTCAGAAATATTATATTGTAAATTTGTTATTACTTTATATGATTGTAGTATATCTAGCATTGATTTAGTCGTATCGTGTCTTTTTTCCCCATTGATTTACAAATGTACTTGACTTTTACTTGTCTCAGTTTGAGTAAAGTTCACGGGCCAATTTCATAGAGCAGCTTAAGCACAGAATTTGATTAAGCATGAAAAGTCTTTCTTGATCAAACAGGATCACCAACCAAATTTTCATGTGATGTTTTCTGCTTTGGATTTGTATTCAGCTATTGTTTGCTGAGCATAACATTCACAAGGAGTTTTGACTGGCATACTGATTTTATTAACTGATTTTGGTGCTTAAACAGCTCTATGAAATTGGCCCCAGGTCTTTACATTCTGGGAATTTGCTCCAAGCGAGGAAGCTGGTTTTTCTTACACTTTGGCCCGGGAAGTCGTTGCTAGTTCAGCAAAATTCTCTTCGTATCGCACATAGCTGAAGTACGAGCTGTGCCTAATTAACTCTTGTAATTGGGATTGTTATACAAAATAAAAATGAATAAAAAAAAGGAAGAAAAATTGAAGATTTTTAGTGTTCTGTCTGTCATTTTATAAAATGTCAACGGTACTTTATTTTTTAAAAAATAAATAGTTTTAGTCGTCGCTTTTGATCTTCCAGGGGCCAATTTCACGGCACTGCTTAGAACAAAACTTTGCTAACCATTAAATGTATGTCTTAATGAAAACAGGATTAACAACCAAATTCCCATGTGTTGTGTATCACTTGCGATTGATCTTTGGCTGTTGTTCGTTGACCATGAATATCAAATGGAATTTGTAATGGTGGTTTGTTTTATTGGGCAAGACAGTTTTGTGCTAAGTAATATTTTTGTGCTAAGCAGCTCCATGATATTCAGCTCTTGACGTTCTGTCAGAAATGGAGGCTTGGTATGACGTCATTTCCGATGGCGGTGCTTTTGATATTCGTCTTAATTAACGTTATCTTTACGAAATGAGGCTTGAAGCTAGAATTGGGACTGATTTTTCTACCGCCATTTTCTTTCCTAAATAAAATAAAGGGCTTTGAGATATATGGCGAAGCTGGAGCGTTTCTTTAGCTTCGTCATGTGGCCCAATACATGGGTTTACACTTCGAAAAGTGCGCATGGGTGATAGTGCCTCGTTTTGAAGTTGCGATCAAAATCTAAGATGGCCGCCAAGGTGTAAACCCGTGTATTATCCCTTCATTTCGTTTTGTGGGTCTCTAATGGCCTGTAGCAAGTCCCATACTAGCCGCCAAATGCCCACAGAAAGTTGTCCTATATCGATAGCCGCGCACGCCAGGTTTTTAGTCATCGCAAAACAATTCGTATCATTCTGCTTTCAGCGTTTGTCACTCTCATGGAAGAAAAAAACCTTAAAAAAAAACATACAGTATACTCAGTGCTTGTGAGAGCACGTGAAAAAAATCACATGCTGGCTCAGGTGCGATTCGAACCAACGACCTCCTGCTTATCCCACCTGAGCCAGCATGTGATTTTTTTTCACGTGCTCTCACAAGCACTGAGTATACAGTGCTCATCCACATCGGTGAAGGGCAAGCCTCATTTGCATATTATCTATTCCCCGACCAAAATCATTTAATACTCATGAAAAACATACAGGTTGTGGTTTTTCAGGTTGAATGCCCTTTTGGCTTTAGAACAATATATTAACATCAAAATCACGGCCAAAGATTACCGTTTTTCATGATATCTTTGATTGAACATTATGGCAGACTAAAGTTTATCATCGGAGTTATTGACATGTACAAGTTGCTGTGTATGTGGTAAATAACGGGAACTTCGTAACAGGTCGTAACGAATTGTTTCCAGCAATTACCGACCACCTCAGTCAACATGGTCGGACGCCGGAGTATTTTGGGGCGTATTTGCGTTTTCAGAAGCGAAGAAATAGCTACTCCATCATCTAATATTCAACCGGGAGAGTCAGACGAGTCCTAAAAGAGAGAAAAATGTCCATGCGTTACGGGAGGACGAATTAGCTTGAATGGAGAGTGCCTTGGCGGAAACTCTGGGCGTCTTTAGCCCTGTACCTCACGAGGCCCGGTGATTGAAATTTCCTCTTGGCCACCACAAATACGCCAACATGGACATTGAAACGGATCAATTTAGGTATATATTCCAGTTTCAAGACGCTGAGAAGAGCATATGATACTGGAACTTTTCAACCGATGTTGCATCACGCCGGAGCACCGTTTAATAAGTGAAACTTTGTGGGAGGTTCTCACCGCAGAGCAACTGTCATTCAAAACGTGTTTTAGGTGCTCCTTAAGTTGCACGAAATAATGGTATGACCACTAAGATCCAATTGTATTGTTTCTTGTTGTTTTAATACAAGTAATAAACTGTTGCAAACTGCTCATCGGCCAAAATAATGACATGAAATTTATAAAATGCTTGGAATTAGGGGGGCCTGACGCGTAGTCCTAGCAGGATCTTTTATATCGAAGGCTAAATTCGATAATTGAAGCCTTATTGTTGGTGTTCTTCGTTTTTATTATTTTTCTGACGACTCGGTAGAGAAACATTGCAAAAATTCACCAAATTTTACCTTTAAACATAAATTACTTGACGTTGTAACTTCTTACTCATTTTGTGATATCAGGTCGCGCGTTCCTATCATGAAAGCACGACTGTAGCTGCAATTTCGTGTGCCATCAATTAAGGGAATAAACTGTCTCCGTGGAACCACTCATCAATAAGTCTTAATGGGGAAAGGCTGCCCGATCCTGCAAAAACTTCTCACTTGTTTTTTGAGCGAAGAAGACTGCAAGGCATCGAGAGGAAATAACCAGTCCTTAACCCTGCGACGCCACATCACGGAGGTACGCTAATGAGGGAATTACAACCGGTAAGCTTATACAAAGGAAACACCTCATAAATCAAGACTTTGCAGGTGTGTGGAGAATCATAATTTAAGTCGCATCGTCAACGCTTTTTTGGCCAAAATACTAAGTGAGTAATTTTGCCAGAATAAAATGGGTCATATGAATTGTTAATAAAGGCCTATTGAATATCACACTGTTAGAAAAGTTCGGTAACACACCGACTGACCACGCCATTCAACTTACCGGTAGGTTTAGAGACGTTTGACCAAAAGTTGGACTTTTTCCAACTATTAAATGCACTGAAGTTGTGAACAGTGAATGACTGATGATCACCCTTGATTCCAAACATGTAGCGGTTGTTAAGGCAGTTAAGTTGTGATGCCGCCAGACTATGTTGAAGGCCAAAGAACGATTCGTCAAACTTCAGTTAAAGGTACAATACAGGATTGGTAACATGTCCAAACAGAAATGTTCAGAGATTTACTTGATAACTTTCAGGCTATAAAGATGGTGCTGGTAGAAACATACCGTTAAAATATTTCCGCCTGAAATGGTTTATTTATCCAGAAATTAGTCAAACAAAGAATGAAAACAGTATTGGTCTCGGGGTAAGATCAAAGTCATTCTTTATGTTTTATAAGAAAAATGGAGTCAGGTTTTCGCTATGCTCTCGTGACTCAGATGTCCGTTTGAGCTCAAATTTTCACAGATTTGTTATTTCATGTACATGTACATGTTTGATCAGACAAAGCGTGAGTGCTGTTCTGTGACCTTTACCAATCATGGCAGTTGTGCTGGTCAGTGACGGCCAAAGAACGGTTCGCCAAACTCCAGTTTTGAATGCGTCGCCATCACTGAAACGAGTCTTCTCAAAAGTACTGGAGCTAAATTGGTCATTGCATTAGGAAGTCTTTGCTTGCTTGCAATGAAATTGACACATTGCAAAATAATGATGAAACGGACGTGGAGATGCTTGTCCCTCACTGCCGCTTGGTGGCGCTTGAGGTGCTTAATTTTTATGCTTGGTGAAACCTGAAATACATCAGAGTTTCTAATAGGATGAATACCGGCGATCTGATTACGTTGTAGCCCGCGCTTTGTAACTTAAAGAAAAGGGCGTAATAAATGCAATTATTGATTGATTGATTGATTGATTGATTGATTGATGGATTGCTTGATTTATTTATTTTAGGTCTATACACAAGTACCCAAAAGGAATTTAAACACATAAGTTGAACAAGCACATAAAAAGGCTTACCTCAATGTACAAATTAATGGCCGTAATTGGTATTTATGAATCACAAGAAGTAAACTGGTTTGCCGTAAGGCTCAATGGTTTGTTGCACTTTAAAGCCGGGATCCAGGCTAAAGACGAGCCGAATACTCTGACTGAAACGTCGGTTATTTAAAGCATGTGTTTTCTTTGGAGCCGTCTACATGCAATGCGTCTCAAGGCGGTTTACGTCACGCGTCGGCAGCCCTGTCAGCTGCCCCAGTGTGTCACAAAATGAATGAGCAGCTCAGGTACAATAAAATAGACTTACTAATCAAGTTGACGGTTGTCGTAATGAATGCCATCATGCAGGTATACGATATACCGTAACATACACGGAAATGATGTAGGCATGAGTAATAACAGTGTACATGCAAGCGGTCAATTCGCAAATTTGCTATCGTACCCAAGAGAATCAGTTGATATCGTGCGAGTTTAGTGCAGCACACACCTGTACTGTACAAATCAAACCAACATGTATCGGCTGATGAAGGAACGCAGTCTCCTTCAACGTGTGCCCTAGCCGTCTGCTTTCTCCTCGTCTTACTATCTCTGTTTTAAAATAGGCCTACAGACCCGTACCGTAAGTATAAGGGCTTAATGAATCAGCCACGATCCTTCCATCATGAATGTTCTCCCTCATGAATGAGGTGCGCGACATGCTGCATGTCGAGCAGGTGACGAGCTGGATCCAGACGAGTCCCTTGCTGAACAGAAACCAGACAGAGATCTCGAGTTGGCCGTTCGAGATTGTCTTTTTTAATACCAGACGGCTGTTCCGTGCACGAAATAATTTTTCTCGAGGGATCTGAATGTGCATTTTGTTGTTATTTTCAGTACCGCACCAGACGACCCTTTAAACCTTAGGAAGTCTCATACCACGCGAAAAACTCTTTCGGTAAAAAAGTCATTGGCGCATGGTTCTGATAAAAATTGAAGTGCAGTACGATCAGAACCACCGCTCTCCCCAGACGAACTATTCAATTCGCGGCAATTTTTTTTTTGGGGGGGGGGGGGGGGGGGTGGGGGGGGTGGGGGGTGGTTGGGGGGGGGGGGGGGGCTACAAGAGCCATAATTTTTTTGAGGGGCTAGAGGACCCATACATTGACCAATAATTTGGGTTCTTCTAACACTCGCTTCTGCTATGTCTTATTAAGGGTCGAAAAGCATGCACCTATATCAGACACTACGCGTTTTTTATGTAATTGGCGCCTATATTAACTGAAAAGATCCAGTATTTTCAAGAACTTTTTTTTTCAATTGCATTTCTTTGGGGGCTAGACAATTTTATAATTTTTTCAAAATTGTACAAGGAAAGATACTTCGATGCCTATAATAATCACTAATCACAATCTCTTTAGATTATAATAATAATAAACACATGACACAATATTATACACTGCATAATATAATTATTATGATACAGATTAACTTTCAAGCGGTCTTTTCCTTTTGGACAAAGTTGAAAACGAAACCATTCTCCTCCAGCGTAATGGATTGTCTCCTATCGGCTTGTGAAATACTGACTGCAACAATAATCATTTCGTATTTTTGTTATAATTAGTAATTACTGAGTGCAGAAACATCGACCTTGTTTCATTTCTTTTATTCTCAGTTCGAGTTTACACATAGAGCTATACTAAAATTACTAGAGCGCTAGCTCCGCGTTCTCCGTAGACGACTTGAAGCCGTCCTGGGCGCAGTCATTTTGAGTTTCAGTGCGTGTTTGTGGAACAAGAAAACTTTGACTGGAAAGCCTTTCGAAGCGTGTAATTATGCAACGCGCAAGTATGCGGGAAGGGTACCGGTAGCGCGTTGCGTGACTGAAGTGCAAAACGTGTGCGCGCTCGGCCCTAAATGAAACGCGCATTTACCGAAGGTGCGTCGGATTTCGGGCGTATTTGGCTTCGATAACGCACCTGTATTGAACACAACGCAGATATGCAAATGAACGTACAAAAAAACGTACAAAATGTTGTGCTTTCCATAGGTTTGCGCACAAACATGGATGCGCCCAGCAGGCATCACTTTGTACGCGGAGCTAGCGCTCTAGTTATTTTAATATAGCTCCATGAGTTTACATCATTTAATAACAGCCAATCACCTCAAAGCGCATGCTGCAGTGCATGTTCCACTCAGTGGGTAGAATACGTATGAATTTGGTCTGCAAGGCCGTCGGGAATCTAGTGGTCACGTTACTGCCTTGATCGATGTTACCAGGGAACTACATGTAAATGATAAAATGAAGAATAAAGTGATTGAGAGACAGCAAGAGTCACTGTGTGACAATGATCAAACTCAGGCATGGCTCCTCGATTTAAAGTCATTTAAATCATTTTAATATCATATTAAATAATTATGTTATCCAAACACATTGAATTTACTCGAGAATGTGAAAGGAAAATGAGAATTCTGAGGCAAAACGTGACTTATTTCATGTCTAAATAATGATGTAATTTTATTATACCAAATTTATTTAAATGACTGACCGTTATTGCTGTCCCGTTTGTATAGGTCAAGTGATCCCACGACTGACCATCGTCACTCTGTGCCACTTGGTACTTGGTCACTCGTTGGTGACTATATCCATCTTCCCCACGGCCTTGAGTGATGAGTCCAGTGATGGTGACTCTGGTAGTGAAGTCAACTTGAATCCACGGATTGGCATCACTGACGCCGGCAGACCATGCAGCGCAATAACCTGCAGCTCGGCCGGAGAGTCAAACCGGAATGAACATTATATTGGCTAGGGTGACAGGGGTGTGGGATTGTTAAGAGGGCCGATTTCATCAAACTTACGACGCGTCGCAGAGTTGATGCGACGCGTCGCAGATAGGACGCGTCGCAAATCGAGTTGCGACGCGTCGCAGAGCTTTATGAAATCGGCCCAGATATGTTTAAGTTTGCGGAGGAAGTCAGGGGTGTCATGAATATACGAGGGGATGCGGGGAACCAAAGGCTTGAGAAAACTGTCAACGAACATAGAGATGCGCTCTGTGGGTGAGCCATTGCCTGATACGATGGGTCTACCAGGGTTACCAGGTTTGTGTATCTTGGGCAAGATATAGAACCTGGCTGCTGTACAATTGATAGAGAAATTTGTGAGCTTTCTTAACTGTCACATGAATAATTGGAAGAAACTTTCATTTTACGTCTTCATGCGTTTTTTTTATTGCGATTTCAGAAAGAGCCTTACCTTGAAAAGGCATAATATTGATTTGTAATTTCTTTTATTCATTTTCATAAATTAATAGATAAAATTCACAAAAAAATATACCTTGGGTATTAAGACGTGCCCTCGCCGGTCCATGATCTGCCCTATTGCGCCAATAGGACGAAGCTGTGATGCTGTCATCCAGGATGCGTCCATCCTCCATACCAAGAGGTTTCTCCTTCGAGCACTCAGCTACACCTGTCATGTTATCAAGTATCAAGTCAAACGGTAAATAAAGCTGGATACCTCATACGTACTATAAAGAGACAGTGGAGATGCCTTCGTCTCGCCAGTCTGAATCAAACTCTTTTAGACAAACGAAAGTAAAAGAGGTAATTAAAACAACTTCAACTCACCGGTGCAGTTGAGCCACATTAGAATTTCCGTCCGATTATCGGTATGCAGAAAGCTGTCATAGTGCTTGACTTTGAAGGGTCTTTGAGGGGTGTCATTGTTAACCCCGCCCACTCTAACCTCGGTGCACTGACAGGGGTCCTTTAGAGGGATACCCCAGCGGTACTTGTTGTTAGAGTCGGGGTCAGGCTCCTGCCCGATGTTGCAAAACATGGCTTTAAACAGGGGGAAAGAAAATTGAACATTTTACAATCCCAAGTATAGGTGTCAAGACGCACTAATATTGTAGGCTAGCCAAATTACAAGACGAACATTTTCATTTTCAAAAGATAACTTTATTTTAACTAAGTTCTTTCAGACAATGATACATTATGAGGAAAAAAGGAAAACAAAAAATAACGATTTACAAATAAAAGGGTAGTGAGGAGATCAGGTGAGAATTCTATGTCGAGCAAGTAACAAAAAGCAAAAAAAAACAACAAAACAAAAACCAAAACGTTTTTTTTTTCACGTGCTCTCACAAGCACTGTATATAGCTCATCCACGTCGGTGAAGGGCAAGCCTAATATCTGCATATAAATGAAAAGAGTTATAACTCCGGATCCGTGCTACGACCTGTAAATAAAAGGTATGAACCTAGTCTAGATTGCTAGACGTATTTATCGTACCCGCCACCACGAGAGGGCGTATCATGACAATCCGCTAGTGACGCACGAGTGCACGACTACTAACTTGGACTTCGATAACATAGACGAACTGCTATTATTCCCCCCCAAAAAAACGGGGGGAAACTAGTGCGCGTGCGCGATATTGTTGAATAATTTGCGCTTCGCGCACGCGTACACACATCACGGAAATGCACAATAGCCAGGTACCTCACTTGTTCTTCCACTGGCTGGAAGTTCCTGGGCCTGTAGGCTTGAATCTCGGCTTAAATCCACCAGACAGTATCCGTCATGCACATGAAGAACAGTAGTCGTGGAAAATATTGATGTTTGAGAGTTGTTTATAAGGGGATCGAGCACAAACTAGCTGGGCTTCGAACTACACGGTCGCTATGCATTACGAGGATATTTTGAAACATGTCGGTGTTTGGGGCAAATACCAAAAGCTGCTGCTTTTCGCTTTTGCCATGAACAACATACCGATAACTTCTCATTTCTTAGGGCAGGTGTTTTTGGCTCCAAATGTTGACCATTGGTGTAAGGTTCCAGGTAGCCTTGCCATCAACTGCAGTCAACTCGACTCGGTGCACGAATGTTATGAAGAGCAGAAGGCAGGGTATATCCCTTACGAGGTGGACGAGGGTGGGAGCAGGATTTACTCCTCGTGCGAGCGCTTCGTAGCAGTTGAGGGAGAGGTTGGTAGCGGCCAAGAGCTGAATGCATCGTCAGATACCATTCCCTGCGATGCTGGGTGGGACTTTGACCGATCGCGCTACAAGTCCACCGTCACTGAAGACTTCAACCTGGTGTGTGACAGAGAGGACTTCGGTAGTATTGCTCAGTCGGTCTGGTTTGCTGGTGTGTTGACTGGTTCCTTGGTGTGGGGTTCCGTGGGTGATTGGATTGGAAGACGTAGAACCTTCATAGTCTGCATGATTCTAACTGCCATATCTGCTATTGCGACGTCCTTTGTTCAGAGTTTTGCAGCTTTTAATGTAATGCGTTTTGCGACGGCGGCCAACTGCGACGGGGGTGTTCTGATGTGTTTTATCTTGGTGTCTGAAATTGTCGGACCAAAGCAAAGAGCCAAAGTTGGATCATTATTCACCATGGTTTTTGGTGTGGGTTACATGTTCTTGTCCATGATGGCCTTCTTGCTGAGGGAATGGCGTCACTTGCAGTTAGCGGTGTCTGTTCCTTTCCTTCTGCTGTGGCTCTTGTTCTTTGTGTTTCCCGAGTCTCCACGCTGGCTGATATCAAAGAACAAGCCCAAGGAAGCTGCCCAAGTTCTGGAGAAAATATCCAAAGTGAACGGAGCCAAGCTTCCTGACAATTTTTTCGATAACCTCGTCATGGGGAACGAAGGCGAGAATTCGGCGAAGCCTCGCTCGCGAGTGACCTATCTTGATCTTGTTCGCGGACCAAACCTTCGGAAAATAACTATGATCATGGCTGTGGATTGGTTCGTTGTAAACATGGCGTACTACGGACTGTCACTAAGCACGTCCTCCCTTGGCATCGACGATTACCTGGCTGCCTTCGTGTCTGCAGCTGTTGAGATTCCAGGCGCCTTGGTGAGCTGGTATGTGATGGAACGCTTCGGCAGACGTCTGACCCTCTCCTTCTTCTACGTCACTGGCGGGCTGAGTATCCTCATCACCATCTTCCTGCCTCTTGGCTAGGAAGATTAGCTATGTTGGGCAAGTTTGCCATCGCTGCGGTATTTAACCACGTCTACATCTATGCCGGTGAACTCTACCCTACTGTCGTCAGGAGTATGGGTTTAGGAGTCTGCTCCGCGGTAGCTCGCATCAGCGGCATGCTGTGCCCCCTCACCTTGATCCTGGGCAAGTTCTGGGAGCCTCTGCCTCTTCTCATCTTCGGAGGAAGCTCCCTGATTGCCGGGATAGCCTCCCTCATGCTCCCGGAGACATTGGGCCGCAACTTGCCTGATACCATTGCTGAAGGAGAAAAGTTAGCAGGTGAGTGAAACAAGGAGGCTGCGACACGTATACACAGTGTATATTAGCATAGCTTAATGTGCAAAGAGGATACAGTTGTCTTGAGTTTCTTAAATATCATTTAAGATTTCATTAATTGGCTTAATCCGGCTAAACTGCTCACTGAAACGTTGCTCACACCTTTTCCTTTGTTGCAACTTTAGCTACTGGCGGTGTTGGCTACTTATTCTTGAAAGACATGACATCTCATGGACAAACGATGTAACAAAAATCAACATGCAGTACTGGGGGTTAGTGTCTTTTACGCCACCCATATTAATTCAGTATTTATTTAGCTTCTTCTGTTCCAAAATGAGATTTGTTACTTAAAGCGAATTTATTCATGGGTCCTGTAAACCAAAATAAACATATTTCGGCAATATTTCAGTGAAAAAAAACAACAGTTTCTTACCCAAATAAATACTGAAAATAATATGTGTGGCGTAAAAGACACTAATGCCCAGTACGGCTACAAACTCCACAACCCAAAACACAAAATACTGAATACATGTATTCTGTTACCAATTAAAAGTCTACGGCCGTGTCCGAAACGGTTGTCTAGAGCTAGGTCTACGGCTATTGTCTATAAGTCCTTTTGCCAATACGTAGTGTGCCACACCATGAGTTGGCAACGCGTTGGCCAATATTTGTCGACAAACTGCGCGTCATTCCACATGCGCAGCTTGTCGACAAAATTAATTCCGCGCATTGTGATTGGCTAACGCGATGCAAACTCATGGCGGCGCACTATTGTGAAACGCCCGTATATAATTCGTTTTATGGCTGCTTGTGATCTAACCTGCAATTAGTAAGAAAGTTTGCATATTTTAAGTAAAGACGAATGATTTTTGTTTGTTTTCCATGCGCAGAGAGTCAGGGTCTTCGACTGTGCTACCGCTCTCAACCCTACGGAGTCGAAGTCTGAAGCCATGAAGTACGAGCCCACTGATGACAAGACAGATGCCGCTGTCACCGACGCTGTTTAAAATAACATAAACATTTACATCGGTAATAGGGTTTTTGTATTGCTTATTGGGTATAGCAGTTAGTTTGGAAGTTTGTAAAGCAGAGTGTATACACTTTCAACAAATAATATGTTTTATTTTGTAATGGTAAAGATAATGCTAATTGGGTATGGGTGTTTAATAGCTCGTTTAGTAGTTCGGAATTCGTAAAAGTTTAGATTACCAGTTGGAAAGCTACTTAGTTTTGGTCAAAAGATAGGCAATAGGCGCACTTAAAGACCATTTGGAAAATGTATTGGAATCAGGGTTGCACCCAAGTAAATAAACTTCCATAGACAACAGTGATAAATCCTAATACTTAAAAAATCATTTAAAAATATACAGAACTCTCACAGCTGTTCAAGTTACACAGAAAAATGATGACCAACATGTCACCTTTCATTTTCTTTTCATTTTATGGTGGGTTGACCATTGAATTTTTGAGATATACTCATTCTCAGCTGACCACCCCTAAAACAAGGTATGGATCACTCCAGTCAAAGAAGCCATTTCAAAAAAAGAAATCCTTCTGCAAAGCGGCTGAAATAGAATCACTTTCTCGCCCAATTGCATCAAAAATGGTTACAAATGGAAGTCCAGAGTCCAGGCAGTAAGTCCAGTGCCATATTTCTTCAATCCTTCATTTTCATAGCTCTCAGAACTCTCTCATTTATAATAAATTGAGTGCTTAACTTTTATTAATGAGCTCGGCGGACGGATTTGGGGACTATTTACTTGGGTGCACCCTCAGAAAAATGTATGCACGTTTCCCTATATAAAATAGAAAGTGTGTTTGAAGCTTAGTATGCCCAATTTAGCTTGTTTCAGTTATGTTTTGTAATGTGATTCTATAAGATTTATAGAAACTTGTAATCGAGGGTATGTAGACAGGAAAATTGTAACTTAACATGTTCCGTATTCTTATGTTCCACACTGCCAGCGATTGCTCATTCACAGGTTTGTGGTTTATATGCAAATTAGAAGTTGTATATTCATGACCATAAATGTGACGCAACGAGCAGTACATGTAGTATGTTTATACATACATGTAATTCATATATATAAATATAACAATGATAATGATACTGTTTTACTTTTGGCTAAAATTGGTATTATAGTTTATGGTTTTTGAACAAGCGGAAGTAACTTTAATTCTTAACTTTAAGATCTTAATCTTTTTGTATTTACTTCTTATTTCTAATGGGAACCAATTCAGTTCAAAATAGAACTAACTGTTCACCCGGTGATTCCAAGAAAACAATTGTAAAAGTTAGGAAAATATTAATAAGCCTAGGTCATTGAAAATTGAACAAAGAAAAGTTCACTGGAGCAGGATTCAAACCAGCGGCCTGCAGAATACCAGCTCTATTTTGTTTTTGTTTTCTCTAATTTTAATCGTACGTCAGTCACAAGATAGTCAAGATAATCGAATAAGGTAAAACACCAACATGGGGCTGGATAGCTCAGTTGGTAAGAGCGGGTTAAAAAGAGCAAAGGTATATTTAGAAGAAACAAAAAGTAAAAAATGGCAATGGTCATTACATGTATAGATATTTACAGAATCGTTCTTACCATTTTTCGTTGAATATGTTCTTTTTTTGTCGTATAATAGGCCTAGAGCATTATTATAGGAAAAACATGCATGTAGGTCAAGTTTGTTTGTAACTTCAAATGTTGGTTGTTTTTTTTTTCACTTACCGGCGTGTAAGCAAACACAGTAAGAGCTACATCAGACTTGAAATCAAGTCTAAGTTCAGGGAAGCAGAACGTAGGCCTACAGCTCCCATTAAAGGTATACCACATGATTGGTAAAGGTCAGAAAACCGCACTCACACTTTGTCTGATCCAATAATGTGCATGAAATAATAAACCTGTGACAATTTGAGCTCAGTCAGACATCAGAGTCACGAGAAAATAGCGAAAAACCGACTCAATTTTTCTGATAAAACATGAAGAATGGTTTTGAAATTATTTCGCTCTTTGTTTTGCTAATATCTGGATAAATACTCCATTCCAGCAGGCGCGGTTCTACGGGGGTGCTAGGGGGGGCTGTAGCCCCCCCCAACAAAATTTTTGGTCTAGGCCCCCCCCCAAAAAAAAAAAAATGCAAGTGAAAAAATAAATTCTGAACTGGATTTTTTCAGTTATTAAGTGCCAATTACATGAAAAACGCGTTGTGTGGGCTATAATGTGCATGACCCCTAATAAGACATAGCAGAAGCGAGTGTTAGAAGAACCCAAAATATTGGGTCGTCTAGCCCCCCCCAAAAATAATGGCTCTTCTAGCCCCCCCCCCCCCCAAAAAAAATAATAAATTTTTACTCTAGAACCCCGCCTGCATTTCAGGCAGAAATATTTGAACGGTATGTTTCTACCTTCACCATCTTCATACCCTGAAAGTTATACGTAAATATGTGACCATTTCTGTTTGGGTATGTTACCAATCCTGAACATACCTTATAATGCAACATGACTTTTCACGTTGACCTACCTACACAACCTTCAACCCATTGTTATCAAATCAATGCAGCTCTATTATACTAACGAAACTTCATAAAGTGCCTCCAGGCATATATAAAATGTAATAGGTAAATATTGTTCAATAAAGAAATTCGTGTGAAGGGAAAATCCCCGTCTGTGAATACAACCAAATCATTTTCATTGAACCATGCATGAGTTTTCGTTTTGACCCCAAACAGGATCTACGCGCGTAACAATAAGTATCTATAAATATATACATGTAGTCGTAAAAGAAATCGTAAAAGCCTAGCCAAAATATCAAACCAGCTTCTGTCGCGGTGCCTTGGTACTTCTAGGCACCCTGAATGTGGTGGTGTATTTTGTAATGTTCATTTTATTGGTCTGCGGTCTGAAGTAAGTGCTCTAGTCGTCATAAGATTTTACGCTACGCAATCGTACAGGGTCAAAAGGGCAACACACAGAGACTTTCCCACGGTCCTAGGCCTCAGGCTAAATAATACTTTAATAGCACGTTTAAAACTCCTTGCTTCATGTTTTTTTACCAAATGCAATGAAATTCTAGTATTCCAAGGTACAATAATTCGTCAACCGTGGTTTTCTACATTATGTTGTAAATTAGCCACTGAAATACACAGTAATCTGTGACTTTCTGTGTACTGTTTGAAGTAAATTTAACTTCATATTAATAACATTTCAGATCTGAACAAGTCTGGATGGTACCCGTGGTTATTTGGATGGATAAAGAACAAAGTCTACATCCTGCAAAAGTGATCGACATCAAAGTTTATGGTCGGAATCCCGATGCTCACTACTTATATCCCATGCTTGAAAGCCAGAGACATGCAAATAAAAGGAAATGACACATGTGAAATGAAACCAAGAGAGGGGTAGATGAAACTTGAGTTTGTTTTGAGTTTTGGGTTCATGTGAAAGAGCAGAAATAATTGAGATTTAATTAAAAATGGTGCGACACTGCATTGGAGTATATTATTTTATTTTGTTATCTTTTTTGTTTGTTACGTCAGTCTGTAAGGTTAAACAGGCAAAACATGGATAAAAAGTGCTTTTACAAGTTTATAACAACTGGATACGGCATACTGCTCTTTATTATTTCCTACGCCGGCCGACTCGTACGCCGACCAACTTGTACGCCAACCAACTCGTACGCCAACTAACAACATGTATATAGTTTGTAAACGTTGGCCGTTTTTTTTCAGTACTGGACCGAATTTTTTTCATGTTGTTTATGAAAATAAAATCGAGAAATGAAATCATTTCAACGATACCGATACATGACGTAATCATTTCAACGATACAGAAATCATTTCAACGATACGAAATCATTTCAACGGTACGAAATCATTTCAACGATACGAAATCATTTTGCGAATATGAAATTAAATCAAGAAAATATCATTCCAATGATACAACATGATGTTATCATTTCAACGATACAAAATCTTTTAAATCATATGTATTTTTACTTGTTTCACTTGTGGGCAGCAGATGTTACACAAAATAAACCGTAATTAGTATACCTCTTGGGGTTGTAAATTTGTGATCATTGAAACCTCTCGACTAATGGTATTTTTCCTGGGATTTAGATCTAAGTGAAATGTAGTTTTTGCAAGAAATTAACTGCTGTCCACAAATAACGCGTACCCATTCGTCGTCGAGCTAGACGGCCAGCTCGATTGCGTAGTAGTACATACAGTACGTATATACAGTCCTCAAAATCTTTCCCCGAAAAGTTTACAAAATACTACTGCACGATATGCAGCGTGACATATAGCCACAACGTATGTAAATACGCCTACGGTCAACAATAATTGTTGTCTGACATGAATAATTCATGATATGAGCTAAAACTCGCTCGCTGATTGGCTCCCTTGGAAATCCAAGGGAGATTCGACGAAAAGTAAAGATCGCTTTACAAAATATCCAAGACCTTCGCGACGGTCCAAAAGTCTGACAGAGCCTATGATATCCACCGCGCGGGGCGCCTTATGGGCCGCGGGAAGCAACAACGAAGGTCTTGGAACCAAGACTAAGTAAATCTTTGTTATGGAATCCAACATGATCATTGCTATGCTCAAGCCGCACGTCACTCACTCAAGGCACCATACAACCACCCGAACATCCCCCCATTGGAAAAGTACATGGAATTAGCCGGCTACATTGTATTTTCAATTCAACTAACACACGCGGTAAAAGTTTCAGTTGTTAATCGAGTATGAGGAAGAATATATCATGTTCTTTTGATACTGTGACTTTTATTTTGGAATAAATGACAATTAAAGACCGTCATTTTGTTGATAAACTTCACAACTCTCTCCAGTTTTTGTTAAAAAGTGTGTGTAGAATCGCCTTTTCCGCTACTTTCTGCTGCGCTGCCCTTTTTCAACTCGCCACAAATTTCGCTAGCGCCCTCCTTTGACTCTGTTAAAAGCACAGTAGACTCAGTGATTCCTAATCTTACTATCAATATAAATTTCATTGTCAACTCGCCACAAATTTCGCGAGCGCCCTCCTTTGACTCTGTTAAAAGCACAGTAGACTCAGTGATTCCTAAGCTTACTATCAATATACATTTCATTGTTATTGGCCAATGTTAACCACCGTCCAAATGGATTCCATTATAATCTCCAGCCAATGCGCCGTATTTTTGAACGCATGAGGGCGCTGCTAGGTACAACTTTATTTACTTCCGGGGGTACGGTCCGGTTAATGACTCTGTTAAAAGCACAGTAGACTCATTGAGCAGAGATCATTTACGGACAATTTTGTCTTTTGGGATACGATAGAAGTGTATATTTTTACTACGACATGTACGAGTTGTACTCTGACACAGCGTTACACAACAACAACGCATTGTCAAATGACCCCCGGAAGTTTTTGAAGCGCCCTCAAGCGTTCAAAAATACCGCGCATTGTGGGCACATTATAATTTTTCCAGTTATTTCACTTAAATTTATTTTTTTCATTATAGGGTGTGCGAGGGCGCATTGTGTACTGAATGCAGCATCTTTACTCTCATGTTATTTGAGTCTCTGCATGCTGATAATTATAAAACAAACATTAAACAAACGCTAAATATAAACAAAATGAAATTTTCTAATATACATGTACATCAGTTAATAAAATCTTTAAAAGCGCCTCAATTGCAGGTTCATTGAAAACAGCACACGAATGATATTCTTTGTTTTCTCAAAATTATGAACACCGATTCGGATGAATATTTTAATGGTTGATAGTTCGATGATGTATTCGATGTGAATTTGCTGTGAATGTAAATGATGAAATGACCATACATATAACATCTCATTTTGCTTTTATTTCCACAGATATTTAATTTGTGCAATTTGTGACCTTCGGTGTGTGTTTTTCTATGCTAAAAGCCGTACATTAATATAAAGTATATCATTTTCATTGGCCCTATACAATGAATGATTTTATTCAATTTAAGTAAGCGAAACAGTCACGAAACCGTTACAGTCACTACGTTACACCTCCTAAGAGCAAAGTTCATGTTGAACTTTACAGTTATTCTTTTACAGGGGATATCGCACAGAACTTTTTTTTTTATATAATTATACGTTTCTTAACAAACTGTTGCCCGAATGACTTCAAAATGGGTTAATGCTTACTACAGCGCTTAATTTTTTCTTTCCTCAGATGCAGATAATTGTGGTAAAATCCTTCTATCAGCAAATCTCATCCTAAAGAATGAAGAAATCTTACCTTGAATTTTATCAGTGAGCATGGCCAACGCAACAAAAGCCAAAATATGCACAAAAACCGCCATTTCAAGTTCACTGTAAAGTCTACTCAGCAATATAGGATCAACCAGCGTCAGAAGCAAGCAGCACAATGTCTACATCCCTTAACCATGCATACACCAATATACAGAAATAGCATCATAGGTTTCCATGGTGATTCATAAACAAATTCCCTCACCGTCAACTATGACGAAGATACGCGCTTATTGCATTCAAACGGAGACAGTGACAAATGATTCCCTTTCTGCAATTTGCACGATGTGGAGCTTATAATAGCCATTCCACAATAGCAACTCTATTATTAATAGGAAAATGGTAAGGAAGAATTCATAATTAGCCTATTTACAAATGCTAAGTAATGTGGTTGGTTTGTTTTGTGTAACAGGTCATGCGATGAGGTTTGCATTTAAAACCAACTCAACTTAAAACCTCATTCCAGTCTATTTCAGCAATGTATTCATCTCCAGGAGAATAAAGAAACCATATTGATCTTAATTACAGCCACATAGGACTACGCGCTTAAAAATGGTAAAGCAATATATTACCTAATAAATAAGCTATTTGATCAACATTCTAACTGCCTAAAAACCTAACTTTAAGCATTTGATATAATTTCAGGTCATTTTGGCTGATGAGCAGTTTGCAGCACTTTATTACTTTGTATTGCCTAAAAACATGGTCAATAATTCTTCGTACAAACTCGGTCAGTTGTACTCAATTACTTGTACTGTTTCGACATTTCAGTATATGATCCATTATGTCTGTTCATTTTAACTACATGTGAATGTAATCAGCCAAGCTGGTTAATACTTAAGGTTCTGTCATATCACATCTCTCATAAGTCTAATGCCCCATGAATCGTCTACAATTACTGGCAGTTTATTGGCCAACTATCAAAATAATACATTTATACCTTAATGTATTAGACAAAATATTTAAAATTTCAGTGTATCCAGCGGCGTAGCTAGGATATTTTCAGCAGGGGGGCACTGGGGGGGCCTTGGAATTTTGTGGGGGGGCACCCGGAATTTTTTCAAAACTGGAGATTTGCAAAATATGAGAAATGCGGCGGGGGGGGGGGGGGGGCGGATCCAGCGGGCGTGGGGCAACCTTTTCTTCAAGCAAAAAAAAAAACCAGAAAAAACAAACAGAAAAAAAAATAAAATAAAAGGGAAACAGATAGACTCCAAAAAAGCTGAAAAAGAGGGAAAAGACCAAACTAGCTAGCTTTGATCGCCCCGAAACGCATCCGTCGCTATTGAATTGGAGTATTTTATTTCCACGCTCCCTGGAAAATCATGGATAAGCGCGAAGGCCTTGCGGCCGGGGTCCAGGGCCCGCTTAAGGGCCCTGGAAGCTCAGGGGTTCTAGATATTCTTTGGTGTAATCTGAGCCTTATTTTGGAAGCAATTGTTCCGATAAATGTATTCATTTATTTATATTATTACTTCATTATTTCTTTTTAATCCAACACTCTTGATGGCGGGAGAAATTCAATCTGGGGACCAGACTAACTAGCCAAACCAGACAAAATGGCATATGGGCATGTTTTGAAGTTCGCAACCGTAAGCGCGTAAGAAAATTGCATTTTTACACTGAAATGTTGCACAGATTTCTTCACTGTAGGGTTTTAAGGACTTAGGAACATTTGCTGAAAGTAAAAAAATATCATTTTGGAACAGTAAAAGCTGTTAAGTTGTTTTTATTTCCTTTATAGCTATCATACCCTACAGATAACGCTTATTTTTTTTATACCCACGATTTTTTGTGGGGGGGCACCTGGGGGGGCACGCCGAATTTGTGGGGGGGCACGTGCCCCCCCAGGCCCCCCCGTAGCTACGCCACTGAGTGTATCCACCTAAACACGTGTGCGTTTTTGCAGTTTTCTCAAAAAGTGGGCACCGTATTGGACTGGAAATATCACAGATGACTGTTACTGTATCTTCCTTGGTATTTTTGCCCATGAATCTGCATTTCCTTGGCAATGGAATTGTGTGGAGTTAGTGCCATTACCGGACAATTTCGTCAGGAGATTTGCTCCAGTTTGGCAGTTATACCAAGAGTGACGGGAACTGAGGATCCAACGACATGATCCGGAACATGGGGATGACGATGTGCATCATAAGGAAGCTGTATTCCAAGTGAAGGGGTCTGTCATGAGTTTATGTTGGGGCAAGATGCGTTATACCTGGATAGGCCACATCATCTTTCTCAGCTTCCTTCATCAGTCTGTTTGACCCAGGCCTCTGATGGTTTGACCTGCTGGAAACCTTCGAATGACAAGCCGTCAAAAGGTTGCACCCAAGTAAATAAACTCCCATAGACAACAGTGGTAAATCCTTCAACTTCAAAAATCATTTAAAAATATACAGAACTCTCACAGCTGTTCAAGTTGCACAGAAAAATGATGATGAACATGTCACCTTTCAATTTCTTTTCATTATATGGTAGGGTGACCATTGAATTTTTGAGATATACTCATTCTCAGCTGACCACCCCTAAAACAAGGTATGGATCACTCCAGTCAAAGAAGCCATTTAAAAAAAAAACATTCCTCTGCAAAGCGGCTGAAATAGACCCACTTTCTCACCCAATTGCATCCAAAATGGTCACAAATGGAAGCCCAGAGTCCAGGCAGGAGGTCCAGTGCCATATTTCTTCAATCCTTCATTTTCATTGCTCTCACAACTCTCCTATTTTAAATATATTGAGTGCTTAACTTTTATTCATGAGCTCGGCGGACGGATTTTGGCACTATTTACTTGGGTGCACCCTACATGGTTCACATACTTGAAAGTTCCTGGGAGTAGTAGGGAAAATAGGTGAACATGGAAGTGTGTACTCAGAAATTCTTGTGAATTTCGAACCTGAACAGAAATGTTTACTGTGCCAATAGGCCTATATGCATTTGAGTCCATACTGTACAGTGTGTACATGTAGGCCCTACCGGGAAACATTATATGTACTGATGCATGACACAGCCATGACTTTACAATAATTATAATAAATGGAAGTGCCTGCTCAATTAATAGCCTATACACAGAAGCAACTATACGGCTTTTTACACAGGGCGCCGATGTTAATTTATTGCTTCTACACATAAAAATGACATCGGGCCCAGAAGAGCTACAAAAAGCAGAACATCAATTATTAATACAACCATGCATTGTGATAACTAATGTGGTCATTAACGAAATTGAACCAGACCAGGCGCGGTTCTAGAGCCAGTTTTTTTTTTTTTTGGGGGGGGGGGGGGGGCGGGGGCTAGAAGAGCAATTCTTTTTCGGGGGGGGGGGGGGGGGCTATAGAATACCCAATATTTTGGGTTCTTCTGACACTCGTTTTTACTATGTCTTATTGGGGGTCGAAAAACATGCACCTATATAATACATAATTGGCGCCTAATAACTGAAAAGATCCAGTATTTTTCAAGAAATGTTTTTAAGTGCATTTCTTCTTCTTCTTCCTTTTTTTTTTTGGGGGGGGGGGGGGGGCAAGACAAAATGTTGGGGGGCTACAGCCCCCCTAGCCCCCCCCCCCCCCCGTACAACCGCGCCTGCAATCAGCACTGTAATATAGACTGTTTTGGTTCGATTTGTTGGTCTGACAGCTCAATCGTGTAACTGTGGCAAGACCTGCAAATCATCAGAGTCATATCATATTTTCCATCGATGCGCACGGATACACGGCATCGATGACTGGTTGGTCACGATACCGGGGCCTGGGGGTAATATACGGTACAACGCCCGCCCAAGGCGCGGCCGTGATCGAGTTGAGATAAAAGTTCGGCACCTATGCTAATACCCTCAACCAGTCAACAGCTTTCGTTGACAAACTGTTGACCACTTTGCACAACCCTCTGACCATAGATTAAGGCCTTCCTCTATGCTCTGACCAGTTCTAAGCGAGAGAGTTGATGAAGGGGTGTGGAGCGGGGAGTCCGGAGTACCGTAGCTGGATCCTTCGGCACCCCTATACGAGGTTACCATTCCCCGGGTTGGTTTGAGTCATCGCCAGGCGTAGCCCAGCTAGGGAAACAGGCCGAGGTATAACTCCCAAGGGGGTGACTTGAGAGGCTGTACGGTGAATCCTTCCCACCCCACCCCATGTACCCCAGCCCACGAGCCACCTCTCCTGCTCACCAAACTCTCACTAGATAATGATCTTGTCCCCCTCATTGTAAAACAATAGGGCCTACCCCTAATTGAGATCATTCTCGTTGTCATCCCATGTGAGCTAAGACTTTCTTCTCCAATCAGAAAATACGACAATCAATCTATCATCACACCAAGTGAATTTCATTTTATAGTCTGCGCAGCCAAATCCCACGTCGATACTAGCAGGCTCGCGTCCGGAACCAGACCCTAACAGTGTAATGAAATATATACTGCATAGCCCAGTGTACAGACTGGGCGGGGCCAGAGGGCTGCGGAAATCGCTACTTAAAAACAAAGGAACATTCGTATTTCGATAAATTCCCTGGGTGTGTATAGCTGAGACGGTGGGTGAGTTACATATTCATTTCCTCAGCTTGGGCGAAATTTTCTCCCGATTTCCGTTGACTCGACCCCTAGCTGCAGACCTCGGCTCACCGGTTGCATGTTGTATAATGTGGCGTTTATTAATTCACAACAGACGGTATCCACGAAATGGGGGACTCCTTTGAGATTCAACGATTATTTTTGGTCATACAGTACGTAGGTTTGTTGCTTTATAGTGCTTGTTTGAGTCAGATGAGTCAATTTGTCAAAAGCAATAATGTTTTCAGGGCAGACTATACTGTTCAGCGTCCTTGCTTGTTATTGTCACAGTATATAAAGGGAAGGCCAGATGTAAATACGTTTTGACATCTTCTCAAAGACATATACAGTTGGTGTGTTCTCATTATTATTTTTAGACCAAGGACTGACTGGTGATGACAGGCTCGTATTGGTATAGTTTGATTTGGCTCACCGAAGTTGAAAGAGTTCGACAGAAAACTGAAAGCTCGAAGGGAAAAATGAAGGTTTTAGCTTTGAAGAAAGACTCTGTTTGAGTATGGGTTTGGTCATGCCCTCCTCAAAAGTAAGGACGTTGATTATTTTAGCTTCAGTAGCAGGAGTGTAGCTGGGGGGGGGGGAGGAAGATGGACCCCCAGAATTTTAGATGGGTTTATCTTTGCTCATTAACACATTTTCATATACCGGTAGTCAGCAAAATGCTTGGGCGACCATGGTACTTAGGGTTACATTAATTTGAGGTCGCCTTAACGTTCTAGCTACCTTTTAAAGACATACAATTTATTATTTGTACTATCAAATATTACTATCAATATCTCTGTCCTATTCAATATAAGACAGAGAATGCTCTCAATATGAACATAAATTATGTAAGTTCATTGGTTTGAAGAATGTTTAGAAATAGGTATAAGTAAAGTTGTGTGCATAACCCTATGGAAATGTCACCCTATAATAAAATAAATAGTTATGTTATATGAAAGTACGACCCAGCTAGAGGATCACCCCAAGTCTGAGGACCTGTTCACGCCACTGTTCAGTAGAGTTCTATACTCCGATACATTAGTGCTTGATCAGTTTGCAGCAGCCCCAAATACTTATCATCATAGCTATTGAAACCAGATTCTACATGACGCAATTCACCAATGTTATCATTCATGTGGCCGGTCTCGATCTAAATACACTTACAAACAACGTCATCTATTTCCCGCCATTTTGTTGTTGTCCTGCCACTTACACAATTTTGACAGCTCATATCCCTTGGGACCGCGTATAGGAGCGAACAGTCAAGTGCTGAGAATGCGCCCTAGTCCGAATTAGCCTTAGACTAATAAGTACATCTTTGATATTATCCAGGCTTCTATAGAGCAAGGCTAGAGTAGACCGTGTACAGATAAACCATGAGTGGTAGATTTATAATTGGAACAAAGCCTGTTATATCTGTATGATTATGTTCGCTCCTTGAACGCAGAAGTGCGTGCTTAGGGATATGAAGGTTTCTCAGCTGTCATCTTCCATTACTCCCAACACGCTTGGTTAATGCTCATTTTTACAGGACAGAATCACCACCCGTGAGTATGGTAAGAACTAGTTCACCATGCAGAAAACTTGTCGGTCCAGTTGGTTCCACTTCACCGTAGACAGAGAGCATCCCCAATAGACCACCTTTTCCCCCAGTTGCAAGGCTGACACACGTTACTGCATGCCATGCGAGACCATGCGTGTACCGTGAACAAATTAAGGGTTTGAAAATGACATGCAGTGTCATCACTATCATGAGTGGGAAAAAGAGCTATTATATATACGGAGCTCCACGAGTGCCGTTCCACTTATCCAGATAACCATAATCTATCTCGCCAATTAGTCAACTTTTGGTTTGGTAAAAGTCGCCTTGGCTCAATGATTATCTCAAGAAGACCTTTAGGGAAACCGAAAAGTCGACTTATCCTGATAATTTATCTGGCTAAGTCAACAAAGTGCACTTAAAACGTTATCTTATCCTGAATAACCTCAGTTTTATTAAGACGCCATTACAAGGTAAACTATCAGGATCAGTCGACTTCCTTCTTTCAGTAAGTCGTCTTAATGGCGAGATAAATAAACAGGTTATGTCGACTTTTTAGTTTTCACTAAGTCATCTTGTACGAATAAATATCTCGATAAGTCGACTTTCGATAAGTCGGTTGAAAGGGTACAGGGATTTTTGTTCACTCGACCCCATGAGTCGTACACGGCATATGGATCGTGCGAGAATGATGATGTTTGGGGTCACATTCAGCCTTCAGCGACTTTATGCGACGGAGAATGACTCAGACTCCGCGATCCAGCCGACCTCAGGGACTCCATCATGTTTGTTTCGGCTTGGATATAATGCATTATACTTGGGACTTTGGACATTTAAATGATGATCCTATAAGCAACTAGTTCCAATCAATCCGTCTTCTAAACATTCTCTGAGAATTTTCGCGTGGCTGCTCACATCTGATAAGGAGAAATGAACGGAAAACGACACGGGATTCTATCAGAACTAATGGACAGTGACATCTACTTGTTATATAGATTGTCTTAAAAACAACTTTCATCACATAACCACAACAAACCCTGACTGGTTAGTTTTATGTCATATAAAAGTGAACAAAGACAAAATGACTGGAGAGGGATTCGAACCAGCGACCTCCTGGATACCGTACAGGCGCTCTTACAAACTGGGCTGGCCAGCCCTAAGTTGGGGTGTCTCTAAAAGTCAATATTTTTGCTCGTTTGGCAGTCGGAAGCCATGAAACCACGTTCATACCGTTATATCCCAAGGATCATTTTAAGATACGCGCAGCATTAGTAATCCTGCAACCTGAGAAACGGTACATGGAGGATCACTCAAAGAGGTTACGGTTTTTCAAAAAGAAACTTTGTCAGTCTGTATTATCATCAAAAACCACAAAGGAAACTGAATTTAAAGTCATTTAATTGAAAGGTGAACAAAGACAAATTGACTGGAGCGGGCTTCGAACAAGCGACCTCCTGAATACCGTACAGGCGCTCTGCCAACTGCTATCCAGCTCTACATTGGTGGTGTCCCTAATAGTCTGTATTATAATTGGCATAACGGTGACCCCTTCAGTGGCTATAATGTGGCTCGGTTGAGCCTGACAATCTGTCAGACCCTCATGGTCAAACTTGTGATCGAGTTGACCAACACGTCATGGTGTGGCCTAGAGAATCCGATCACAGGATAAACTTGTCATGGTAAAACTGACCGGAACAACAGATGTCCAGACGTGTTTCTTATGCAAGAACGAAGGACGAGCGACGGTCATTTAAGAAACAGAAAACAGAAAATGCAGTCACTCACAATTCGTGAAAACGAAAATTTGCGTTTAAGCACTGAAAGTGCCCCCATAGAACAAGGTGAATTTTTGATAAATTCGCCCCTTCGTGAAAACTTGAAACAGCACTTTGGTGATATTCGCCCTTTACTGATTTTCATGATGTTATTGATTTCATTTGATTTGGCCAAAACAATTTCGCCAAGTTACAATACCCTTAATCGATTTAAGCCCCCAAAAAAAGAATTTCGAAAAAATCTAGATTTTTGCCCAATTCGTCCCTTCGTGAAAACGGTGACGATATCTCAAACCCTAAGCCCTACCTCAATCAAATTATGACTTTGCAGTTTTCCCAAACAAAACCCCAAACAGTTCCATAGTTCAGTCATCCAGGGTGCAGTATTTTCTTTCACTATGGAAATGACTACAAAAGCCGTTAAGTAGGATTTCCCGATGATGACTCTATTTAAGAGGAATCGTATATTATGTAGAACCTGATGGAAACAACTTTTATTTCTTGGCTATGGCCATAATTATATAATTAGAATGTACATTTCAAACAATGCACGTTATAAAAAGGGAAAATGAGTGACGTAAGTACGGAGCACAATTAATGTCATTTCACTAATATCAAGATAACCAAATTATTTATATCGTGGAATGGCATTTATGGAGCTCCGTACACATGCACCATCTTAAAATGGAGCCGTATTCTTTTGAAATCAAGTTAACAATTTCAATTCATGCAAACAATTTATTGCCCTTCAACGACGTAGATAAGCGCTCCACTAAGTGCCTATTGAGCACATATTAAAATAATCATGCGCTGGCTCAAGTGGGATTCGAACCCACGACCTCCTGCTTACGTAATTTCAATTCACTTTTGGGAAAAGCTAAGTGTGAACTGCATTTTATTTGCAAGATTGTTTCACTGTCATCGCACTATAAGAACTGTCCCTTTTAATTCCTAACCAATCTCCTTTACAACTTAAAACAAGTTTTCTTCAATGACACCGATGGGAATATGCCTGAGGCAAGGTTCCTTTCGGTTGATATTATTTCCTTGGTCGAGTTTTCATCTCTCATTCCTTAGCAGGAAGCAGGAGCAATGGTGTGACTGGAGTACAAGGTCTTGTCATCACTCAAGACTAGAGTCATCATCAAGGTACAAGCACCGAGGACTAATCCTCAAGTCATTACAGAATGCTCCAGTGAGGCTCCGATGCGGGGCCAATTTCAAAGAGCTGCGTAAGCACCAAAATTCGCTTAAGCACCAGAAACCTGAGACAAATTTCATAGAGCTGCTTAGCACAAAAAAATTGCTTAGCACAAAAATAGCTTGCCCAATAAAACACATCACCATTGGAAATTCGATTTGATATTAATGGACGGCGAAAAGAGCCTAAGAACAATCACAAGTGATACACAAGACATGGACATTTGGTTGTTAATCCTGTTTTTATCAAGACAGAAATGTCATGCTTAGCGGATTTTTATGCTAAGTAGCTCTATAAAATTGCCCCCTGATGTGAGGCTCCGATGTGAGGCCAATTTCATAGAGCTGCTTAAGAATCAAAATTCGCTTCAGCACCAAAAACCTTGAAATGAAATCAGTATGCCAGCCAAAACTCCTCGTGAATGTTATGCTCAGCAAACAATGGCTGAATGCAAGTCACAAAAGCAGTAAACATCGCATGAAAATTTGGTTGGTAATCCTGTTTGATCAAGAAATACTTGTCATGCTTAAGCAGCTCTCTGAAAAATTGGCCCCTGGTTATTACAGAATGCTCATGAGGCTCCGATATGGTGGACAAACTCAGAGGAACTTGTTTTTGCCCGTCTTAGATTTTAAAGAAGGAGAGAGAAAGAGACCCATCGAGGGGGGTCGAGAGTGCGTGTAAGCGCTTCGTGAGTCACCCCTTGAGGGATCGTCTTGGAGCGGGGGGGGGGGGGGCAAAACTGCATTTATTTCTCGGGGCAATGGATGTGGAGAACAGGTCGTGTCAGGTATACAGGGAAGTTGAGTATAGGGAAGGAGATTTACTGAAGGGGAGCTAGAGGTGAGAGAAATAAACCCACCGGGGAATTCCAGCAATTACAGGGTATACTGCCTCTACTTACTAAACAGGAAGGCTAAACGAATGTAACCCTATATAAGCTCTGCGTCCCTGTATTCCCATGAGCATATCACAACTTTATCCACAAGAAGTTCCTGTAACGGAAATACGCTAGTCTGCATGCAGTAATCAGAATGACCAATCAAAAGCCTCCATTATATTGCACGACCCAATCATAATCACCGCTCAGTTTGAACCTCGCTAGGTCTAGCGTGGTTGGCTTAATAATGTAAAGAGTATAATGGAGCCAATTTGATACCTGAGATATGGGCTTGGTTTTTCTTGGCAATGCTGAAATAAAAAAGCTGCAGAGATGTAAGAAAATGCCTAAGATGGTTTAACCTTTGCTTGCTCAGCCGAACTGAGAAGATCATGAAACTGGGAGATTTATGGAAAATGGCATAATGTATAAAATAATGATAAGTAGTAGTTACCGTAGTTTGGGCGTAACTAGCTTTCTGAAGCACACGTCATCAGCAGGAGACAGTTAGGGCGGGAAAATTATACGAATAAGTTCATGAAACACGAAGTTTACGTTCGTGATGAAATACGGCATATGTAGGTACCCTAAAACAATTCCAGGGTTTCTAAAAGTCAAGGCTAAACTTGGAGGAGAACCCTTATCTGACTTGGCTGGCTGTGATAAGTCCATTAAATCCTCAGTACGGTACAGTCACACATAATGTGTCTCCCGTCTTATAGAATGACACGGCAGATGTCCCATCAAAGCAAAATGCCTCTCTTCCTGTTTTTTTTTAACTTTCTTTGCATCGCATTGCAGAGCTCTGAGCTCATTTATGACAATCCAAAACTACCGATCAACCTGGCGCATAATCACCGTGTAATTCGTAGCCAACTAATTCGGAGGCAAGATTAACTTCAGCAGCAGCAGCAGCAGCAGCAGCAGCAGCAGCAGCAGCAGCAGCAGCAGCAGCAGAAACCACAACAGCAACAGCAACAACAGCAACAACATCAGCAACAGCAGCACCAACAGCACCAACAGCACCAACACCATGCATCATCAGCATCAATAACAACACCAGCTAGCGGCAACAGCATCAAGCGGCAGCAGCAGCGGCAGCAAGCGGCGGCAGCAGCAGCAGCAGCAGCAACAGCAACAAGAAGGAGGAGAAGAAGAAGAAAAACAACAACAACGACGACGATAATTACAACAAAACGCCGTCGATTGGAAAGTTTAAGGGACGTTTAATATCCATGTTTGTAAATCCCCAGGGATCACTCTATGGGACATTTTAAAAACATCTTTTTCAGAAGCCTTGATTTTATCAGAAAACGAGAAGCGCTCCCCCCCCCCCCCTCGCTGCTTAGGGCGAAGCGCAGCTATTTTGGGAAGTCTTGATTGAAGCGGACGTTTGAGAGAAAACTTCCCAGTACCAGTCCCTTGGTACGCTGAAGTGAAGGATCAACAAGCATGTTTATGGGGATTATCATGAAACGGAATACAGAATCACCAACATCGAAAACTGTGCACATTCAACACTAAATAACTGGTGGACAAATTGGCCAAAGTCATTCGTTAATACAAACAAGTCTTTTAGTCCACAATTTGGAAGAGTTTATAGTGAAAATTGCAAACTGAAATAGTACATAATTATTCATGAATGTAGTAGCTTCTGTATACACAGCCTTGCCAGCGACGCCCGGAAATCCGTGGCGTACGCCTTTTTAGTCTAACCAGCTTTAAATGATACCAATTAACTGCCTATGCTTGGGACTGATTCCCCCAAGTTTGACCAATGCTCAGTTTCGTCACGCAAGGTTCATGTAATTATTTTGGCTGTTAGAAAACTTTGGGCAAATATGCCTGCTTTATATTAATGAAAAGAATTGTCAATTGGAACGTTGACCAATGATACAAACGTTGCTCTTTGTTCAAACAGCGAGTGAACCACATCGAGATGTGACGGCTCCGTTGGGATGGGCTTGCACCTCAAGCTTAAAGCGTTTTGACACCTCATCGAAGGGAAACTTACAAACATTCATTAGTTCTATACCGGGGATTCAAGAGATGTGCAGCCATTTTCATCAGAGTGTACTTGTAGGCACTCATAATGAGCGGCGTCGTTTGGTTCAACTCTTTTTAAAAAAAACTCTACCTGACTTTGACATCTTTTACGCCAATAGATCAGAGCGGACATCCGGGTACTTTCATTCTCATGAACTTGACAAACGATGAAAACTAACGTGTAGATGTCGCAAGCTACGGACAAATCACGCACAAACCGTCCTTCGTCGAGAATTGTTTTCCGAATATTTTTGTCAAGGAGCAGAAATCGTGTTCTGTACGACTTTCATTGTCGAGTCATAGTTTTCCTCAGACAATAATCCTTCTTTGAAGTAAAACCGTACAACTTAATTGTTTTCATCGCTCCAAGGTCGGCGAGTTGGCATGAAGTCACACAAGGCTGAGGGCTATTAGGTATAGGCCTATACATAGATACTCCTATTGGATAATAATGGTACCAATAAATTCTGGGTTTTCTCAGATTATTCTTTCAAATCACGCACCACCGGCGAAGGTTTACGTACATGGCGTGTCAGGGAGAGGGTGTCTCAAACTCTTTAAACTCACCAGACTCAGTCTGAGGCTTAGGAGGTGCGTGCATTCAAGGCTGTCTGCTCAACACATCTGGACTTTAAATATAATCATAGCCTCACTCGAGGCCTTGAGACTATGCCGAACGTCAGTTTTCTATACGTGACTCAGTGAGTCGAACGATGGACGGACGAATAGAAGCCCCTTCTTCTACTTTTCATTTTTTTGGGGTCGTCGTCAACCTGTCAGAGTGCGAGGAAGAGGGGCTACACATCACAGCCCCTGGGCCACGGTTGGCATCAGGTAAAAAGAGTCCGACCTTTAGGGTGCTTCAAAATCTGATACGCAGACTAACACAAGCCAGGTGTCATGGAACGTAGGGGAGTCTAGAGAGAAGAAGCACCATCATGGCGCAAAGCCTAAATCCTTCCATGGATCTCCAAGCGATGACTCCATACCACAACTGGGATCGTTAAAGTGTTGTTCCCTTGAATATATGGGTTAATTGAATTTAACGAAGCCTTCTTCTGGAGAGGGAAGTTGACAAGTTACATCAGTATATACCGCGGGGGGAATTGAGTGAGTCGTATAGCTAGTCCCATGTGTCCTACATGCAGTCCCATTGACGTGCGTGTGCCGGAACCATCCATACGTGCGCAGGTGCACTTGGCGTGCGTGCTGGGCTACAAAATGGCCGACGGCAGTTTATAAATTCACCGGTTCCCTGCTTATAGTCCGGCCACGTTGTGCGACATGCACAAGGTTATACAGGGAGTCTGAATAACGACATACACAAATGGGACCAACGATAGTTTTTTTTTTATCATGCAGTACCAAGTGTCCCTTTCCGATAGCAATAATTACGTGGTGTGACGTCATTTGTGACGTCACCACAAATGTATTAGAGAGCCACCAATCCACCATGCGCTTTTTTGTTTTTGAAAAGCCAAGTTGTGCTCAACCGCAGATAAGCATATAGGCCAATCAACCTTTAAAATATCTCAGTATAGCCTTGCACTCAAAACAAACTTCTCTTTAACCTCGACCTCACGCCTCGTGTCTTTCAGAAACTTCCCTTCCGGGCCTGTCCGCGCCTCTCTTTCCCCAGTGCGCCATAAATCTTGCTAAACGTTATTGTGTCTCCAGCACCTCCTTTCTTAAACAAGTCCCAATTAAAATCCTGTTCATACAGGAAGTGAAACAAGGGTGTTATGCTCTAAATCACATGCGAGGAAAGGAGGTCGAACGATAGATAGGGAACACCATGAAATGACACTATGCGAAAGACACAGCATATAAATGCAAGTTGATTGTAATTTACAGACCATGCTCAGAAAAAAAGGAGAACTATGACTCATTCCAAGAGTCAAGAGAAAAGAGAAGATGACAAAAGAAAGCTCAGAGCAGAGATATGTCAGATACGGAAGAGGCTTTGATGTTATTAGGAACTAGGAAGACAAAGGAATTAAGGGAACGGAAGGGAAGGGGGCAGTTTAGACTATGAGTAAACCAAACAGTTATTGTTTGCTTTTACTCATCATATTATATAGTCCTACGAAATTTCTCCAAGTCATCCAGCCTTGAAGAAAAGACTGATTAGGACTGACATAAACCTCGCTTACGACTGACAGTTATAAATCTGGCAGTCATGTATTTTTCACAACTGTTCTCTCTATGCGAACGAGCATGGCTTGTTTTTTAAATTGAGGGTACATCTTCAGAAGATAATCTGGGATGGTTTGTTTGGCGAGTACTTCCCAGTTCCTAAAAACCAAAAGTCACGGGAATTTACGTAATTACCCCGGTTATCATGGACTTTATCAAAATAAAGTTACACTTTATTGCAAATTTTCTGCTCTGGTCCCGTATTGTAAAAGACCTAAAGACTTCAAGTCCATTCGACTGCTCAACATGAAATCCTGTTCAGCATTTTCATGCATGTAGAGAGCAGAATTCAACTGATGGCAATCCGTCATCGACCCCCAAACGATGGCCTTATTTACGGTGCATGCATCCTGTATTCGAAACAGTGTTAATCAAACCAAGGCTTGGATTCAAAATAGTCTGGTACTCGTTTTCTTTATAGATGATTGGTGTTATCTTTTCCATGGGGTATACAAGGAAGGTGACAAAATTGATGCTCCGTGAATAAGGCCCATAGACCGTTTGCGCGACCAATTTCTACATCCCATCTTGCGCTGAACAGTGGTGAATACGTGCAAAGGAAAATGTGGATGACTTGTTTCCACTGCTGTTTTGCACAAAATTGATGAAAATGTACCCACTATAGGTCACGTGATGGCATGTTAACGTTGGTCGCACATGCACAGTCGGTATATTGGGCTACACTATTTTACCTAATCTTGCATGGTTCACGACGTTGTTGGTGTGGATACTCGAATCAATATTACCCGCACTGACCCGCACGCGCGTACATACCGTACGGGTGATCCGTACGCACGTATACGAGAGGCCTTTACGTACATGTACGTGAGTGCGGGTCAGTGAGGGGAATCGGTTCGTACGCTTGAGTAATAACAACTTCGTGAACCTAGACTATATTTTGCCCAGAAATTTCCTTAATACAAATACGTTACAACTAAAATTGGGCAATTATTACTATGAGGTTTGGTCACAGTTCAATGCCTATAAGTACAGGTCAATTTTCACTCAAAAGTTAAAGAGCGGAATTGAAAGAGCTCAAGGTTATGCTGCATGTATAACTCCAGTACCCAGACTTTATTTTCCTGAGTGACCACTTTAGACTTACGTATCAATTTCGCCCCACAAGGCATAATTAGCATGGTAACACTATCTGATGTAAGGCAACCCAATTTTAGCCCAGTAAGCTTATAACTTATAAGGTCGGTGAAACCAGCCCAAGTTTATGAAAACAAAAAAATGGAGGAAACTCCTTAGAGATTCCATATTATTAGTAAGTCGGCATTTTATTATGATTGACAGCGGGACATATAAACCGGGACTAACACGATTGGCATCAATGACGTCTAAAAGAAGAGGTGGAAATGGGGTACTGGCGTATTGCTTCCTTAGTATATAGGGCATCTCGGTATTAAGCGACCGAAACTTAACACTGCACCTCTGACTAGGGGTCTACATGGCATTCGACCTAGTTCTCTGGACTGGAGGAGGGGGGACTGACAGGGGGAAGGGGTACAGGGGGAGGGAGGGGGAATATACTGGGGGAAATTTATCTGAGTTCCTGCACGCACCCCTAGTTGATGTACCTGGGCATACCTTTATGGACGTTGGACCAATCATGCGGCTATACACGTAAGGGAGCGCGTATTCCCTGCCATAGTGACAATGACTCGCATGGATGACGCGTCCTGATTGGCCGATAGTTGGCAGCTTGCTTGTACCGGACCAATTGGAGCCAAGGTGCTAGATAGATAACGGTCACCACCTGCGTGGTCGGATTAGTAATATAATTATGCCAACAATAATATCCAGCCAGTTTGACGTTGCTTGACCTGTGTCTTTAAAGTTCATGGTTAATTCGTGTGGTCAGAGATAGGGCTAAAATGGGATGAAACCTGGTAATTGGGCCTACCCTGTCCGTCAACACAGACTTAAGGTGGTCAGGTTCTATCCGGACTGTCCGATGTATTCCTTAACCAGCCATAACTGGACGAAACATAAGACCAGGAGGTGTATTTCAATTTTCCTTGCAAGATCCTGTGTTTGTCATCAATGAACTTATAGTGTCTTGCAAGTTGGAACTGCAGGAGCAGCACATGGATGACGTGGTATTTTCCCTTCGTGTCGTTTCTTCCAAAAATAAAGTACAGACACTACCTTAAATATGTTGTAGACACTACCGTGCTACGAGCACGTGGGTACAGATCAGGGGCCAATTTCATAAAACTGTTAAGCACAACAAGTTGCTTAGCACAAAAATGTCTCGCCCAATAAAACAAACCACCATTAAAAATTCCATTTGATATTCATGATCAGCGAACAGCAGCCAAAGAACAGTCACAAGTGATACATAACACGCAGAAATTTGGTTGTTAACCCTGTTTTTATTAAGACAGAAATGTCATGCTTAGCAAATTTTTGTGCTAAACAGTTTTATGAAATTGGCCCCTTGGGCCAATAGTAGAGCTGTTTAAGCACCCAAATTTGCCTAAGCACAAAAACCTTGGCAAATAAAATCAGTATGCCAGTCAATGTAGTGCTCAGCAAACAATGGCTGAATACAAGTCACAAGCAGTAAACATCAAATGAAATGTTGGTTGGTAATCCTATTTCATACTTAAGCAAATTCTGTGCTTAAGCACCTGTGTAATTGACACCAGTAAATAGGTTCAAATCACTCCGTGATGGAGCTCATCAAATCTGTATACCTTCAAAATCTTGTTAAAAAAAGCATTTACTGAGCCAAATGTGAGAGAAGTCTTGTAAAGAAAATGAATGGAACACGGTCACCAGAGTTTGGACTTTCACCTTTGGGCTGTTGGATGAAATCAGGCCCTAAAGTCGCTCTACTTTTGCCATGTAGTGGAGGGGTAATTTCTTAGCCTGTCACCAGTCAATTTGGCAGTTTTATAAGGGCATTTTTCTTTGGAATGTCTTTTCTTAAAAGGTCATTGGTTACCCAATAGAATATTCTAAAGAAATTGGAAATTGAAGATTTCAGCTTCATTTTGGGTATGGCTTGGCTTGATTGCCTGAGAAACTTGTGAGTATTTTAAAATAATTTCTTGAAATTGACCATTGTGCATGGGAGCCTATGGGAGATGATTTACTGATTTGTACCCACGTACGTGTGTATAAGTTTGAGCCGTTTGGCACAACAATTCGAACGTGACCTCATTCCTGCACGTTCGACAATGTACTAAACATTGAACGACAAGATCAATCTTGATTAGTGACGCAATACACAACTTCCTGATTACAATCCCTCAGTGCCAGTACCGTTCACAACATAAAGACAATGTTGTAAACCAGATCAACATCATATATTACGCGTACATGTATATAATGCACGGAGCTCCATGAGTGCAATTCTACTTATCCAGATAACCACATAATTTATCTCGCCAAGTCGACTTTTGGAGTGGTAAAAGTCGTCTTGTGTCAATGATTATCTCAACAAGATGACTTTCAGGTAAAATGAAAAGTCGACCTATCCTGATAATTTATCTGGCCAAGTCAACAAAGTGCATCTAAAAAGTTGTCTTATTCTGATAAAAAATAACCTCAGTTTTATTAAGACATCTTTACAAAGTAAACTATCAGGACAAGTTTAGTTCCCTCTTTCAGTAAGTCTTGGTGAGATAAATTATCAGGATATGTCGACTTCTTAGTTTTCACTAAGTCATCTTGTACGAATAAATTATCTCGATAAGTCGACTTGTAGGGTTTAATAAGTCGACTCGGTGAGATAAACTATGTGGTTAATATCTGGATAAGTGAAATGGCACTTGTGGAGCTCCGTATATATGACACACAACGTTCTTCATTATTCTGGGTAAGAAACATGACATTGAAATGATAATTCCCTAATTCGACTTGATTCCCTTGATAATGGCATTCCCCCAAGAGATATGTATGAGCACATATTGATAAAAACAAGTCGAAACACAAATGGTGTTGAATTTCCTGTCAGGGAATATCAGAGGGCTTCAGGCGTAGGCCTAGATGTATATGGTTGATTATACTGCTGGTTGTACGTACGGTGGCTGGTACATAGATTCTCGTGAAACGATTGAACATTGAGATAAGAAGTTCTGAGAAGAAGCAGGGTCCTGTAAAAAGGGCTGTTTTATCTTTTCGTGATGAAATGTACTTCTGAAGTATAGTGATAATAATAGTTATAGGGCCTATATATAACCGAGGATGGGACCTTAGGGAGACTTTCCCATAGGGTCGTGCACAAACTTTATTTACCTATAATTATTTCTAAACATCCTCAAAACCAATGAACTTGAAATTTATTGAGTGCATTCTCTGTCTTCTATTAAAATATAGACAGCAACAATATGTCTTTTAAAGGTAGTTGCTACCTTAGGGAGACATCGAAAAGTCTCCCTAAGTCCCGATGTCTCCCTAATGTCCACTTTTAGATGCTAACGTGTCTCCCTTTATACCCCATTTGTAATTAAACCTCTAATTGGTACCTTAGGGAGACATCAAAAAACCCTACACACTACGAAAATTTTCACTCCTGAAACTACTTCAACTTCTACGGCTTCTGGAACACAAAGGCTCCTCAGGCACTTAGACACCCTTCCATGCACCAATTTACACCGGGAGAAGAGAAGAATTATTACGGCAAAGCGTCTTGCCCAAGCTCGCAAGAGGATGAAATGCCATATCACTTATGCATCTAAAACCAGCAAAAGATACACCAACAGATAATGTCTTTTTAATACATTTCGTTTAAATTTGCCTTGCATTTTCTGTCAATAAGCATCATATGATCTGGGGCTTTTTCCAAACCCCGGCTCCGGGTCCGGCTCCATTTCAGGAATCCATTCTATAATGGGTATCAAAATAGAGACTTTTGGCTGCGGTTCGGAAGTAGATTCTCTGGTTTGAAAAATAAAACAGAGCTTCAGTTGCAGTGAAAAACCACAACCTATGTTTCCAGCATTGGGTGACAGAGACAAAGCCAGAGCCTGAGCCGAGTTTTGGAAAAGGCACCTGATAAAATGGGTACCAACGCGAGGCCAACGGCACCCAAAATGAGCCACACAACAGACAGTCTGCTCATACATTGGCGCCTGGCACCTGTGCATGCAAGTTTGAGCCCCAAGTCATCCACGGACGGCACCTGCCGTGTATAGGAAGGCCGGCTAGGGCAAGGGGGGTGTCGCCAAACCCCCGGACATACGCTCGGCACACCGAGAAGAAATTAAATTGTTCCTGCAATACAGGATTTATCATTTAGCATTATTATTTCTGTCCTGACCTACCCTCTCCCCGCTACTAGAAATAAATTTTACGGCATGAACATTGAAATGGCAAACAGGAAACCATTACAATCAGTTGGCAGTGATGACAGGTAGCTAGACCTCGGCCAAGTTCAAGTGCAATCTTCTATGTGATGTGTAATATAGGCAAGCACGGACTGTCACCAAATTTGAGACAGTCGACAGGCACTGTAAGCCAAGATACAGCCTTCTTTCGGTGACAACACTCATCTGGTTTTTCAAACTCTAGTTTCAGGGGTCGAATTCACCAGACTCATCGTAACTAATTGGACTTATGATGCATTGCACCCTACGTATTAACGATTGGATATTCTTCTTAACTCGAGTTACGATCGATCGTAGGTAATACTATCAATGATGGTACTTCTTATGATGCATTGCAGCCCTACGTAGGGTACGATGGGTTATCCATCGATTGCGCGCAGCGCCGGCTTCATGAAATCGACCCAAGGACTATAAGTCGTATAAGTTCACCAACTCACTGTCTATCCACGCTAATATGTTAAAACTTTGCAATGTCTTTGAATAAGAAAATTATAATAACGAACATTAAAAATCACCTTTTGTCCCCAGCTGTGGCTGCCTACATGTGAGCCGTTAAAACTATACAATAACCTCTACTCAAGTTACTCTATCTTTTATTAGGATAAATTTGGGAAAGTTGTAACTTGTATGAAGTAATCTTAAAGTAACACATTCTGAAGTTGTGATGAAATTAAGATGTTTGGTAAACACATTTTATCTAAGCACCCAGTTCATTATACGTGGATCAAATATCTACGTCACAGCCGGGTGTAGCTGCCAATGACGTAGTTTGGGTGTGGGACCAATTTTTTGAAGGATCCCAAAAAAGAAAACATTTTTTTCAAGTTCCGAATTCTGAGCGAGGTTTGGGTTTATGTTGGCAGCGTGCCATTGGGTAGGGGCACAAAATGGCCATTGCCTCTCAATGACCTTTCATGATTACATGAAATTTCCATTTAACATTTGCAAACTTTTCTTTCACAGTTTCAGCATTCAGCCGACAGAACTGGACAACTGAAAACAAATTAATTAACCGAATCGACCAATACTAATTTTGCGTAATTAAGTTATTAATTGTGGTTAAGAGTCCACATTCTTTCGTGAAACAAACCCAGGGAACTCGCATGCATGGATTCCGATGGTTTAGAAACGGAACTAGTTTTTGTTTCAAATCATTAACTTGTTTTGCTTGTAAACTCCCAAAAGGGCGATCCAGTCATTCCTTATGTACATTTCTTGGCAATATTTTCATGGATATTTTTTACTGTGGGTTCTGACTACGTAAGGGGTTGACTATAATTCGGGATGGGTGCCAGGCCAGCTATGCGCGGTGCCGTAATGGGGTATTTCCCTTTCCTAAACAGATTACACGGTCCTATGAGAGCTGGGTGCAGATCGGAAGTTGGAAATCTGATGGAAATATATCCAACTCAATTCCGCAGGAATGAAAAAGAAAACAGCATCCAGTGTCTCAGTATAATCTTGTCTTTTAAATTACATAAAATTATTGGATGATAATTCGATTATTCGTAAGCAATCAAATCCGAACGATAATCGATGACTTGGGGAGTAAAAGTTCAATGCGAGGCTATGGTTAATAAATTCAGATTAAGGGTAGGGTTTTTCCTTTCTCACATGTCATAATTATACCAGACTCGCCAATTTTAAGCCGAAGTCGCACTCAAACGACATGCTTCCGCTCACACTCCATTTCCAAAGCCAGCCATATTCAAATTCTACTTTACGAAACGGAGGCTCAGGCTCAGGCTCAGGCTCCAGCTCTGACATCCATAATGCTGGAAATATAGTTTGTGGTTTTTCATTGAAGCTGGACATCTGTTTTTCTTTTCAAACCAGAGAATCTACTTCCGAACCGCAGCCAAATGCATCATTTTTGATACCCGATATTTCAAAATGGATTCAAGAAATGGAGCCGGAGCCTGAAACGGAGCCTGAGCCTCCGTTTCGAAAACGCCCTAGTCTGAGCCTCCGTTTCGTAAACGCCAAAAAAGTGCCATTGGATCAATTCGACATGTAATCTGAATAATCATTGGCTGACCAAAATGAAGTTACGTTCCACCAATGCCATGTTAACTCTTCCCACTGCCCACGTGGCAATAAACTCGACAACTCGTTTTTCCTTTTCCTTTTGAATAGTTGCGCGCTTCATACGCGCGCGTGCACGCACGTCAGACAATAAGCTACTGCTGTGATTGGTAGGATACAAAGGGGCGTGGCTTGATATATCGATTTAATGCAATTGGTGGTGAATAATCTACAAAATTAATTTCTCATTAAAGGGATGTTACAGACTTGTTAAGACACAATACACTTCATGATGACAGATTCACATGAAACTTACACAGTATAATGGTGATGATAGGAGAAAACATCCCATGAAATGTTTTTGTCTGAAATGCCATATTCGTTGAGAAATAAATGAAACTATTTTCCGATTGGAATAAATCGGTTAGCCTGAAGCGTTTTATTCATTCGTTGAAATGTGTACAGTTCTCTGTACACGGGTTTTCACTATTTTCTCGTGACCCAGATGGCTGATTGACCTCAAACTTCTACAGGTTTGTCAGTTAAGGTATATGATGGATTACATAAAGTGCTTTCACTGTCAGCAACGGTTTTGTCGCAAAAATCATTTCTGTACCATCCCTTTAAGTGTATCTGGCAAGGGCTTTAGCTACGAGCCAATTTTACACTATATGCGTGCAGTAGTTTGAACACTACCGAGGCACAAAAAAAGCAACAACCCAAAACAAAAACAACAACAACAACAAGCCCAAAACATTGAAATATTTGGGGGTAAACTTGACAACAAAATGTCACTGGATTTCTTGGTATGACACTTCTTTTCGAAATTTTCAACTCACCAAGCACAAGATTAACGTGTCAGTGTATCACAACAGAACATATAAATAGAACATTACATAATTTCAAGTCTTTGCGTCAAACTGCAAACTCAGCACGTTAAAATGCGCTCTCTCATACTCAATCAACGTCTTGCATTGATGCCAACCTTCAATCCAGGGGTACAGTCAAACGACACGCAGCACGAGACGCACATGATTGTGGCGTGGGATCGAGGATGATCTTTCAACGCACCACAGTTTTGTCAACATATTACGGTTCCCAAAATATCCCAAAGTGCGTGGCGTGCTGGAAGGGTTAATGGCGAATCACGAAAGCCGCTTATCGCGAGTAAACATTGTTTGTCAGGGGACACTATTCTAGGCGTGAACAACGAGACTCACCCTTTGCAAATATCGCAGAGGTAATTTCAACATTCAAGTGATGGAGGCTGGGCACGACCTGGGTGTTTTTTACCAATGCAAATGTCAACGGATTTATCATCGTTAACAGTCGTCCCAAAGACCAATGTCAGAGCTTTGCGTGCGGTATCTTAGGCTCAATCACCAAAATAGCAAATGATGGATATGCCTGCCCTCTTATTATTATCATCAGACGAGTTGGATAACAAGTTTGAGAATGACTCAAATATTTGACTTGTTTTCGCGCGCTATTTTCCTGCCTGCTGTATAAATAGAGCCACAACAACCATGCAACAACGTACTTCTTCTTGCTCACCTAGTATACATTACCCAGGTGTTTTCCATTCCTGCATAACATGCTGTGAGTTATAGAGGTCATTTGTTGGGTTGAACGCACACTTTTATCGATGTCCTCAAGTTTATATACGCGTGGGTATGCATAGCATCAAGGCCGTCTCGGGGAAATTACAAGTGCTAGCACGTTTCGAAAACCTCCTCTTGAAGTAATTAATGTCCTTGTTTTGAACGGGAAACCCGCCGTCCTGTGACGGGCCTGCTTTGATATGAAACGAGCTATTTCTAACCTGCAGTAAAATTAACTATAATTACACCCAAGGATGGATACCGCTTGTTTATGTGGCTCGATGATATGAACGCCAATTATCATAGTATGTTGCTCAACTTCTACAGCAAGTTCAGGGGTCGATTTCACGAAGCCCTACGATCGATCGTAACGCGAGTTACGAAGGATAACCCATCGTAGGGGACCTAGTCCTACGCAGGGCTACAATGTATCATAAGTCCTACGATTGACAGTAAGTTACGATGAGTTTGGTGAAATCGACCCTTAGCAAAGATTATGGCAATGGGCCCTGGGGTCGATTTCACTAAACTCTTCATAACTTTAATACTATTAATCGTATGACTGTTGATGCTTTGAAGCCCTGCGGGATGGGTTATCCTTCGTAACTCGAGTTACGATCGATCGCAGGGCTTCGTGAAATCGACCCCAGGAGTGACAAATTATCTTTATTGCCACTCAATTAAAGGTCATCAATTTTGCCGTTCGGCGTTCATGCAAAGTGTGGATAACTGACAGTCAATCATTTTGAGCCAGAAGCAAATAGGGAAATTGTAACAGCCATGTTTTACGATTTGGTGAGACTGATGAGCAGAATAAAACGACAGCATAGTCCATCTCGGCATGTAAGACTATCAAGTCGCTTGGTGGCAGCACACAACGTTCTATTGCGCACGCGCAGGTTTTTCCCCTCTGCTGCCACCAAGTGTTTCAAATTAGCACGTTCACACTGGTGGGATAAGTCGAGCGCACCTTATAATCATGGCCGAACACGCAATCGACTTACACGTCTTAAAATGATTTGAAACCAACAGGACTGAAATAGCAATGTGAAATATGAAGGTTCAAGGTATTATAACTTCCACCTTTCGTGTTCAATTCGTTTTGGAAATTGCTTTCAGGTGCTAAACTGCTCTTAGCGGATAGACCCATTTACTCATACCGCCAGTATAAAGTACAGCAGCTTACACACAACGGATAGGGGGAGGTGATAATACACATCTTCCGCCTGTTCGAAAAAAAAATTGAAAACCAATTTGCATTATTCTTCTCATTTATGGGCCTAACGAAATGCGATAAACGGTCGATGTCAGGGGACACTTAACACCTCAAAGTGTAAGGTTTTGACTTAGAAAGTGAGAAATGTTAATGTCCGGCGACTGAGCGTGAATGAAAGGTAGAATGCTGAAATTCCATGCTTTTCAAAGGAGCTAATACGTCAGTGGCTGAACCCTAAACGAAACATAGGGGTTTACGAAACGGAGGCTCAGGCTCAGGCTCAGGCTCCAGCTCTGACGTATATCCATATGCTAGGTTGTAGTTTTTCATTGAAGCTGAAGCTCTGTTTTATACCTTATTCAGACCAGAGAATCTACTTCCGAACCGCAGCCAAAAGCCTCTATTATGATACCTGTTATTTAAAAATGGATTCACGACATGGAGCCGGAGCCGGAGACGGAGCTCAAGCCTCCGCTAAACGCCCATATAATAGGTAACTTAGGGTGTCTCTTCACAACAGCCTAGCGATAACCAGATGTTGTCACTCGTATAATGATTATGGCTATCAATGGAATTTTTTGACAGATATAGGCTTACACACAGCTTGATATTGGTCATTTGCGTTAAGTGTTTCGGACGGAAATCCACCAGGGGGTCAAAATCTGTCTAAAATAAACGCTCCAGTTCCTCTAGATTGCCGTCAAGATCATTTCCCCTTGATGCAAACATGCTTTCTTGAGCTGCAAATCGATTTTTCCTGTTGTAATTCTGGCAATTAGTCTTCGTGTCACTCGGATCGGACGTCAAGGAATATTGTTGCGTGTTTTGCTGCGTTGAGAGCAGCGTGCCTGGACACCGACCCATTAAACGATATTTATATCCTATCCGCGCCTGTGTCATTTACGAGAAGGCGTAGTCTGGTCCCGGAGATGGTGATGAAAAGTGTAGAAACGCCCGAGATAAATTACTTGGCGCCTTTTCGAGAAAAAAAAATCCTGACTTGGTAAACTTTAAAGTAAACCATACAGGGAAGGAAGTCTTGTCCCAAAAGCTTAATTTGAAAATTGACTCTTTAAAGTTACAAAATGTCCCGAATAAGATTCGCTTGCGATAGTTTGCTGCTCAATAGAAATTAAAAACAAGCTGAATATTGTTTGAAAATTAGCTTACGTTTAACAAAATGAGAACGAGAAATATTTAAACCAAAGAAAAGAGATAAATGTCAAGCTGTATTTGACGGTATCACGCTTCCATTAAGAATCCTCATCAAAGCCAAACACCAAATTGTCTGTTTTTTAATCTTCGAGAATTTAATACAAATAAACCAATTGAAGCGAAGAGTCAGGCATGCCCGAACAGCCTCGCCAGTCAACCGGCTCAAGCCCCAAACCTGTCCATTGGGTCGTGGGGAGATCCCGGCGTAAATTACTCAACAATTCGCTGGTTTTTGCCTCAACTATGGGCATAAATTTGATGTGCTTGAACAAGACGATCTCTGACACTTATTACTCCTCTCCACACAAGAGAAAACCGTAATAGTGCTCGGGGAGACTAGAGGAGATTGTATTTGGTTAGTCTTCATGCACCAAATAGCAACCGGGCTAAATCAACTCCCAGGAAAGTGACAGAGGCTCAATAGTGACCTTTGACCCATGACCTCAGGTCAGTTTCATTGGGCAGCTTGTTAAGTGCAGCAAAATTGCTTAGCTTGAAATGTCTTCTTTGGTTAAAAAAGAGACTTGCTGGTGTTGATTTGTGTTCGGCTTTTACTTGCTTAAAGCATAACATTCACAACAGCTTTTGTTTGTTCATCAAGTTGGTCCAAGGCTTTTTCTGCTCATGAGCACAAATTGGTGCTTGAATGTTATCCTGAAGCACACTTTAGGCCATTTACGAAACCAAGCTTGACGCTATAAGCTTGGGACTTATTTCGGTACCGCCATTTTGAGAACCCCAAAAACGAAACGATCGAAGTGATTGAGCCATGTATCCCAAGCCATCCATTATTTCATTCAAAAAGGCGGTAGCGAAATCCCAAGTCTAGCCTCAAGCCTCATTTCGTAAAAACCCCACCAAACCTTTTCGTTTATAACAATGCGTTATTAGAAAGACATATCACTAATTAACAAGATCCGGTTTAATGACTAAAACAATGCACAAAAAATACACTTCTTTCTAGCAGTGCTTTATTACATTACTCAACCTCTTCGTCAACCTTAAGACGCCATTTAAAGCTGTAGAAATTACAAAGTGGCCACTTATGGCAGTCCCCATACCCCGGGCTCGTGAAGAAAAAGCCCCCAGAGCCGTGGTCTGATAAAACTGGATCAAAGCACAACACTCAGAGAGAATTCTATTTATGTACACTGCAGCTCTGTAATTGTAGGCATCCGTAATACGTGTCTCTCTATAGCCCAGCTTTGATTATACAAAAATAGATTGTGTTACACTTTACAATAATACTTAAAGGGCAATATCCAATCATCGGTAAACCCAAGAATTAGCGATACCTTACACGTGTTGACCTCACTAATTAAGCGGGGCAAGACATTCAAATGTGATAACCTTAAAGTGTATACGAAAGCTTTTTTAACCTAACACTTATAATAGATAATAATTCATAGGTTTTTAAATCGTTTTCTCCTGTGCTAGCAATTTATTACTGGAAAATCAGAAATGGGACTTCATGCCATGACTATTTTGCCGCTTTCTCTGACAACTCAAAATGAAATCGGATCTTTCCTAACGGTTTGAACTATAAATACACGACAGGTTATGCAGAAATTCCCGAAAGAAGTGATCCAGAAAAATAGAAACCCAAATGTGATACCTGTCTCCGAAGAGCAAAGGTAAGACGGGACTTTGAAGTTAGTTTTACGTCCCAACTTCATGAGCACTGGAGGGTTATTTGAGTGCCTTGTGACGGCAGTGAATTGGTTGTGACGTCAATGGGGAACATTAAAATTATCGCATACAACTGAAATTAAATGTCAACAATTAAAGGTACACAGTACAGGATTGGTAACATACCCAAAAAAAATGTTCACAGATTTACGTATAACTTTCAGGATATGAAGATGGTGCTGGTAGAAACATACCGTTAAAATATTTCCGCCTGCAATGGTGTACTGCATTTATCCAGAAATTAGTAAAACAAAGACCGAAAACAGTTTTGATATCGGGGTAAGATCAAAACCATTCTTTGTGTTTTATAGCAAAAATTGAGTCGATTGTTCGCTATTTTCTCGGAATGTTCGATTGAGCTCAAATTTACACAGGTTTATTTTCAACTACATGCTGGATTAGACAAAGTGTGAGTGCTGTTCTGTCACCATTTATAATGTATTATACCTTTGAGAGCTATTGGGACGTTGTTAACTCGATATTCGCATCATTTCAGAGGAATATCGGTACTGATATAGCAACTTTATAAACATGGTAAGAAAACAGAGGGAATTATTTTACTAAACCGGAAATTAGAGCTGATTTCTCTTGTACCATTTAAAACCTTTTGACATCGATGCTAAAAATGCTTGAGAATTCTTACGAAAGTGTCATCGTGTGAAAGGACACCAATGCTTGAGAGTGACCGACGTCCCTGGCGAATCCTTGAGAAATATCTCAATTATGAGAAAAACTCGCAAGCCTTGAAAAGGTCTTTAGCTCTTTTCCTTTCTGAAATGTTAAACTGTTTGTACATTGTATGCATTTCTGATTTTGCAAGTACATGCAATAAACTGCTGCAAACTGCTCATCAGCAAAAAAATGACCTGAAAAATATATAATGCTTTGAGTTAGGAGGGCCTGTCGCGTTTCTATTCTAGCATGATCCTTTCCATTGGCTAAATGACAAGAGGACAAGAACATGCAAGTTAAGACGCATTTCTGAATTTCACAATTTCTTCTCGATATATTATTTCGATCTGCCCGAGATTATTGAAGTTCCATAAATTTTGAATATAACACCGACCAATGCTTCATTTCAAATCATGACGCCTCCTTGACATGGAGTTATAATTGGTTCACAGACGTATGGACACGCCCCCTTCACCAGACCGTCTGCCATCCAATCACAGTTCATTATTGGTCGTGGTAACGCCCATAAGCTTTTCATTTTTTTTAAGGCGTGGCCACTATTTGACATCGCATGGATTAATAGCGAGTGAACCTTTGACGTCATTTCAAGCCGACCCTATGATGGTGATTCCTAATCGGTGATTCAGAACCGGTTCTAAATATAGCTCACTGCACAAAACTATGAGCCTAGATTTACATAGACTTGAATCAAGTCTAGATAAAGCTTGGTGATTATTTTTAATACATAATTTATCGGGGCATGTCATCATACACCGCCATGTTTAAAGCTACTTGAGGATAGGTCATTATTGCTTCGTTGTGTTTTCGACAATGATTTTTGTTGATTTGTTTAGCTTTTACTAATATGAGACAGAAGTTTATCTTATCACACAATGTATTCCTTGCTTCAACTCAACTTGCATTGTCATTTTGTTATAAGCATTCAAACAATAAGAAAACTATGACTTGCATCCGAATTCTGTTCGAGAATTACAAAGCTTTCCCTTGAATCTTATTTTAGTTCTAGAAATGGTATGCTTAATTTTCAGAGCCACACATTCCCCTTAATGTCTTAGACATGCAGTGTATACACATCAGCAAGGCATTTTGATAGCTCATACCAAAGTTTCAGCCGTTTAAGCAACATGGCATCACCAAAAATAATGGTAGATTATTCCCATAGATCGAGAAGTGGGACATTTGTATCAGTGACTTGAGATTTTTTTCAACGGTAAACGATGCTTGGGGCGGAATGTTCATCCGTAATACTGCCCATGCGAGCATATGGACAGGCATGTTACACCTGTTGAGTCCATTCGTCACCACTGTTACCTTTGTATTTAAATCTCATCCAATTCCAGCCCGTTCTTGGACACGTTGTTGTTCAAGTGTCCCCTGTGAAAGGATTTGATCGCTGTACCAAAACAGGAACCAGCGGGGGCTACACCATGGTGACGTAGATCTCGTTTCCCGGCTCGCCTCCCGTGGCAGGCGTCTCCGTTTCCGCCTCGCCGCTCTCGGAGTTCACCGAGGAGAAGACCCAGCTTCCCGGAGGCGGCAGGTCCGACGCCCGTAGAACTTTCTTGGCGCTGGCCGCATCTTCCGTTCTCGCAAAGACGTCGCCTTCTTTAGGTTTCGGTATCGGCGGAAGCTTCTTCTGTGACAGGTCCGGATTGGAGCGTCCGACGGCGGTGGACTTGTACGTCAGGAGCGTCGGCGTGGTCGACTGCTTTCCGAAGGAAGCCGTGGCCAGGCTCAAGTCTTTGTCGCCCTGGACTTTTCCCTTCGCCTGGTTTCGGCAGCAGCACTGGCACAGAACGGCAAAGGCTATTATCAGAATCAGCAGGCTCATCCCCGCCTCGCACAGTGCAACGATTATCAGCGGGCTTAAGCTGAGGGATGGCTGGTCCGTTACCGAAGGCACTGTACTCAAGGAAACATTGGATTCACTGGGTAATGATGTTGTTGACGTGTCGTTATCAGCGTCCTGTATATTGCTAATTTGATCCTCGGGCGTCGTTGGCGTCAGGGTAGGGTCCGGTAAATTTCCAGCATCAACAACACCACGGTGGATGACGGTGTCAACGACATGACCTGGAGAAGGAGCCGGCTTAACCAGCCCACTGCTAACTCTTCCTCTCAGGACGCTCCACGCTGGCTGACCGATTACTGGCTTTGGTGCCACTCGATCTCGGCTCCCACCTCCTCCTCCTCCGTCTTGCACCTGCTGACCGTGAAGATCCGGCCGGCTTCCTCCCTGGCCGTCCCCGGTCCTCACCCTCACCTCCATGTCAACCGTGCGATGCCCACCTTCGGTAGACGGCACGCTGCAGGAAACGAGTAATCCGTTGTCTTGTGGCGTCACGCGTAAAAGTGTTATCTTAAGCCCGTCAGGGCTGAGAGAGTAGCGGTGTGCCGGCAGCCGAGGTTCCAATGCCCATAAGGGTTTCTCCTGTGTAGCGGCACCGAGTCTGGGATCCCCGTGGGCCGGACAAGAAAGGTGACCATCACTGCCCGGAACCAGGTCCACCGTGATACGGCTCCGGTTCAAGGCCGGTGGAACCGCAATGAAAGGTCCCATCGAACAACTCCGAGTGGCCTCGCCGCTCGAGCTAGCCTCATCCTTAAAAACAATCAAGCAGGTCAATTTTTCTTCCCTCAATGTTGCCGTGTCTAACAGAGACCTTATTTCGTAATAGTCGCTGTCGTCTGTTTGATTGTTCTCAAGCAACACGGTCCCGTCTGATGTTTGTATCTTAACGGCCATACCTGGTTGATTAGAAAGCACCGTGCATCCCACTGCGACAGACTCACCTAGGCCGGCAGCTCGAGTCAATTCCTCCTCCGAGGGTTGCAGGCATCGAACCGAAGGTTTGGTAACATCAACAACGGTCAGTCTAGCAGGGCGAGACCGCGTCCAGCGCCTCTGGTTCAACTCCCAGAACTCCACCACGTAACAGTAGTACACCCCGGCATCCTCCGACCGCACGTTGTGGATGAAGAGGTTGAAATGTAAGTCCCGCTCGGACGTGCTGTCCTCCACCGTGATCCTGGACAGCTTGTCCGGATCCTTGGTGAGCACCGACCGGCCGCTCGTCTGGAAGGTAGCCTCCTTCATCCAGGCCACGACTTGGTTGCCGGAGAGCGACGACACCTGGCATTCCAGGCGAACCGTGGCTCCGGTCTGTTCCACGGCGTCCTGTGGCTCGACGACGAAGCGAGGCAGGCCGTCCGAAGTGGTCTGTGCCAGGAGGCAAGCGGCGTAGGTCGCCAGCAGTACGAGAATAAACATGGTTAGAGTCATTGTCAAGTAGAGTTAAGTCATGGGCTCGCGTGAAATCAACAACTAGTAGATTAACCCTCTATTGCGATCTTCGTTATATTCCAAGTTTATACATCAAGAAAGGTTGAAGCATTACATCACAATCCCAAACAAAGAACAACCGTTCTTAACTGGTAGCCAATGTTCCTCAAACGAGATAACACTATCGACGACACTGGCGTCAGAATGTCATACTCGCGATGCCATGTTGGTGACACAAGCCAAACATCGGACAACTTATACAATCGATAATAGTCAAGCAACTCTGTCACAAAACACAGATAGGCCTATACTGCATGGTCCAGGTGAATCACTGCACGAAGTCCGCCACCGCTGCTGCACACAACGCGATGCTCCTTTGCACTATACGTATAACGCTTCCACATCGCGAAGTGAATGCGTGTCTGCTGTTCAGCATCTGAAGACTGAAGTCAAAACGAAGCCGGACCCCCAAGTATACTTCCGCAGTGACAGACACGGCGTTCCGTGTTGGGGATTGTGGGACAACTAGGGAATGGAGAGTGGAAGTTGTGCCTGGGCCTGGGACTAGACTCAGCCAGCGGACGTTACTGATGATCGCGGCGCGGGCTTGTGTTCATCAGTGTTGAAGTCTCTCGAGGAAGGCACAGTGATATAAATGTTGATGTGAAGTTTCCCGCTGACTTGCTCTTCCCCTTCGTATTTTCTTTCTTTTTGTTTTCTCCTCATTTTTTTTTTATAGCAGAGTTACACGACGAGGCACCTCCTACTTGGTGCTCCTAATCGGCGTGACTTATCATGACTGACAGGTTGTTGTGCAAACGACTGTTTCATGTCTGCTGCCACTGACTAACTTATTTTACTGAGCAAAACACTGAACTGGAAGGACCTTTTTGAGACTGAAAATGCGCGTTGGCAGAGTTTTCTCTTAAGGATTGCTAAGATTTAGATATTGTGCTTGGAGTTAGGAGGGCATGACGCGTTTCGATCCTAGCAGGATCTTTCTCAAAGGTTTATTGTATTTGAGATTTAACTACAATCTTCGAAACAGTTGGGGTACTTCATAAGAAATTAACATGATTTGAGTTGACTTTTAAACTGGAACAAATTTCAAACAAAATGTAATGAAAATAGCCATACAAAACAGTTCCAATTGATATAACAATGACTGTACATGATTACATGGATTAAATAATATAAACACATAATTATTAAAAATGAGCTGTTAGTCATTCACAAATTACGAATTAATAAGAGAGATATTACATTAATGACTCAGCATTAATTTAATTCATAAATATTTATTATCTCCCGATAACACGTAATAATTCCAAGGCTTTATTAATTTAGAGTGCGCTTGAAAAAAATTGAAGAGGCGATCGAAAGAGGGCGTATGTGGGCTGCTCATTAGCGACATATGGATGTTGCAGACAAGTTAATCTTTAGAAATTGACTCGAGGTTAAAGAATCAATCATTTGACATAATTTAGTCAACCAGATCATAGACCCGATGTTAGTCAGTCATAAAAAATAGCCGAAAATTAAGACAAGGCGTCTTGTGTTTTTCATGTATGCCTATGGTGTGTAAGTGGAATGTTAATGTTCAACAGCACATTACGTGTGAGAAGTTTTGCTCTCGGATTTGCTTTAGGCCTAGGCTGCATCCGAATCTTTTGTCTAGAGCTAGGTCTAGGTCTTCGCTCCATTGAAAATACGTGGGGACATCAAGACAATAGCCATAGCCGTAGCTTTGTAAGCCTGTTTCAGACACGGCCACATTGTAAGAGGAGCATATTACAATCAGCCTCGCCTGCCATGCCACGCCCTCAATGTTATACATGTAGACGGTTCGGTGGTCTATTTTTAGAGGGCGCTATCTCTGGTCTGGTATCGCGGCTTGTTAGGTATTCAAAAGGTGTATCGGGGCATTGATAGCCGGTTCATTTACCATTTCCTCTGCCCAAGCCAAAGATTATTTTGAAAATTGCACACAATATATATTATGTGCATTTTCCTGATGTATAATTAGAATCGAGGGGGCATGGCATTGCAACCCTCTCGTGGAGACTGTCAAAGTTAGGGTGTGTCTGCCGTTTCAGTTAAGGTAGAGTTGTTTTGGAGAGTGCATTCTCTAGGTCACTCTGTTCCATTGTTTCATACATTGTCAGCTGATCACCTTTAATATCCGGGAAATTACCAATGAGAGGATTTGGCGGTCTGGCAAGGCAGAACGGGGCCACCGGGTGGCCTGCCGTGGTCCGCCCCGCATGCCCCGCTCTGTAGCACGCTGGGGACATCCACATGGTCTCGTTCTGTTTTGGAGAATTATGAGGGAGTAGGCCTACAACAAAGCTCGTGGCTGTCTTTCTGATAGATCCATTTCCTGTTTTGGTAGGGTGGCGAGTGTTGGGCAGATCACGGGGATGTTGCTGTGTTCCTCTGCTAGATAAGTGGTCACGTAAGACTGACTTTGTGTCAATTAATGTTTTCCTTCTCTTGTATTGTCACCAAAGTAAAACAACAGCAATATTATGCTTTGCGCTTACCTCACTAAATAGCTGGAAGGTCACGGTTGTGATCGAGCAAAAAATAATACAGATATCGGTATGACTCGAAAGTAAGATATTTGAATGGCACTTTAGGGAGTAAGTTCCTTCGACCCATTCCTTCAAGTGCCTCCAAGAGGAGGATATTTTTAGGATGATAGATCAACAGGATGATGCCAGTCAATTATAGGTCGATGCGGCTTGTCTGTCTACTTTCCGCTCATGTGAAAAGAAGATCACACTAATTTACTTAAAGGTATAATACATGATTGGTAAAGAGAACAGCACTCACACTTTGTCTAATTCAACATCTATACCTAAGATAACACACCTGTGATAAATTGAGCTCGATTGGACACCCGAGTCACAAGAAAATAGCGAAATCCTGATTCCATTTTTCTTAAGAAGCAAAGAATGGTTTTGATCTTACCCCGACATCAAAACTGTTTTCGGTCTTTGTTTGACTAATTTCTGGATAAATACACCATTTCATGCGGAAATATTTTAACGGTAGGGGGCCTATGTTTCTACCAGCACCATCTTCATACGAGCGACATCATCTAGGGATGTAAGTCAAGCTACAACATCAACCACTACGGACCCTTTAAGGGATAAAAATAAACCAGCACAAGGGAGTATACGTCTTGTTACGATATCCACCGCCTTGATCGTTGTCCTCAATCTTTCTTGTATAAGTATGACGGGATCATTCCCATAAGACCATACCCCTCAGTTCCGACATTGCAGGTGCATTCCAGATAACACGTCTCATTTTGGAGTTTGAAAATGATTTATGTGTCCTGAATTCCCATTCTGCACAATATTGCCAATATTTTGTACCTTTGCAAGTTCAATTTTTATAGAGAGGTCTTATCACCGTCGTACCGAGCTCCGTTTTAGTTCAGAGAAGCAAGGAATCGGACAGCCTGAGTTCGACGTATCGGGTGCGTTGGCCCTGGAACGCTAGCCTTAAACCAACAACGGTCTTCCATCGTCACCACGCTCTATTTTTCGGTGTGAAAAGAAGCAATTAAGTCAACACACCAAGCGTCATGCTCAGTCATAGAGATGAACACCGTATACCATGACGCGGCATCATTCCATGATATTCAGTGGTAAACCTATAAGCATCGCACAAAACGAGCACGAAATGGCTAATGCTGCCTCCGAATCTGTTGTCTAGAGCTAGGTCTAGGTCTTCCCTCCATTGGAAATACGCTGAGACACAAAGACAATAGACCTAGCCACGGTAGTTTTGCATGGAAGCCCATTTCGGACATGGCCTAATTATTAAAAGTGACACTGATCTGTCCACTGCCGACATTTTGGTTCACCCGTCAAAATACAGAATCGTATCCTCAGGCTTCTACAGACAGACACATAGAATGATATCCCGAGCGCGCCAAGGATCACTTAGGCGCTCTTTATCAGTACATGTAGAGTTAAATAGTAGTACTAACAAACTAATTTGGAGTTTTTTGGTGGCTTTTTACCAATTTCATGGTTGCCAGATGATATATTTTTTTTCAAGACATCGGCAATCAAGAATCGTATCCTTAGGTTCCTATACAGACACACAGATGATATCCCGAGCGCCACCTCTTGAACCGCTCCCCATTACAGTGTTAATGGTAATAACAAATCAAATTTGGAGTTCTGGGTGGCTATTCCCATTTCTTGCATGTCGCCAGATGGTATTTTGTCAAGACTTGGGACCTTCTAAGGCTTGAGGCCAGGCTTGGGATTTATTTTGCTACTGCCAGTTTGTGTCCTAAATGAAAAGAAGGGCTTGAGATACATGGCGAAGCTGGAGCCTTTCTTCGGCTTCGTTGCGTGGCCAAATCCCTTCAAGTCATTTTGTGAGCATCAAATGGCGGTAGCGAAATAAGTACCAAGCCTAGCCTCAGGCCTGATTTCGTAACGGCCCTTGGCCTTTATAACACAAGGCGTTTCTTATGGCGTTGACGAAAAGAGAAATCGAGGAGACGTGATGAAAGGGTGACGGTGAAAGATATGCCCAGCAAAAAGAGAGCAAATGTATATTTCTTGGCAAGACGAGCACGGGGTATAATCAGGAAGCGTGGGTGGAACTTATTTACCGTCGAGACCGACATGTTGCATAAACGGAAGAGCCCCCATCATACCCACACGAACGGGCTACATCCCTATAGGGTTGGCATCCCCCTTCGGCTCTCCACTCGAAGCCATCTCCCCTCTCGGTAATCGATCACTGAATCCCCAAGCAGTCAGACTCGATCAGCCTGAGCAATTCTTTTGATTTCCACTTCCGAGTTCATTTCCCATTTTATAAAACAAGCCCGGTGTACTTTTGCTCCTATAAGCTCGCAAGACACGCAATCGGCAAATGCCGCTAAGTCTCCCTAAAAAGGCATAACCTTGAGTTAGAGTTTAGTTTGTGACTTTTTCTACATACAGAAAGAGAGAGGGATATAAACCCATCGTGTTGAAGATAATCAACTTGATATCAATCCAGTCGAGTCGCCTTGGACAATCTGTTCCCCATGAAGTGGTTTCCTTTCACGGGTCTGGCTGAGACAAGTCTCCGGCTAGCTAGCTGGGTGGGTGATCAGTACCTTCAGGGGCCATCTTCGGTACTAACATCAAACCTCTCACCCATCTCTGACAAGAAAATACTGTGAAGTTTCAAATTAATAATGACTTGAAGCCCCCTCCTCGCTCCTTCCCCCTCCCCAACTTGACGTCAGCAGACTGTCCCGGATGTTTTCCCTATCCCCCACAGCAATGAAGGAAAAAACCGGAAACAGTACACAAGACTAATGAGTGCGTTTAGTCCCCATTGCGTGTAACGTACTCCATAGCTACGCGCGTGTGTGTTATACATACCGGCACTGAGCAAGCATGCGCGGCTAAGATAAGACCATGATACCAAGCGTTCTTGAGGAATATTCCTCAAGTAATTTAATCAAACCCCTCGTCTTTCCAGAGAGGATTCTCAATATCCATGAGACCCATAAATCATGAGTAAAGGGTGCATGTACAAGGTATGAACATTGACAGTGCCTGTAATTCACCCACAGATTGACTTCCCTCTCTCCACACATCGGCTGTATTTTACTCACTATGGGTGCATTCGTTTAGCTAACACGGGTCAGCCCTTACTGGGAATGGTCGTGTTTTACTGCACAAAACAAGCGAGAGAATGGGGACGAGGTTGACTGGTGTCGACCCGGGGGAGCTAAACGAATGCACCCTATAATGACTTCATCCCATGGTTTGTACCACACACTGGGTATCCAGTCAACTTCCACACGGAACAAATACAGCTAATTGGGTAACTTCAAAACATAATCATTTGACTGTATGTTTGTCTGGTTATAGTAGGCCCATGTTATTAATTTTTGTACTGGGAATAGTGTTCTGTATTGCGTTGCGTCAAATTGTCAGTCTGATTAAAACTTCATGTGAATTACGGTTCCCAGACCAAGAATCACCGACTTTCGTGTCCGTCAATTCTAAGATTTTTAATAAGAGTCGTCAGGGAATCTTTGGGCAGGGAACCAGACTACATGTAAATTCGGGCAATTCACAATTATAGTGCGCCACTATGAGTTTGCAGCGCGGTGGCCAGTCACAATTCACGAAATAAGTTTTGTCGACAAACTGCGCATCTTTCCGCATGTGCAGTCTTCTTATCGACAAAATTAAGGCCTTTTCCAAACCTCGGCTCCGGCTCAGGCTCCGGCTTCATCTCTGTCATCTATATGATAAAAATATAGGTTGTGGTTTTTCATTCAAGCTGTAGCTCTGTTTTCTTTTTCAAACCATAGAATCCAATTCTGAATCGCAGCCAAAAGCCTTTATTTTGATACCCGTTACTCTAGAACGGGTTCACGACATGGAGCCGAAGCCGAAGCCGAGGTTTGGAAAAGGCCCCATGTTCCGCGCATTGTGATTGGCCAACTCTTTGCAAACTCATGGTGGCGCAGTAGGCTATTGTGAATCCCCGGGGTCAAAATAATGTATATGCGATCGAATATGGATATCGAAACCAATTTGTGAGATTAAATCTCTATCGTGACGACATTAGGCTTCGCTTCCCAATTATATTAGTAGAAGTGTGTCCTCGACCCTTTAAACGTTATAGTAATTAACTAGGACTTTAGTATACGACTCGGTCGAGGTCATTTGGGTGACAAAAATACCCTTTTGGGAGAGATAGAAAAGTGCCATAATGATAAGATACAAGACATTAGCTAGGCTGATAGGTAGCCATCACATTCATTGTCTCACGGATGCCCTCACCTAGAAAATCATTTTACAGTCTTAAATGGAATAATTCTGTTGCCCGGGATGCAAACCTTTTGTTTAATATAAGGTTATTCACATGAACAAGGATTTAATTAGGAAAATATTATGCACAGGTGTATCGGAAATATCACATCCTTGGATTACTGAATATACTGTGGCTATTTTGGACGTCAAAGCCGCCGCGGCCAACTGGGCAGGGCATTTTCTCAAAAGGGCAAGACTCATAATATGATCACTACCCTTCGTTTGTCTAATTAACCTTTTCATTTTGTATTTGTCACTGAAAGGTGTACCCCGATGGTATTCATCAGGATTACCCTTTAAGTCCAGCCGGGCTCTCGGTAGCAAGGAACGGCACGTACCAAGCACAAACACCGCCATCGAGTTTACACGCCGCCTAACGCGTAGCCAATTAGTTAGAATTGCTCCGCAGACTAAAACCGGGGCTACTGCTTGTTTGTGTTCCTGAAATAGGCATGTTCGTGCAAGGGGGAATTACTTTTTTTTGTCTGTCTCCCCATCGCTAGCCTCATGTACCTAGTTGCTTCAACCTCTACGATGTTATTGCTGTTGCAATTTTAGGACGTTTAACAAAGTGTATGTCTGCGTGTTAAAACGGTGTTTAAAGGTATAACACATGATCGGTAAATATCACAGAACAGCACCCACACTTCGTCTGATCCAGCATGTGCATGAAATAATAAACCTGTGAAAATTTGAGCTCAATCGGACATCTGGGGTAACGAGAAAATAGCAAAAACATGACTAAATTTTTCTTATAAAACATAAGAATGGTTTTGATCTTACCCCGAGATCAAAATTGTTTTCGGTCTTTGTTTAACTAATTTCTGGACAATTACACCATTTCAGGGGGAAACATTCTAACAGTATGTTTCTACCAGCACCATCTTCATACCCTGAAAGTTAGACGTAAATCTGTGAACATTTTCTGTTTGGGTATGTTTCCAATCCTGTACTGTACCTTTAAGTCATCACTGGCCAAACATTCGCTTTGGGAAGCTTCGTATAGTGATTGCTATAATTATATAATTTTATATAGGGTCGTGCACAAACTATACTTACCTATTTCTAAACATCCTCCAAACCAATGAACTTGAAATTGACATATGTTCATATTGAGAGCATTCTCTGTCTTCTATTATAATATGGACACTAAAAATATGTCTCTAAAAGGTAGCTGGTACCTTAGGGAGACATGGACAAGTCTCCCTAAGTCCCTAACGTTCACTTTTAGATGGAACGTGTCTCCGTAATATCCCATTTGTAATATTTTGAGCAATTATCGCAACAAGTAACAAATATGTCGCTAGATATGAGCATATAAGTGAATTAGACATTATCAAACTATCTACTAGGATCTTTTCGGAATGGGTTTACCGCAGGTTGTACATGATTAGTACACAAAATTTGCCTGTGGTAAGATAGTACAATTATCTCGATGGAAAGCTTTTCCCCGGAGGCTGATGAGCAAAAACGAAGCGCTTGTCTTGATTCGCAAACAGACTCGCAACAAGAAATGATGATCGCGAACCAGTTGACAAAAATTTACCCTATTCATTGCATGCCGATCCTTCTCAAAGAACGGCGTTCTCTACTGATAAATGTAGACAAGGCAGTCGGTTTCTCCTTATAATAATTCCATCAATTTTTTGGGAAGAGGTTCGGCGTACCATCTTTTCCTCCAGTTCTTTTTCAACCATGTTAGGTCTATTTTGTTTGTAAATTTCAAACTGTTTCAGACAAACGTTTCGGTAGTCATTGAGGGATTGCGTATACGGCAAGTTGGTATAGGCCCTATAGCTGAAATAATTGTTCAGAACTACGTATATATTGACAGGCCTAGAGGTCTTCGCGATTTAGTGACACGATTGCTTCCCATTTCTTCCTGCAGTGTTGCCCCTGCGATGAACTTTTCGACTAGCACTTCATCCGTAATACAAACCCCGTGCAGGGGGGAGCTTTTCGTCATGCGTTTCTATGTTTGTTGCAACTGTGACCTTCTCCATATCCTGCAACTGATTAGTGCGCATCATGGCCTGAAGACACCATCAGTCATCGGGCGTGAAATAAGGTCAAGAACCATCATATTATTCTTGTGACTAGCTTGAATCGAACAAAGCAGACTTATTCAACAAAAACAACAATAACATCAGCAGAAGCAGCACCATGATCAGCAACGACGGCAACAGCAATAACAACAACGACGGAAACAGCAACAACAACAACAACAACGACGGCAACAACAACAACAACAACGGCAACAGCAACAACAACAACGACGGCATCAGCAACAACAACGGACGGCAACAGCAACAACAACAACGACGGCAACAACAACAACGACGGCAACAGCAGCAGCAACAACACATATGAAAAACTTGCGCGCATTTGCTCAGCGACATCCACTTTGTAGCCCTCAACGCATGAAACACAAGGCCTAATGACGTACAATCGGCAAACTTCCATTCATAACAAAAAAGTGTTCAGGTGTATTTTACCATCGCGCCCGGCAAATGAAAGCTTATTTTTCACTCTCAAGAATGGTATAGGATACTAAATATAAGTCAGTCGGAAATAAAGGGCTTTTTTCATTTCAAAAACGAGAAAAAAGTTTCAAAATGAGCATTTCCTATGGAGGTCAACATGATTTTGACAGTATTTCCAGGGGGTTGTCTCACTAAACTGAACAGCAAATTAGTTGCAGGCATGGTACAGACCCATCGCGCACGGCAAAATAAACTATGGAAAATTCTCTTTCAATCTATATAAGACACATTCTGATTGGTTCCGAGGAAAAAGGGGCTTTTTTTACTCCAATAATAAAGAGTTTTTCATCTTTGTTTGGTGACCTCGTCCTTATGCATATTCAGTGCTAGTCTGGTTCTGTGGCTATAGTACGAATATAGCACTATTGAAATAGGAACCAGATCTTTCATGTTTGCTACGTCGAAGTTGCAAAAACGTGAAGTACAATCTAGCGTTGTTTCTATGATTTTGTTTTGTTGTTACACCAACTATGTTATTTCTAACATATATTTCTATGCATATTATATTATGGTTTTGTCTTAAACGTCTAATTTGAGAAGAAATTGGCTAAAGTTGTGTCAAGATTGAGGTGTTTGGTGATTGGATCGCAACATTAATGAATAGAGGTGATTCAGTTGTACTTTTGCCGGAACAACTCATAACTTTGTGTCGTTTTTGTAAATGTGTATTCCTGTTTTGTTTGTAGGAGATGTGTAAAAGTGTTGTTACAGATGAAACTTTTAAGATACTCTGGATTTGTGGATCACGTTTTGTTCAACATTACAGTGAAACTATTTTTCTCCCCCGTAGTAAATAGTGGTCTAGTCCACTGACGTGTTTGTGGAGAATGAATGGGAGATAAACTATGCCAGTGCACATGCACTGTTTTCAATGCACACACATAATCCGTTACCCACAGATCTTTTCTGCGCGTTTGTGGGCCCAAGTTTTCGATATGACAACAACACCAACAACACCAACAACACAAAACAACAACAACAACAGCGACGACGGCGACGACAATGACAACTACGACGACGACAACAACAACAACAACAACAACAACAACAACAACAACAACAACAACAACAACAACAACAACAACAACAACAACAACAACAACAACAACAAACTGCAGCAACGACAGCAACAACAACAACAACAACAACAACAACAACAACAACAACAACAACAACAACAACAACAACAACAACAACACCAACACCACCATTACCACCACCACCACCAACAACAACAACACAACGTGGCAACAGCAGCAACAGCAAAAACAGCAGCAGCAATACCACAACAACATCAACAGCAGCAGCAACAACACTCGCACAGTACTAAAACAATGCTATCAGAATGGCGTCGCGCATGTGGCAGTGTTAAACCGCAGTGGACATAACTTACTAAGTATTAATTTGTGTACGTTTATCGCTACACACAATCTTGATCTCTGTTACTTAAAAATAAACCCATGATTCGCTTTGTTTATAATTAGTTGCCCATACGACTGGCTCCTCATGGGTCAGTTGGGAACGGTGATGTCAACATCTATATAACCTGTCACCTACTATCACCAATGGTGACAAACTGTTGTCAAGAGGTGCATAGGGGCCGCATTAGGATTATCGCTGGTCAGCCTTGACCGAGGCCAGATCACGCAAAGAAAATACTTAGGGTCAGCGAGAATCTCATGTGTCATCATGACTTTATTTTGGCCCAACATTAATCCCCTTTGGATGACTCGTAGCATCGGTCATCATCAATATAGTGTGTAATTATTATGAATACCAGGTCAAAATTTCACTTAGGGTCAGCCGATATACCACAGGGCGAAGCACTGCATTATGCATCTATAATGTATCGCGGTCACTTTACAAGATTTATTCGCGAATTTTATTATACTTGAAGTAAATTTATGACCCTTATGATGAAGATTATAAGTGGTATTAATAAATATCTCTGATTTCAGTCTATGGGGAAAATTATTCAGTCAGCACTTCGTGAAATTTCTTCTAATAAATTGTCAATGACTTAAAGATGTTACACACAATCTGCTTACAATGACTAAAATAATTTCGCGTGGTCTTTCATACAAATAATCACTCCACATGAATTTTAATAGAGTAGACCTTATTCCTTCTAACAATATTTTAACATTTCCGATGGAATTTCTCACCAATCTAGTCCACCTCTTCGAGTTGACTTAAAGGTCCTACCATTATACCCTGGTAGCATAGGCCTACTAAAACAGAAATCGTCACATCATTTTACAAGGTATAAAGATGGTGACGGAGAAACATACCATACTGACCGGAATGCTTAAAAGAGTATCCAATAATCCAGAAAAGTACCAACATCAAAGACCAAAACAGTTTTGATCAAAACTCCTGTGAATGGTTTTTAAAATATCGTTAGCATTTCTCACAATAAAAAAAAAAAGATGGCCACTGTATGGGACTGGAAATTTAACAGATGACTGTAAATGTATCTTTCTGGATATTTCTGCCAATGAATCAGCATGTTCTGTGGCAAAAACCAAAATATGAAGTTACCTTTAACCATACATTATTACCGACAAAGACACCAGGGGGTGCCTGTGCCATCACGACCCCCACTAGAATTCTCGCGTCACGGCGATAGTCACCTAACTTATTGCAGGTCTTTGGCAGTAATTCTCAATATCCGGACGGAACACCGTGACCCGAATGATGCAGAAAGGTCGACATATTCCCCCCACCGTTCCACTCTTCATCCACGCACCTGTGTGAGTCCCCAAGACGTATGACATTTGCACCATTGCTCACCAGAAACATATGGCAGTCATTCGCTCTTAGACCTGAAATTAAAGATGAGCTGTATTTCTTCCGCTACAAGAAACCATTTTTGTGAAATCGCATGAAAAAATATCATACAAAAAGGTACTATCATATACTTTGGTAGCATACCGAAACAGAAATCCTCACAGATTTATAACTTACAGGGTACTAAAGATTGTGATGGTAGAACTCTTTTCTGGTTGGAATGCTGTATATATCCAGAAATATTTTATATATCGTTGAAAAGAGTAAAACAAAATGACCAACAACAATTTTGATCTTTAAAAGATAAAAAAATAAATGCGAACAGTTTCTTAAAGATACTGTGGCCGTTTTTCACTGTTTTCTCAAACCGTTGGCAACGTACGAGACTGGGAATTTCACAGATGAATGTCACTGTATCTTTCCTGATATTTGGCCAAACTTTGACAAAAAAACCCAAAGTATACCTTTGAACTTCGTGACAGTCTTAGTTATACTACATAATAATTATACGAAAGAATGTTGTAATTACGTCAATAGAGGGCGTACTTTGTATTAGCAGACGAAATCCTCCTTCACGGCGGGGCCTTTTCCAAACCTCGGCTCAGGCTCTGGCTCCATTTCGTAAATCCATCATCTAAAATAACGGGTATCAAAATAGAGGATTTTAGCTAGGATGATTTTGTAGCTATAGAGGATTTTTAGTATATTTCTCTGGTTTGAAAATATAACGAAAATAGAGCCTCAGCTTATGGAAAATCACACTGACAGAGCTATAGACGAAGCCGCCTGAGCCTCATACGTCAGCAGCCTGAGCTGAGGTTTGGAAAAGCAAACGCAGAGGTATCACAACAGAGGGCGTGTTTCTAGCTTTCTAATGTAGCTTCAGTTCTACAGTGTTAAAAAAGACACTGAGGTAAATAATAATGATAAAAAGGAGGGACAATAATTATTTTGAATCAGTAAGGGCAAAGAATTGGAAGCCATCTCAGTTAGGAGGAGTTAAGAAATAAAAAGAAAAGAATATCTCTCACATAATGTACTTGGAATGAACTTGAAGTTTATTATTTTACAAACTAAATACATTAAAATAAATGAGAAGACTTTCGGCTCCAAGAAAGTGAGGCCATCAATAGGATATCTTGATATTTTCTGCTATAATTTGATGCTCATTGCTCATTACATGTATATATACTTTGGTAGCATAATCGAAACAGACTTTGGTAGCATAATCGAAACAGAAATGTTCACAGATTTACCTATTACTTACAGGGTATAAAGATGATGTTGGTAGAAACATACCGTAAGAATATTTCTGCCTGCATTGCTGTACTTATTCAGAAAACAGTAAAAACCAATGACCAAAAACAATTTTGATCTTTTACAGATGAAAAATAATAGCCACTGCAAACCAGCTGCTCGGTCGCGTCGCAGCGTCGTCGCCCTAGCCTACGCGATATGCACCGCGTGTCCTGGTGGTGATGCGATTTCGGCGAAATGTTTTTGCCGCGGTCGAATAAGATTTACATTTCGACATTATTTTTGTCCGGATTACATTATTAGCGAAACAAAAAACCTAATTCCAGGTGGAAATTTGTAAATCCCACAGGAACTCTTCATGATGAGTTATGTATACGAACAAGCGGTGGGATTTGGCACAACTGCATTACCTTAATTCTTCCGACTTTCAATATTGTTAAAGGTTTACTGTACTCAAAACTCATGTGAAGTTTACATCTGTATTGTTATAAAACGTAACCTGTCTATCATTGTTTGTGCTAAAGAATAATGTATAATATAGTAAAAGAAATTATTTTGAAAGAAATTTATTTTTATACAGCTGTATATAAGTTGCCGACTGCTTTTTGGAAGATGGATGCATGAGCATTTATATAGAGATCTGTCACGATTTGCAAATTAAAGGGACCATTTTTGCAAGGCCTCCAAAAAAAGACTATTGAGTTTGAGACAGAAAATGGACTCAACAGTTCGTAAACAGTGCAAACCACGGTCACCATGGGAAATCTTGGTTCATCAGATATGCTGGGTTTTTCAAGGAAATCAAGATTTAGTGTCTTTTTCCAAAGATCGTTCGTCCGAACGATTTTTGGAACAAACATAAAGGCTATTCTTCATGTTTTATAAGAAAAATCGAGTCGGGTTTTCGCTATTTTCTCGTGACTCAGATGTCCGATTGAGCTCAAATTTTCACAAGTTTTTTTATTTCATGTACTTGTACATGTTTGATCAGACAAAGGAAGAGTGCTGTCCTGTGTGACCTTTACCAATTGTATTGTACCTTTAAAGGTAGGACTACTATACATACTTCGGTGGCAAACACAATTCTTCACAGATTTACCTAGGACTATAACTTACATGGTAACTAGCATACACTGATTTTCTGTCTGAAACGCTATAAATTTCGAGAAAAGAGTAAAATCAAAGACCAAAAACAGTTTTGATCTCGGAGTGGTGTAAAAAATACCATGAGCGTTAATTCTCAAAATTAGTGCGCTCGGCCACTGAAAATTTCACAGAAGACTGTTTCTATATCTTTCTTTGATATTTTACCCGTAAAACTGCATTTCATTTACAGAAAACTAAAGTATGAAGTTACCTGTTACCTTTGAATTCGATCATAAAGCAAACACGATTGGAATTCGCTGAAAATTGCCCAAAATTTCACTGAAGTCCTAATTCTATGGAAATCGGCGATATCAATGTAAACAACGTAACTGGATCCTATCCTTTGCAGAAATTGTAAAAAAAACAAAAAACTCTGTTCCTTTGATTAATATTTATTAATTTTTGAGGGAATCCCCTATCATTTTCCTAATAATTATTTTAACCCTTACCACTTGCGTAATCAATGATGTCACTGGGAATTCCTCGCCTTACAATTACGCATGCGTCAGTGTGTGAGCGTGTGAGATGACACGATATGACCTCTGTGCATCTATTAATGTCCATGAAGTAACGTTAAATGTATATTAGCTGTAAGCATGACGTATATGATCCGGAAGTGTGTGGTAAGTGAATGGTGTGTACGTGTTGTTCACTCAGCAAGCTCCCTATACTTCACGCGCATTAGCAGCCGGAAGTACACAGGTACTTACCAATGCTCCACTGTTCGTTCTCGTATGTTTGCTGCAAGTGGAAGACTTCAACATCCCGACGAAGTGCCAACAATGAGAGCGTTTTCCTCCTTCAAAACAGTCCTAAATTAACAATTTGTCGAGTCAGACACCGGGGACAGTTTCTGCCAAAGGAGAAGCCCGACTTTCTCTGGTCCAAAACATGAAATCCGAAGACGGTGACAGGGGGTCTGACTTGACCCATCAGGACGACAACATGGCTGCCACAGTGGCCTCATTGCAAAGGGAACACATGGAGTACCGGAATAAATCTAAGGCCAACGCCGAGAATACCATGGATTTGCTGGCCAACATGAGGCGAGAATCGACCGGTGATATCCCGTACGAAGACCTGCCCAGGGCACTCATTGCCACAAATATTCCAGATGTCGTTTTCAAAGAAGCAGAAAAGAAGGTATATTTTCAGTTGATAAATAAATTAGCCTAGTAATATTTGTAATAATCAATTTCATGTTAATTTTAATTTACAAGGTCTTGCCTTATTAAGGCCACATAAAAAAAATTACTTGTTTAGCGTCCCCGCCCGACCTCCGATATGAGCCCGACCTGTATTATTATTATTTTTTTTATTTGTCTCAAAAAAATAAATATTGGGGGAAACAATTATTTCTTGTATGTAAAAGCAGTGTGCGCTAATATCTACCGTAATTTTCGGACTAAACATCATGAAGGCCACCTGGGGTAGAAGCTGCAGCATGCGAAAAATGTACAAATTTAAGCGGAAGGGACATTTGATAATCAACGTTCCGGAAATTTGTACCGATGTGGCGGACTGAAGGAATATCAGCCGAGCGCATGACTAGAACTACCGTAACCCGACTTGAGTCAAGTCTACATAGGGCCTACTTAGGTTTCTCTAGTCTGCTGAAATTTCCAATGGTCAGATATCTAGCTTGAAAGCTTCTATGGTCTTCAGTATCTTCCTAACATGTTTTCTGACCATAAATACCATGTATCTTTTCTTCCACAGGCATGTTGCCATTCTATCCTTAAAATAAAAAATAAAAATAAAAACCTCCCTCCCTACCTAGAAAATTTGGAAGAGGTGGACGCTAAACAATTTTTTTTTTTATGTGGCCTTATATTAATGTAATAATTAGCTTATAATTTGGCTAATCAATTCAATTAGGGCCCTACTTGACAATTAAATTTAAATATAAATTTAAGGGAAACTCACAGAATTTAAAGTCATTGAAAAGTTATTAAAGAAAAATTGACTGGAGCAGGATTCGAACCAGCTTCCAGCGACCACCGGAACACCATACTGGCGCTCTTACCAAAATACCAACTGAGCTAGAGCTACCCAACCCTATGTTGGTGGTGTCCCTGCTAATACTACTTACTAGCCTAGTCAATTATGACTATACAAATATGCAATATTTATACAAAATTCGGAAAGAATTCCACTGACGGCCACGACGGAAACAGGGTTATTTTCTCCAAGTGTTAACTTATTTGATGCAAGTCATGATGAACTTCAATCTCAGGTGTGAAAATTGGTGTACTAGCTTATCAAAAAATTTAGATTTTAATGTTTTTTGGACCTACAATTATACACTTCGAATGCAGCGGTAGCCATTTTTATCAAAACGCCCTCTGTTGGTCCCATAGGTTTGTGCACAAGTGATGGCCGTCAGTGGAATTCTTTCCCAAAATTCTATAACCTCCATTTGTACACTTCCTTACAAAATACAATCATAAACATAACAATAGACCCTTTTGAATGCAAATGTATCTAACGTAACATGTCTTGATGCAGGAGGGGATCCAGGATTTTCCAAAAGGGGGGGTGTGGAAATAAAATGCGCCAATTCAATAGCGTTGGACGCATTTCGGGGCAAACAAAGCTAGTGTCCCCCCCCCACCTCTTTTTCTTCTCTTTTTGAGTCTTTCTCCCTCCCCATATATTGTTTTTCCTCTAAGTTCTTTCTTTTTCTTTTTTTTTGCCGGAAGAAAAAGGGGGTGGGGGGGGGGCGTGCGCCCCCACACCCCCCTGAATCCACCCCTGTGATGCACACAGAGATTGTTTGTTATAGTGATCGTTTGTTATTGTGAACAATGTTCAGCATGCCGAAGTTACGCACATAAAAAATTGGGAGCCAAGATGATGTTCGTAACTTAGCCAAATGTTTTTTATCTTAGCGGTGTTCGGTTTTTTTGGCGTGCCACTGTAGGCTCTGCAAATCGTGTATACTACAAATATACAAATTTTATAAAATGGAGAATCAGAAGGATTCTGATGTGTCGGGGAAAGGCTGTTATAATACAAATGAGACAAACGTGATTTGATTGATACTGACATTGATATTATTATAGCACTTGTTTAATACATATAGGCCTATGGTGAATGGGACCGCCCTAGTGGGACTGGCCTAGACCCTGTAAACAGGACCCAGGACACACTGATGACTGACACTTTGAATCCAATACCCTGCTGCTGTTTGATGATATGATTCAAGATTGATCTACATAATCATGCCAATTTTCATTATTTTGTGATATATTTTGAACTGCAACAGCAGCAGGGTCCAGGTTTCAGCCTTTTCTGGGCCCTGGGTAGTGTAATAGTAGTTTGTGTAGAACTGACCCATCCACATTAATTAATTTAACAGCCCAATGTACATACATGTACATGTAGGAATATCCCTGTGGACAAATATTTATATGGAACTCTCAAATCCCATGATCAAATATTTGTAGAACTTCAGGTAGACCTGTCCAAGGAGATGATTATAATGATTACCAGACATGCCAGAGCTCTCTGATATAGTAGAAATATGTCGATTACTGTTGAAAAGCTGTTAATTTTTTAGATTGCGTACTGTAATTAAATTTCTATAATTAACCCTAACCCACCTCAATACCACAGTTTACCATGCATGGTTTTTCCTGTAGTAAGTGTGATATCCTGAATACCACAATACACCACAGTGAGGTTTTCGTAGTGATGCATTGTTTATGACCCAGTCCCCCCTATGGAGACTGTGGTAATGTGTGGTAAACAGCTATAGGTAGAAGTTTAGGGTTGAAAACAAGTGGACAAGTTGATAATAAGCAATGTATTTAGTATTAAACCTTAACCCTAAGATAAAAGTTGAAATCCATACCACTGGCACCGCATATTATTGTATTTTGACAGACATGACAGAGGGGCTTTTGTTAAAGATAATTATCAATGAAAGTAATAAACCCCACTGCAAACTGCTCATCAACCAAAATATGACCTGAAATATATCAAAATGCTTGGAGTTAGGAAGGCTTGGCCTGACATTTCAATCCTAGCAGGACCTTTGGGGAAGATCCTGCTGTACACACGTCAAAATGTCAGGCCCTCCCAACTCCAAGCAAAGATTATTATCGTGTACACATATTTATAAACCTTTAAATTGTTGACCTCCAAATTCCAGAAATGCTTTGAGGATCTCTTCTGCGCCTTTGGAGAGAACGTCCACTTTGTCTACCTTCCCAGTTTCCAGAGAGTGCGAGTGGGTTATGAGAAGCCGGAACAGGTGGTCCGAGCCCGTATGGGCATGCATCAGGGCAAGATATGTGGGCAGACCATCAAGCTATTCTTTCTTCAGGTAACTAGATATTTGTTGAGTAGATTCCATTGTTTTCTGTGTGTTTGTTGTTAAAATAGTTGTTATTTATTTTTTTTAATTTCAAAATTTGATAAAAGGCCATATTTGTGCAAAAATGTAATTTTAGCAAAGCCAGTGGAATGCTACATGTAAACTACCAGTGTTATTTAAACATTTGAATCATTGAAATGTAAACAAAGAAAACTTGACTGGAGCTGGATTCAAACCAGTGACCTCCCGGAATGTGGTACAGCCTGTGTTACCTACCAACTGAGCTGTCTACTACGTTGCCAGTGGCCCAGATTGTCAATAATCTTTGTTCATGCCATAAAACCATTCACATACCGTTGAAAATAAAATGTTTATAACAAAATTTTTTTTAGAAGCCCTATTGTACATTTAATATCTGTGCATGATGTACACTATTTAAGGGATGGTACAGAACTGTTTTTTGCGACAAAAACAGTGAAAGCACATTATGTAATCCATCATATACCTTAACTGACAAACCTGTAGAAGTTTGAGGTCAATCAGCCATCTGGGTCACGAGAAAATAGTGAAAACCCGTGTACAGAGAACTGTACACATTTCAACGAATGAATAAAACGCTTCGAAGCGATTTATTCCAATCGGAAAATAGTTTCATTTATTTCTCAACGAATATGGCATTTCAAACAAAAACATTTCATGGGATGTTTTCTCCTATCAACACCATTATACTGTGTAAGTTTTATGTGAATCCGTGATAACGAAGTGTTTTTTGTCTTACCAATTCTGTACCATCCCTTTAAGGAGAGCATACATACTGTACACACTTTATGTGCATAGCATGGAGGTCTATGGTTGTACATGGTGCATACATCGCATCAATAGTATTTGTTTTTTTAGAGAGTGACAATCAATCACAAAATTGAAATCATAAAATATTAATATACCAAGTGATACACACATACAGTGTACATATTGTTATTACATGTAGTTGACCTGAAATTGTAATGCCCTTGTTGCAATATTGGATACATGTACACACACTGTATCTACTTTCAGTAGTAGTATTATCATAAGACAAAAATCTGTCCGTTGGGATCTGATACCGGGCATAATAGAATAATTATCATGAGAATCAGGTTCGCTATGTAAACATTCTGTGTATTATTGTGAGCAGTGGCAGCATCATCAGTCATCTTGAGTAGTCACGGTAGTATTAGCTTCTTGAAGAGCTCTTCTTGTAGCATTGGTTGTATGATACATGATTGGTGAAGGTCATAGAATAGCACTCACACTTTGTCTGATCCAGAATGTACATGAAATGATAAACCTGTGGACATTTGTGCTCATGAGAGTCACAAGAAAATAGCAGAAACCGGTCTCAGTTTTTCTTATAAAACATAAAGAATGGTAACAATGGTTTTGATCTCAGCACAAGATCAAAACTGTTTTCGGTCTTTGTTTGAATAATTTCTGGATAAATGCACCATTTCAGGGGGAAATATTTTAAAGGTACATGTATATGTATTTCTACCGGCACCATCTTCATGCCCTGAAAGTTAAAGGTAAATCAGTGAACATTTCAGTTTGGGTATGTTACCAATCCTGTACTGTACCTAACCCTAACCTCCTAGGGGCATTTTACTGTGTACCACCCTAAATCCTCCACAATCCTCCAATGGTCACACTTTAAAACCTGCGTTCATCCTGAATCCTCCATAATCCTCCAGTGATCTCACTTATACTCAAACAAAATGAGAGGTACCTGAATCCTTCAGAATCCTTCAGTGGCCCTACATGTACCTCAAAAAATGCGTTTATCCTGAATCCTTGCCACTCCTCCAGTGGTCCTCACTTGAAAATGACATTATATCCTGAATCCTCCGAAATCCTCCAAAACTACCAGAAGGATTTTGGAAGATTGAGGTGGGTTCAGGGTTTTAACTTAAGACAGAAGACCTTTCACACATTGAATGTAATACATGTTTCAACTTAATAAAAAATTGACTTGAATGGGGATTCGAACCAGTGACCTCTGGAATACCGTACTGCCGCTCTTACCAACTGAGACAGCCCTATGTGGTGACAGTGTCCCTAATACTCAATTACATGTATCTTTGTTTGATTGGCAGTCACAAGCCATGAAAACACTAGCACATAGGGCCCTATTTCTATTTTATTTTGATATCATTATTGGCTTTGCCTGTAAATGCCTTGTGGTCCAGTAAAAATCTTGAACCTGAGGCCTGGTTGTAAATTTTTATAAATGGTGGCCCCGATGGCCATATATCATAATGTATTCAGGTCAGACTAGTATTGTCTGATATGGAATTCACTGCCATAGACATTATATTTGTAACCGTCATGGCCTCCAGAAAACTGAAAATTATGCTTCTTAAATCAAATTTGTAAAATTGAATAAATTTATCAGACTAGTTAAATCGTGGAACATGAAAGCAGTCCCAATTAAAATCTATTATGTCGTATGGTCGGGACTACATGTACACTTGTACAATGTTGGGTTTTGTCAACTACAGTTTTTACTTACAGTATTGTCATGATTGTAGTTTTGATCAAATAAACCACAAGGGAAACTGGCTGGATTTATGATTAATTTAAAGTCAATTGGGAGGTGAACAAAGAAAATTGACTTGAACAAGATTGGAATATTTCAGTTACATACCGCAACTCTACCATGTCTACCATGTCATGCTGGTGATGGCACCCAAATTATCTTTTTATCTTTGTTTGTTTGACAGTCAGAAGCCATACAGGCACACCGCTACTGTTCTACTGTATATTCCAAGGTTTTTGATGTATTTTCTTGTAATAGATTGAATTATGTTTTATTTATCTTGACTTGGAATGAACGTGACATGCAGAATTGAAAACTACAGTGTCAGTTCATAAATTTTTATAGATTCACTCAGACCCAAATTGTTGTGACCCGTTTGAATATTTCTCAGCAAAAAGATTTATTTCACTGGGAATAGGCCTACATGTGTATATTATGTACCGTAGGTCAGGGGTTCAGGGCATGCCTTAGGATATCTGCCATTACATGTACAGTAAATGTACAGTGCCAGCCATCTGCATATGACATACATATACATGTATTAGTTTTTATGATTATAAGGCTCTTCCGCATTTTGTCTTTCAGTAAAAATGAATCCAGGCACAAACCTTGAATAGAAGCATCATTTGGACGGTCTGACACAGGAAATTAGACATTACGCCGTTACTCGGCGCAAGAGTCAAATTGAATCGTACACAAAAAAATGAGTATAATATGTGAGAGTTTACCCGGGTAATAAGGGCATTGTTGTTAAAATTGTGCACCAGCCCAGTGGGATGCTCATTTAATAAATTATGCGTGATTGTTGTACATGTATTCTAAAAATAGTATTTTTATTATGTACATCTATCACACGCTAAATTTTCTCAGGGCTCCAAAAGTCCAAAGTGCATGAAGTGATTAAGATTAGGATAATTAAGATGCAATTATTGTAATTAAAACAAGAGTATTTACAATAGCATGGGAAATGAATTACCGTACTGATAATTTCAATAAATTGTATATTTATAAACGTAAATTCCGTCAAATCATTTGTGTAAAACATGAAGGTAATAATTCTGTCAAATTAGATGTTAAGATCAATTACCATTTATGCCATACTTAAGACTGAATGGGTATTCGTATTGGTACAGTACAAGATTGGTAACATGTACCCAAACAAAATTTTCACAGATTTACGTATAATTTTCAGGGTATGGAGAAGGTGCTGGTAGAAACATACCGTCAAAATATTTCCGTCTGAAATGGTGTATTTATCCAGAAATGAGTAAAACAGCGACTGACAACAGTTTTGATCTCGGGGTGAGATCAAAACTCCTGGGATTAGATTTGAAAATACCGTGAGCATTTTCCACTTTGTCTACAGTTTCTGATGATGATTATGAGCTGAAATTTTGACAGGTTTGGTTTTAATCCATGACAAATCAAATTATGAACAGTCTGTAGCTGTTCTGTCACCTTTACCAATCCCGTATTTGAAAACAGCAGCCTACAGTGCATTTTACTTTAACAGCACGCAACCATCAAAGACAATATCCTCTGGCTAGTGTAAAGTTTTGAATATTGTTAAAATTGTCATTTCGCACCGTTTTTCATTTTTTTTTTTTCACAGCCGGTGAAATTCACCAACAGCAGTTCCACCCTGGAAATCCCAGAGCCAACGAAGCAGCATCTACTCTCCCCTCCCGCCTCGCCTCCGGTGGGATGGGAACCCGCTAAGGAGTCCGAACCTGTCATTGACTACGACGTCCTGGCAGCACTGGCCAATCTAGCACCTGGTGAGCTTAATACCCGTCCCGGTCAAACCCCTCCCCCCTAAGCCCTTCTCAGTCCTCTGAAATCCCGCCTCGAAGTGTCGGAGGTATTCGGCAGGATAGAGGATGTTTATTGCTGGGCCAGGTGAAAAAAACAAAACGTTTTCTCAACGTTTGTGCAAATGAGACCCGCTCTTTGGCAATTTTTTTCTGTGGTCATTTTTGTTCAAATGAAGTAAAAACTGCCAGAGCAACTGTAGTTTCTGTGTCACAGCTCCATCGTGTATTATTTTGTTACAACCTTTTGACCTACATGTATAAAGCTGTTCATGTTATACATGTAACTGATTTAAAAGGTCCTTCCATTGAATGACAAATTTGACAAAGTTCTATAAATTATACTTTGTGTGAGGGACGTGTTTAGATGAAACAAACCAATTTTCTTCTTCCTTTTTTTTTTTTTTTTTTAGAGCAGATACTTTAGACTGTATGACTAGATTCCTTTTCTTTTCTTGGGTACTGGCTTAATTAACATCATAAACTGTGGATTGTCTGTTTCCATACCAAATTATTAATACATGTACCATATTAACTCCAGGTACTGTCATGTACATGTATACATGTACATTAATTTCATTTCAATAAAAATCCACACACCATCGTAAAAATATTTTTTTCTTAAAGAGTCGGTTCAAGTGTCGTTTGAATCATCATACTGACACAGTTTGATTGCCCAAGGTTTACGGCATCAGTTTTATCAATATTAAGACGATGTACATGTACACATGCAATGATAGGGGGCTGGACTTGATGGAGGGGAGGGGAGGGGGTGATGATGTATCAGGCAGACACTATCTCGTTCATTGTGTCAAGGATTGAGGGACGATATGCGTTCCGACAGCCCAGACCCACATTGCAGTGGTTAATCAGGCTGTATAGCCCGTGTCTCCTCGTTTATTTCATTTCCTAAGTGGAAGTGTGCGGCACTCATAGCAAGGACGACACACATTCACAGTGACACTACCCTGCTAATCCACATGTGTACACAGATCACACTTCTGTGATAAAGGCCTTTCATTTTATAGCTTCTATTCTTGAGCCTTGATTTAATCATACCTGACTATGACTGCGAGATATTTCTGTACTTCGTGTTTCCTGTATACTGCTCAAATGGTCAAACTGTCAAAGAGCACATTAGGATTTCCAACCAAAAAAAATCCTATAATTTTATACATGTACAGTATGTAGAAATCTTTGGCCCGTGAAGAAAATTAGCATTGTGTCTTACTTTGTACAGATTTTGCAATCAAATGTTGTGCACAAAATTTGTGGATGAATATTTCGCACACACACAGACATAGTTATTAGTACAAATCAAATGATTTTAGTACAGACTTTGTCCATGAATAATTATTCTGTATACAGGGTACAAATTGAGTTTTAGTCTCTGTTCACATTTTCAATATTCTATAGAAATTTGTTTCTATTTATAAAATCCATTGTTTTTAATTTTTATTTGTTGTCTTTTGTACAATTTGAATATTTTTGTGTACAATTCTGTGCATATTTTGTACAATTCAAATTTCCGTCCGTCATTGTACAATTTCAATATTTCGTGTACAGTTCTGTACATATTTTGTACATTTCAAATTTCTGTCCATCATTGTACAATTCAAATATTTTGTGTACGATTCCGTTCATATTTTGTACATTGAAAAGTGAACAAAGAAAAATTGACTGTAGCGGGATTAGAACTGGCGACCTCCTGAATACCGTACAGGTGCTCTACCAACTGAGCCATCCAGCCCTATGTTGGTGGTGACCCCAATACTCAACTATCCTTGTTCGTTTGGCAGTCAGAAGCCATGAAACCACGCACACACCGCCACACCCCAGGGATCGTTTCAATGATACACGCAACAATTCTGCAACCTGGGAACGGTACATGGGGGATCACTCAAAGAGGATACGGCTTTTTAATTATTATATTCGTGAAATAACCACAAGGGAAACTGACTGAGTTATTTTAAGTCATTGAAAAGTGAACAAAGAAAAATTGCCTGGAGCGGGATTCGAACCGGCGACCTCCTGAATACCGTACAGTTTCCCTTGTGGTTATTTCACGAATATAATAATTAAAAAGCCGTATCCTCTTTGAGTGATCCCCCATGTACCGTTCCCAGGTTGCAGCATTGTTGCGTGTATCATTGAAACGGCTCAGTTGGTAGAGCGCCTGTACGGTATTCAGGAGGTCGCCGGTTCGAATCCCGCTCCAGTCAATTTTTCTTTGTTCACTTTTCAATGACTTAAAATAACTCAGTCAGTTTCCCTTGTGGTTATTTCACGAACATATTTTGTACATTATTTTTTGTCCGTCATTCTCTTCTCAGGGGAAGCTCACGAGTTACACGCAGCAGACGACAACAAGCCCGGGATCTTTGTCCTCCCTTGTGAAGACTCAAATCCAAAAGGCCCCAAGCAGAAGATACAACAGACCAGAAGACCTGAGCCCAGCTAGTCACCCCGCCCACCCATCCACTAACACCGTTAAACAGTTCAAACAAATGTGCAACAGAAATGTGTTTTTAATTTGTAAGTTGCGGTAGTACACGTATAATGTACACATTAATATTCATCCAAGACATGCAGCCCAATTTGTAGACGAAAACCAAAACTTATGTGTGTACCAGTGAGGATCTTGTTGCGTACATTTCAGATGTACTTTGAATGTACCGACTGCCTTTATATTTGTACCCATTTCAGAAAGTCATGTCAGAGTCGTGTGGCCTGTACATGTTTAGCTTTCAATCTGGTGAATAATCAGTAGATGTTTTCCCTCTTCAGAAACGTCTATCCATTTTACCTCCTTTTTTGTTCGGAATTTGAACAAAAGAAAAGTCTTTTATGAAATTGGAGTATTAACGATGAAGGGGACTGTTTATGGGCGGAGCTTGTAGTCACTATTTCTTAAAATTCTCTTAATGACGAAAAATTAATAATTTGTTCATCTTATATCGTAAACAAAATATTAAATGCATAAATTCCAATTACAAAATATGATAAATCATATAAAAATTGAAATAAGTGAATTAAGATATAATGTTATGTAAAAAAGAACAATATAATGTGAAAATGATATACATTCATTCACTGGCGTGTAAATTCCTGAATGATTGAACGAAAATGATATAATATTAATAACATTTAAAATCGGAGTCCTCGGATACAGGTATCTTGTCTTCTTGACGGACTCCGACGTTTCTCAAAAACGTTTTTAAACGTCATAGTAAGCAGTGGTCTTGACTGCGTGTGAGCATGTAAAGATTATTTCACTGGCGTGTAAATTCCTCGAGGCTCGGTGAGGCTGGTGGCCTTGATGGGCTGGTCGTTGTCGAGCACGGTTCTTTCTTCCGGCAACCATTCTCGGGGGAGAGTTTGGTGGTCTGGATGAACTCTAATTAGGCACGATATTTGCCAGATTAAAGCCGGAATTCCTAGTTTTTAAATCCCTCCTGAGCGACATTGAACATGCATTTAATTGTGCGACATAGTATGCTGCCCAAGCGCAATTTCAAAAACCTTTTTTTTCCCTCCAAAATCAGAAGATGTAGGCCCAGATCTATGAACAGTAGAGATAGGCCGAAGATCAGACATACATGTACATGTACAGTGCATGACAGGTGTATGACATTGACAATGCACAGGTGACAGGTGTCTTTGGAGGCATGTCATTTCCTCCACCCTTCTGCTCAGATTTGAAACCACTTTTGGTCATTTTTTGACTTTCCTTTGCATATTTTCCCTTTTGTTCAGGGCCCAGTCCACGGAATCCTTTACAGCCTATTTTTGTGCTTACACTGCTACGCGTGAAATCTATTTCATGGAATCCATAAGCAAGACTTTTGGTTAGCAAAGAATTTCTAGGGTAACCTTGATTATTTTCTGCTAATGGGCCGTCACATGCATTCTGCAGAAATTCCTTTCTTACCGTTACTAAAAAGAAAACTCTCCCGTGAAATACGCTAATAGTAAGCAAAAAAACTTCTGCTACCATAAGCGAAGAAACGGATTCCATGAAATTGGGCCCAGTACATTTTATTATTCGTTTTCAAGTACCGTATCAAGTTTATTGGGTTTTTTTTGGTGTAGTCGGTATTTCAAACACACTTCCTGAAATTGAATAATGAAGTTACGTTATACCATTTGTTTCATTCAACCTCGGGAACTATGTAACGATAATTCAACCGGGACAGGTAATCGATTGGCATACTTATTCTTGGAAATTGGATTCAGCGATGGTGTCATTTTTCCGTGGAATGGCTTCTGACATGGCTTCTGGCAATGCCAGGGCAGAATTCTTTTGTCATCTTGCAAATCATGCATTCCTATTGCTTTCCAATTTGCCTTTCTTTTCACGGTTTCCCTGCATGCCATTGTAGTTGTTCATGAAATTAACCGATAGGCCTAACAAATGAAATATTGGTCGTAAAGATTTTTAGAATTTTTCAGTGCAAATTTTTCCCAAAACTCTTACACTGTACTACATGTAACTTCTCTCGTGTGCCATATTTAGTCAAAGAGCCAGTACTTTTTTTGCAAATTTTGCAAATTTTGATATTTTTTTTTTTCATTCTGATTTGGTTTTCACTCTCTTTTCATGTGTATTATTGTACATGTATACTATGGTGCCCTCTTGTGCTGAGTAAGATACATGTTTTAGTGTGGCATAACGGTGGGCCATGTCTTGCTCCCTGAATCAACTGTATTTAGTAGAGCACATTGCGGATTGCCTGTCGGGTTGGTACCAGTCTACTACGAAGAACTGTTGCTTAAAGTACATCTCAGCACGACCTGCTGGAGGTACATGTAATAAGAGCTATTATCATGCCACAATAATTATCTCAACAAGATGACTTTTAGTGCAATCGAGAAGTCGACATATCCTGATAATTTATTTAACAAAGTGAATCTTAAATGTCGTTTTATCCTGATAATTAACCTCAGTTTTAGTAAGTCGTCTTTACAAGGTAAACTATCAGGACAAGTCGACTTCCTTCTTTCAGTATTAAGTCGTCTTGGCGAGATAATTATCAGTATATCTCGACTTCTTAGTTTTCACTAAGTCATCTTGTGCGGATAAATTACCTCGATAAGTCAACTTTTAGGGCTTAATAAGTCGGCTCGGCAAGACGAATTATGTGGCTTTCTGGATAAGTGGAATGGCACTCGTGGAGCTCCGTAGGTAGCATCCATAACCCATGTGTACATGTAAGAGTCAATAAACTGCTCTAGATGTGCTGTGTAGTGTAGGCCTACTGTACATGTAGTTCCAACAGCTGGAGCCCTATCATTACCTACACATTACCGAGTACTCCTCTGTAACCAATTTAGTACTTGGCTGGAATACATAAATTCAGTTATACTCCTATTGTAACATTTACCCTAACCCACCTCTTGAATACCACAATACACCATGGTGTAATTAATGTGGTAGTGGCGTGATTTATGATCCAGTTCCCCCCTTGTGGAGACTGTGGTAGCGTGTGGTAAACAGCTCTTGTCTTGTATGGTAGGTGTAGAGGGTTAGGGTTAATACATGGACATTTGATGGCCGGAAAATTAAAATTAGAGGCAGTCATACATGTAGCTCAAATGGTCTGGTGGTCAGCTGTTTATTGTAGGCGATGGCAATCTGGTCAAATGCATCTTCTGTCTTGGCAATTGACGTAGTCTCAATTTCTTGGACTCTGCATTTCCACCTGCATAGTTTTTCTTATGCATCAGGCCACAATTTATAACGTCATAATCATCGAACGTCACTTCAAATGTACTTGTGTATGTAATTCTTATTACGGTGTAGTGTGATGCCCGAAGAACCGTTCGTCAGAGAGGCTTTATATATATATCTTTAACCTTTGTCACTTGCATCATAAAGGTCTTGCCTCTATTGAAATTGTTGACTTCTTTAGCTACTTTGGTCGTTCCTTATACAAACCAATTTATCAAAATAGGTAGACAGACTATTAAAGTGTTTTTGCCGTGCAGCCGAAACAAGGGGGAGGGAGATAATGCTTTGAATCAGAATTTGGTGCCGGGGGACGGTCTGTGAGGCCCTTAGCTGGTCCATGTTGTGATGCTAGAATGATTAAACATCACATTTTGTAAATGGAAGTGGCGACCCCATTTCATGACTGTTCTGAACGATTAGCCAGTGTTTAAAGGACATATACAACATTGGTAACAATCCCAAGCAGAAATGTTCACAGATTTTAATACCTACATGTATATCTTACAGGGTATAAAGATGGTATAAATGAAATGGTAGAAACATACTGTAAAAATGGTTCTGCCTGAAATGCTGTATTTATCCAGAAAAGAGTAAAACCAAACACCAACAAATGTTTGATCTTGGAAAGATAAAAAAAAATGAGACAGCTATCTGTTGTAACAATTGCAACGGTTTTTCGCTGTTTTCTACTATTTCCAATGATCAATTGAGCTGAAAATTTCACAGGTTTGTTTTTATTTCATGACAAAAATCGAATTCTGAGCAGCCTGCAGCTGCTCTGTCACTTTTACCAAAGATGTGCACGCCCTTTAATAGTGTAAATTGGGATACTGTGTATCCCTACATGTACATTGTTCATATGAGGACCAAAATTATATCATTCAAGATGATGAATGAGAATTTTTAAAAATCTTTCTTTATGTTTTCGCTTTATATACGCACAACTCGGCAAGGATTTTCACTAATTTCAGGTTTTTACTTTTACTTAAACAATGCACGTTAACATTTGTATTGCAACTCCAGATCACAAATATTGATTTTATTGTTGTGTTCAATTCTGTCATTGATATTTATTGTTGTGTCACCGACTAACTGACTTTTGTTGGCTTTCTAAGCATTTTTTCATGCTTTTATCTTTACATTAAGAATGTTATTACATGTGAATGGCACCAGGTCAGTGTATTTTTGGAATTACATTTTTTGTTATCTACTTACATTCTTTCATGTAAAAATTTAAAAACTATCATATGTGTCACATGCAATATTTGTCTTGTGTACATTCACATGTACATATGTACATGTACATATGTACATGTACCGGTATGTACTGAGCCGGAGTTGTTGTGATGTACGCAGACCGAAAAACACCACCAGAGTTTCTTGTTATCAAAAGAGGGCGCCATTCAAAAACTTCGGATGACAGTATATACACACTGATATAGGGGATTTTCGAAATTCCAATAAGCGTTATTATACATGTATAGTGTGAAGGGCAGGATAAGCGTAATTACTGTACTGCATTATGCTTCATGTAATTCCGTCCCATACCCCTGTACAGGCTGCTGGTATACCCTCATATTCAACAATCCGAACAAACCTCCGTCATCATAATTGCCATCAATTTTTGGCAATTTCTTCTCTTTTTTAGAACTGTTGTACATGTATGTATGTTCAGATTGTAGATGTTCTAACATCTTTATCCTAACTTCTATGAACCAGGTTACCCCTCAGACAATTTTGGCTATATAGCAACATTTCAGAATCCCACCCGACATGACATCCAGCCTTTTTTGTTTGTGGTACGTACAGTGTGTGCATATCTGGGCCAATTTCATAGAGCTGCTTAAGCACAAAATTTGCTTCCAAGCATGAAAAGTCTTCCTTGATCAAACAGGATTGCCAACCAAATTTTCATGTGATGTTTACTGCTTTTGACTTGCATTCGGCCATTGTTTGCTGAACATAACATTCACAAGGAGTTTCGGTTGGCATACTGATTTTATTAACCAAGGTTTTTGGTGCTTAAGCAGCTTTTGGTGCTTAAGCAGCTCTATGAAATTGAATTGGCACCTGGTCTCCAATTCGGTTACTCGGCTACTCAATACTGACCATAACATCACGTGGATACATTACATGTACACTGCCTGCATGCATGATTAGTACCGGTACTCATTTGGTTTTAGCATAACACAGAACCAAGGCCCTCCGCCCACCACACCCTGCCCTGCCCCAGTGGGGCCCCACCCACCTTGCCAAATTAGCAAGTGCTTAATACATTGTTAACTTTTTCAATCTTTTTGCTACATCTACCATGTCTACTGTACTAGTACACACATGCTAATTAATGCATGTACGAGAAAAACAATGAAAATATGGCGTAATTCTTCAAAAGTGAGATTTATTCATTTGAAACATCATGAAAACAGGGATGAGATTGACCAATGATAAAACTATCTGAAAACAACTGGTAGGGGGCATACAAAACTCTGACAAATCTCCTATACTTTTGTACACAGCCTGTGAGAGGAACAAAAGTCCAAAACCCCAAAAATCTGAAATCGGATAAAAATTTGAGAAATCTCATCCCTGATAAATCCTTAGTAGGACTTGATGCTTGGGGCCAATTTCATGGAGCTGCTAAGTACAAACATTTTTTTTAGCACAAAAATGTCTTGCCCAATAAAACAAACCACCGTTACAAATTCCATTTGATATTCATGGTCAGCTAACAACCGCCAAAGAATAATCACAAGCGATACACAAGCCATGGAAATTTGGTTGTTAACCCTGTTTTTATTAAGACAGAAATGTAATGCTTAGCAAATTTTTGTGCTAAGCAGCGCCATGAAATCGGCCCCAGATCTGTTGAGAGGAACAACAGTAGTATATTAATGTGTGTTGAGAAAATTCCGTGTCGAGTCGTTCTTCTGAAAAGAACCACAAGTCTTGACCATTTCGGTCACTGTACTTTGGCCGTCTTTGTTCTCAAGACAATTTTCACTGGACACAGTGTTCCCATAGATACACCGTATCCGTTTAATAGTGAAATAAACAGTGGTCAAGAGTTTGTTACAAAATGAAATAAAGCCAATTGTGAAATCCTATCCTTGTCTTAAAAAAATACAACTGTAACTATGGAAATTATGGTTACTATTGGAGACAATGAGTTATGTACACCTATGTGATTTATTTATTATTTATACATATTATGATAATGTATCATATTATTATTCAAATAAAGTATGTATTCATATATATATATGTCAAAGTAGACATTGCGATACTGTGTGATTTTGTATTGACCAATCATACACCAGTAAAGAACCAGGGCACGGATCAGTAAACAATAAAACAATGTCAGGAATTTAATGAATGACTTATTACCTTGTAGAAACTTTGCCAGATTTATCATACCCCTCAACATGATTTTACACCTTTCAACATGTTTCAGAATTTTTCATAGAGTGAACCTGTACTGCGTAAACCTTGGTTTCCCTGTGAAAATATAAGATTCTTTTTCTCAAAATTTCATACTTTGGCTTTTTGTCAAGGAAATGCAGATTCATGGACAAAAATATCAAGAAAGTAAGTCATCTGTGACATTTTCAGACCCATATGGTGCCCACTTTTTGAAACAACTGCAAAATGCTCGCTGTAAATCTATTCACAGGAGTTTTGATCGTCCTGAGATAAAAATTGTCAGTTGGTTTTACTCTTTTTCTGGATAAATACAGGATTTCATGCAGAAAAATGATGATGCTATGTTTCTACTATCACTATTTTCATACCCTGTAAGTTATACATGTAGGTAAATCAGTAAAGATTTCTGTTTCAGTATGCTACCAAAGTATGATGGTACCTTTAAGATATATTCTTACCATATTAGTAGAAGGAAAGATATTTTATCACAACAAAATGTCCTTGAAGTTGACTCTGAAAGCCAAGGTACTGCAATTTTCCTCTTTTCACATCAACTGCTTGGCATGATGTAAGTTTCCTAGGACAAAGAGTTCTTTCGAACCTGTGGTCCTCTTGAAGTTGGCTCCAATGTCTTGATGAGCCACATTGTAAGACAGATGTGTCAAGTGCAAATGATTTCCATCATTAGCCCATTGCATTAGTTTATCCAACAAGAGTGCTGTTGACACTAGAGCACCAATGCATATACATAAGAAGCCCCACTGTATTAACTACCAGGTTGTTCCTTTGTCTTGGGTTTTTCCTTTTCAGTTACAGTTTAATTGTGCAATTTTATGCTTGTTTTGTGCACACCTTTTGGTTCATTTTTCAATACTTTGATTGCTCCTAAAGACCAACATTTTCCCACGGATGAAAAACTAGACCCTGGATCAGGTTGAGTTTGACCGTAATCTCAGTGAAGACTGACCCATGATGTGAGGAGGCACAGTGACCCTGTGCAATCTCACTCCAGGCTCCAGCAGGGCCTTAAGAGTAACCGTTAACATTTTAAAGGTATACATTTGTACATGTAATACATGATTGGTAAATGTCACAGAACAGCACTCACACTTTGTCTGATCCAGCATGTACAGTACATGAAATAACACACCTGTGAAATGTTCACATGAACTCATTCGGACATCTGACATTTCCGAGTCCCGAGAAAATAGCGAATGACCTACTCATGTTTTCTTATAAAACATAAAGAATGCTTTTGATATTACCTTTGAGCATGCCAAGATCAAAACTGTTTGCGGTCTTTGTTTGACTTATTTCTGGATAAATACAGCATTTCAGACGGAAATATTTTAACAGAATGTTTCTACCAGCACCATCTCCATACCCTGAAAGTTATACGTACCGTCTGTGAATATTTCTGTATGTTACCAATCCTGTACTGTACCTTTAAGTGGGATGTCCAAATGACTCCCTAGCAACTGCAATGTGGTGTTGTGAAGACGAAGGACCGGCGTGGTTGATTCTCCCAACTGGCCTCAGCGTAGAATCTGCCTTGTATATTTTTCAGCAACATCTCGTCTTGATGATGATGGCAACCAGTGAATCCGGTGAAGCATCATGTTGCCATAGTACCGTAACAGATGTCTGTGGCCATTTTAACGCCATATTAATTAACCCTAACCCACCTCCATACCACAGTTTACCACACACACACACCACACGGTAAGTACCTGTGTGGTATGGTATCCTGCATACCACAATACACCGCAGTGTGTTTTTTGTCATAATGAGTGGTTTACGATGCAGTGGAGACCGTGGTTTAATATGTGTGGTAAACAGCTCTCGTCTTGTGTGGTAGGTGCAGAGGGTTAGGGTTTCAATACTTTTATAGTCACACTTACACAAAAGTACCACTTGCCATTTCTGGCACTGCCACAGCCACACACACAAACAAAAATAACAGCGGCGATCTGCTTTTGTTCTTTTTCTCTTTTGTCATGTTTTCTTTTTGTTCACATAACCTAATCATTTATAAGCCATGTATTAATCTTTACAAGTCAACACAACGTATTTAACAGCATTCTACATGTAGTTTTACACAGTAAGAATTTTCCCCCACATTACAAAAATAAAAAAAAGGCAGCCAACTTGTGCTGTTGAACAACGATGTCTTGCTGTGGTGAGTCTGTGGTTCGAGTCCCACAAAAGGACATCGCTGAATGTAGACTGGAAATCGATGGTTTGAAGTCTTCCATTACATCAAGTTATATAATGAACACACTGTGCCTACCTTGAACATTTGAAAGTGTTATACACGGCTTTCTAGCTCCCTTTAAAAACACCGGTTATCAACTGCAAATATTTCTTACCGAATTGACTTACCGATTGGCTTACCACTTAACACATTTCAGGGCAAAACTACCTGTGCCATCATTCAGATCAAAAAAATTGGTCAAAAAAATTACCATTATACCTTCCCACATTTCAGAATATTTTAGACATACTCATCATACCTGATTGGAAAACGGTTAATAATTTTGCATTTTTGTTTTTGATTTTAAGATTGATTTTTATTTTTTTACATGAATGCATACATATCAGCTGAGAAGAGTTACACTACACGGGAACAAAGTTTGGGACATTTTCAATGTTTTTTTTTTTTAATCTTTTCTTCCTCCCCCCCCCCTCTAGTTGACGATGACACGTGCAGATCTAGTACAACTGCAGAAATTGATATTTTAAAATACTGTTCCTTAATAACAAAAAATGCATTCAAACACAGAAATTCAATTTCAAATTCAACATGTCCACAACACACTCTTCTCAACTATTAACAATCACAAAAAAGAAGGATTTCATTTGTAAAACTAATAAGAAATGAGTCGTCTGGTGCGATTTAATGATAATAAAAAATAAACCTGAACAAGACTAGTCAGCGGCCGTAGCTATCTGTTCGCTGTTGTGAACTGAGCCTGTACCGTTCTCTTCGATACAACCCAACTCTTTGGGCTCATTGGATTTGGCCAATAGCCCAGTATCACTGTCCCCGTTGCCTGGTGGCAACTGTATGGGCAGGTTCTTAAGAGGGGAGATATCACTTCCCGTTTTACCACTATCGTTGGCAGGACTTGCAGGTGAATTATTATCAGGTGACAGGATTTCTTGAGGGGATTCTGGCGATTGGTTCAATGGTGAGTGATTAGTTGTTGTCTGGGGCGATGATTTGTTCGGAGGGGGCAATGCTTCCTCCGCAGCAAGGCCACCATTGTCTACATTGGCTGTGCAATCGTCTTCATCGCTACTACCCGTGTCGTAATCTACAACAGAGCGACTGCAGTTATGGGGCAGTTTTTTGGCAGAGACCTTAACCTCTGTGAACATGGGCATCATGTTAGACCTATTTGAAATCTGTGTCTCGGGCAGCGTCTTGCAAAGAGCCGCCTGGTTTTGTGACGTACTATTACCAACCTCATCAGTTTGGGAGGTGGAGGTTACAGGAGGTTCGGTATTAGTTGAGGGGTCTTCCACCTCTCGAGTCTCAGTTGAGGACTCTTCTGTCCCCTGTCCACTACTCGCAGAGTCAACAACCCCTGGGTCACTACTACCTGATGGTTCAACTGAGGATTTGGTTTCGAAAGATGACTCATTTGGGTTATGAGAATCGTCATGGGTTTGGTCAAGACCTAGGTAAGTGGTGGCAGGTTCAGTGGACCCTTGATCAGGAGTCATGGTACTGATACCCTCATCAGAATCTTCACCTGTCAGGGTCTTTGATACCACTGGGCTAGTCAACTCACCGGAAGATTTGCTTTGCTGGATGTCCAGTGGGTACCCCTCACTCTCCGTGCTGGAAGATTCATTTTCATATCTTGAAGAGTCGATTTCCATCTCCTCCACTGCCTTGTCTTGATGCTGATCTTGTTGTGCTTGATGGGGCTGCTCTTGATACCACTGCTGAAAAATTTCCGGCTGTTCTCGGCGCTCCTCATGCGTGGAATCTTTCAGGTCTTGTTGGCCCGTCGCCTGGAGTGCAGTCTTTCCCTCCTGCTGCTCTTCTTGCTGGTGTTGCTCCTGTGTTTCCATTTCCTCCTCGTCGAACGTCCTAACCTCCTCCGTGGCCTTCTTTGTAGTCCTTTCGTTTTCCTCCTGCTGGTTGCCGGTAGTTCTTTCTTCCTCCTCTTTGTTGCGGGACATGGTATTCCCGTCTGCTGTCCTGTCATCCACTCCTGGAACACCTTCTGGAACAGCTGGAGGCGAAGCCATCGACTCATCCGCTGTCCAGGGTTGGTTATCCTTGCTGTCTGAACCCTCTCCCGTAGCAGAAGTGGTGAAGCTCACCTCTCTGCTTGGAGTTCTGTTTCCTGCTTCTGTCCTCTGGGCTGGGCTCCTTGAAGGGCTACGTGGTTCTGTTGCTACCAGATCGGTTTCTAATGCAGATGGCTTGGGAACCTCGACCGGCTCAACGGCAGAAGTCCTGAAGTCTTGCTGAACCGCCTCTGCATGCACCTCTTGTTCAGGAGCCGAATCTTCTGCTGTCCTTGGCTCCTGGGCCTGTTTGGCTTTTACCGTGGCCAGTTCATCTTTGGCTTCTTTAAGCTGCTGTTGCAGAGCGCATATGGTGCTCTGCATTCCCTCCACCTCTTCATCCAGCTGAATCACAAACTCATTCAGCTCTGAAATAAAAAAAGAAAAGAGAATTGTCTCATGTCATCTGAAATATGGAAATGCTAACAGGTTTTGAAAGCAGACAGGAAAAAATCGGCAGCTACTCAACGCAGAGCATTTGCCAGATGTCCTTCGCGTAAGCACAGAGTCCCTGAGATTTGATTGTGTTAGGAGTGGGCAGGGTTTGACTCCGAGGTTCTTACCATCCTGGCTAGCTTTGAGCTCCTCGCTGTATTTCTTCTGGAGTGCCAGCTCTGCTTCTAGTTGGGCAGTGCGTCCCGTCGACACCTGCTTGCCCAGTTCCTGATTCTCCTGTATCAACGTGCGACACTTTGACATCAGCCGCTTGCCAGTTTGACTACAGACGGAGAACATGAGAGAGAGTTTTGTGTCAACCACGAGTCTATACTCATGAAGTACTGTGACTGAGAGGTCCAGCAGAAGAAGAAATGGACGTAGAAATGGATCATATTTTGACATCGGGCTAGATTTAACTGCAATGTGCAACGCAACAATGGGCATACACGCTGAACGCTCAGCATCTATGATGGCCAGGTGAAAGAGAAGTTGATATCATTGACATTTTACATTTTAAAATTTGTACTCGTCAAACCGTCTGAACAAGGACAAAATGCACAACAGGATTTTGACCACACACCAGCCGAGATATCTTATTTAAAAGAAGGTAGGATTGCGATGACACCATGTAATCTCTTCTGTGAGAGTGTGTGGTTCTGAGGAGAACCGTTGGTATTATCTCGACGTTCCAAACAGTGTTCTCTTCGTCCTCAGGAGAGTGACTGGTACAGGTTTTGAAAGCAGACAGGAATAAATCAGCAGCTACTCAACGCAGAGCATTTGGCAGATGTCCTTCACGTAAGCACACGTAAGGCAGTTTAATAACCACTGCCTTCATAATGTCCAGCCTTATCTACGTCCTCCACTAGCCCCACCCACCTGTCTGGAGTGAACTTCCAGGCAGCCATGTCGTCCGTTGCCTGCTGCAGTTTCTTGCTCTTCTCGTCAAGCTGGTTGCGCATACGCTGGAACAGGATGTTCAAGGCGGGGTCTAGGAGGGCGGAGCGGAGCTGGGTGTCGCCCGGGGTGTTGGCTTTGGTCAACTCTCCGAGTTGGGTCTAAAAGAAAGCAAATAAAAAAGGATATTTACACCTCATCAATTATTGTAAATAACGCAAACAGTATTAAAAATAAAATTGAATACTAGAAAGCTGTTCTAAGACTTGACAACATTGGCACCCCTTGTAATAGGCCATTTGTCAGTTGAATCTGAATAGTATCTGGTACACATGCTTCTTTCATTGCACAAAACACCCCAGTTTGAATTTCCCAGACTAAAGACACTGTTGCTATGTCACATGATTTTGCTTCGTTACATAACGGATCATGTCTTGCACCAATGCACTGTTCATAATGGATGAGAATGGCACAAAGGAACCAGTCCATTCCAGAGATGGGTATCGCTGTGCTATTTAAGCTTGCCCCGAATCATGTGATAAAGCAACAGGGTAGTTTTTAGACTGGGAAATTGAAATTGGGGTGTTAATGTGCAATGAAAGAAGCCTGTGTATCAGATACTATTCAGAATAAACTCACAAAGGGCTTATTGTCTAGAAGACCCTGGGCCGATTTCACTAACGCTTTGTGATCATCGCTAAAGCACAAATCCATCGCTAAACGGAAAATACATCTCTACTTTGTGAAGCAATTTTCCATTTAGCGATGGATTTTGGCTTTAGCGATTATTGCAAAGTGTTAGTGAAATTGGCCCCTGGTCATCGTTCTCTAGAGGAGTCATGAAGTTGAACCTACGGCAATTTCCTGTAGCTCTTGCTCTTTCCTAGTCAGCTGCATGAGTAGCACCTTCTCTTTACGGCTGGCCTCGGCATGTTGGAGCTTCAAACGTTCTTCCAGGTCACTAGAAGAACCTTCAAGGAAAACAGCATTGCAATTACAGATAATCTCTAAAGATACACGAGGATAGACAGAGTACGACTGGTCAAAATGTTAAAAAGCACCTCCTTCTTTTGAAAACCACACTGCTCAAGAGACAGTCTAGCTGCAAGGTGCTGTAGCGAACACTGGCATGTACACTACTGTACGTGTTCGGAACTGATCATCATTTTGAGAAAAACTTAAGGGTTCAAACCTTGTTTAGTGGTGGCTCAGAGTCTGGAATCAAATTCAAGTTCATTTGAGGCTGTAACCATCAAAATAAGGTGTGATGTAGGCTTTGTGAAGTCACAGGGTTAAATGTTGTGAGTCATTTCAACGGGTTGAGCTGAGATTTGTATACGGTGTCCGGACTGTCCCTATGTAAATGACCTTCTCAATTGATTTACAACATTTTACGAGAAAGGTGAGTGATGATTTCAAAACAGGAAAACAAAACACCAAAAATGTGATATTTACCACTTCCACAGGCACTGCCGTCCACTTTACTCAACAAAGTGGCAATGTAGGCTTCTTGCTTCTTGTGTTCGGCGATCAAATCCTCCTTAGACAACTCAACCAGGCCATCTCCTCCAAGCCTCATCTGTAAAGGTGCAGAGGGAGAGAATTCAATAAAAAGTAAAAAACCGATGATAATCTCCAAGGAAAATGCAAAGCGGCTGTATCAGCGAAATTTAAAATGAGACTTAAGTTAAAAGCTAGTTATAGGCCTATTATCAACAAACCTAAAACAGAATTTCTTACCCGTTTGGCTGGAGGATCGTCTTCCGACATTGTTGATGATCTAGAAGAGAGCAAATTACGTTAACGGATCAAATGGTTGCTGGATGTAGGCCTACCTTCTAAACACACGGAATATGCAGAAAATTAAAACAATAATGTCTTCGTTTAGAAATATCTTGACTTAAACTAATGCTGGGAGGATCACGTTACAATGAGGAAAATCCATTAGGCCTACTATTTGTTAGGAATTTGTTAACTGAATTTAACCAAATCTTTTTAAAAACGGGACCTCCCATTTCCTGAAAAGAAACTGAATTTGTTAAAATTTCATTTTGTCATTTCCCAAAAGACCAAATCGACCATTTTCTTCTGGAGACAGAAAGCCCCATCCACCCCTGGCCCTCGTGCTGGTGATTAACAACAAAATCCAAACAGAATTGGCCCTTGATACGTTGAATATGCTTGAACTTATTTCATTTGTAGTGAGTGACACTAACGTTACAATTTTTTTCAAAATGTTAAATTTGATTTCAATTCAGCAATGTCAACTTCACTTTCACACATTTATAAATTGCTCAGATTTCGATAGAATAATTCAGGGGAGCACTGACGTCTTCTTTATTCTTTAATGTTAATTTTGCATTCACCAAACCCCACTCAGACAATCGGAGAGTCAAAAGTAGATTCACTTTCCGTTTTAAATTAAACCGACTTCGGTAAATGAATTCAAAACAAAATGGCCGCCAACTCAATTTTTCAGCGCACAATGCGAAAAGTCTGAATTTCGACTATTTCTGACCTCCAACTTTCTTCTAATTTCTTCTACAAAACCTACGAATTTCTTACCCAGCGACTGCAATATCCCTTTTTAATCAAGAATTTCTACAGCTACATGGACAGTACTGGCTAAAAAGATGGTAAATTTAGCGATTTTCTGGGGAACATTTCACCGAATCCATGGTGTCACGATAGCATGTGCAGTTCAGTGGTTGTGTACATTGAAAATTGTTTACTCCAGTGCGATTTGACTAAAACAGCCGGGTGAGGGCGTCTTCCCCAAACGATTGGCGCACACACGAAGTTACAATAAGGCCATTAACAACAAAATGTTGTATTCATTGGCGTAACCCGCCCGACCCAAAAATATGCCCCGACCGCAAACATTTTAAACCAAAAAAAGGGGTTTTTTCCAATAAAAAAAGAAAATCGGGGAAAAAAAATAATAAAAAAATAAATCGCAAATGTGTATGCAGCTTAAAAGAAGCAAAAGATGGAAACCAGACTGGTTAAAGTTGTTATGTCATTTCTTGTCTTTATTTGACTCGTCAAATACTGTGATATACAGGGAAAAAAAGCATTTAATACAGGAAAAATTAAATAAAAAAAGAAAATCCGCCCGCCCTACCCTAATTACGGAAGCTTATAGTGACCATCCGAGTTTCTGCGTTAACAAAAATAAAACATATTGGAAAGGCCATTACCAAGACGTCTTTCCCCGATATTGCATCCAGTCCGAAAGACGTCTTTCCCTGATATCCTATCTCGGAAAGACGTCTTTCCGTGATACGGTTTCAGGGAAAGACGTCTTTCCGATATGCGATATCGGGGAAAGACGTCTTTCCGTGATACGGTTTCAGGGAAAGACGTCTTTCCGATATGCGATATCGGGGAAAGACGTCTATTTGAGAAAAGGTATCATCTGTCTGAGATAAATATCTCGGAAAGACGTCTTTCCAAGATAAATATCTCGGAAAGACGTATTTCCGAGATAATTATCTCGGAAACTCGGAAACTCGGATGGTCACTATAAGCTTCCGTAAAAAATTAAAATTTTGGGTCGGTCGGTCGATTTTTTTATTTTTTTTTGGCAGACTTTCAAACATTTAAGAATAAATACAGGATGTATGGTCACCAGGGCTTATAAATCAACGGTCTTGGGTCGTTTTGAGGAGACACGCTTTTTACTGCTAAATCTTCCATTTTCTGTCAAAAATGGTGAGTTTTTATACTTTAGGACTGAGAGAGAGAAACAAAAAAAAACCGACCCAAAGTTTTGGCATTTTACGGTCGGTCGCTGAGGGCAACACAACAATTTTTTTTTTAGGCCTAATAATGAGGTAATGTTTGTGCACACGTCAGTTATCTTGATCAATTCGGCTAGAAGTTGATTTTGAGAGGAGCTTCATACGCGTTAAAACCAGCCATATTCTTAATGCATGCTCTAAGAGGGTTTACACATTGGTTACTTGGCATAGAGGGTGTTTCCTCCACTGTTTGAATTAAACTTACTCTCAAGTGCATGGCACGTGGGGGAAACTTGAAAATGCATTCGAATCGAAAAACATGTTAGGTTTTTAGAATTGCATCCGATTCGGAAACATGTTCGATGTTGGAAAAATGATCGGATTCGCAAAAACATCCGAAACTTGGATATGTTCGGTCGTTAAATTTGATTAGGTTTTTCAAAATGCATCAGAGTCTTAAAAAATATGTTCGATTTTTCAAAACATTAGGTTTCAAAACATGTTAGCTTCTCAAAAATTCATCCGATTCCAAGTAATGTGTTCCAATCTTTTTGACCCGATTTCTGCTTCGTACCCCCCCCCCCCCCCAAAAAAAATGCAAGTGAAAAAAAAATGCTTGAAAATACTGGATTTTTTCAGATATTAAGCGCCAATTACATAACAAACGCGTTATGTGGGCTATTATGTGCATGTTTTTCGACCCCTAATAAGACATAGCACTAGCAGAAGCGAGTGTTAGAAGAACCCAAAATATTGTGTCTTCTAGCCCCCCCCCAAAAAATAATGGCTCTTTTAGCCCCCCCCCCCCCCCCAAAAAAAAAAAAAATTGGGCTCTAGAACCTCGCCTGCTCTGGAGGCTAGGTCTGGCCTCGAGCCGCGAATAAATGGAGCACCCCCCGAGAAAGTGCCATTCTCATGAGCCCCTTTTACTGGTACCCTTTGCCAAATGGACCCCCTTGAATTGGTCTATATGCATCTATTAAGAGGAGAGTCATGCATGTTGCAAGACTGATGGGGTTTCCCCGGTCCCACTGCCCGGGGATTGCGCAATGGGGAAACTCAATCGATCGAAGCAGTGTTTGTTATTATTATTAGCCGTGAGTGCAGTCTGTCACGTCGCCCAACAAGGGTCGCTGCAGTTAGGACAACCAGGAGCGGACACAAAAATTGTGTCAATTCGTCCCGTTTGTGAACTGCATGTCACTAGCACCGAAGTCATACATTCAAAGCTGCAACTGCGGCAAATGTATACTCCGCTGATAGAAAATATTCAACGGGAAAATATAGCTGTGTGCCATTCGAGTGATTGATGATTGTGGATAATACCGCGCAGTCAGTGCAAACGGAATACTCACATAACAGGTGAGGCTCAGACGAATAGGGTATACATTCATTAATTATGTAAATAAGCCCGGCCGTGGCTCCTCCCCTGGTTACACCAATGGGGATGACACGGTGTAGTTTTTATAACCGTATACTGCGCCTTTGAATGTACGTGTTCACCGTGACGCAGCTGTAATTGTAACTGATGTCCATCAGTCATATCATCATCCTGTATATAATATATACAATTCATATAATTATAATAAATTATCAATAGGCCTACAACTGCTCATCAGCCAATGTATAAAATGCTTGATAGGAAGGCCTGAGGTTTAGCGAAACACTTCTGTATTATGCATGATGGATGGCGCCTTCGGGAAAACAGCGATCATTATTTTCATAATTCGGTGAATACTTTGTACAATAATAAAATCATTTCCACATCGACTCAATCGAACATTCCATTCGTCATAGGCCATACTTCATTTTTAAATGGAAGTTTCCGTGCATGTGTCCGGCTTGTACGAGGAGCCTATTGTATTATGTAATAAGACTGCAATGAGGATGAGTATTTATTTCCCCCTCTAGTTCTTCCTTGATCCTGTTTTGTGTCGGCATGACGGAATAAAGTCCGGTTCATATACCGTTTTTCGACAAAACGCACTTCCCGATGCGGTAACGAAGCCATTTTTCTTGTGGTTCCGTCAAGTTCACAATGGGAAGAATACTGAGCGCGCATTGATCGGCATGTCAGCAAAATAAATAGCGTAGGCCTATTTATCCAGAAATTAGTAAAACAAAGACTGAAAACAGTTTTGATCGCGGGGTAAGATCAAAACCATTCATTATGTTTTATAAGAAAAAAAGAGTCGGGTTTTCGCTATTTTCTCGTGCCTCAGATGTCCGGATTGAGCTCAAAATTTCACATCTTTTAAAAGATCACTAAAAGATTTTCGATCGTTGTTTTTACTAATTTCTGGATAAATTATCATTTCAGGCGGAAAAAATTAACGGTATGTTTCTACCACCACCATCATCTTCATACCCTGAATGTTATACGTAAATCTGTGAACATTTCTGTTTTGGTTTCTGCAATGTATGATACTACCTTTAAAAGAAACTGACATTCGGCAAACAATCTCTAAGAATTGTTGAAAAAATTCTTTGAGAACTATACAATTTTACTTTAATTTTCCAGTTTCCATACCCGGCTTAACTTGTAAGTGGTGGGAATTAAATAACTTTGCAAGTGACTATAGGCCTATAATGCAGTTTAAAACGTTTTGTTTTTGTGTGAACTTGACTTGTTTGGATTGAGCCATGCACGACATGTCGGCATATTATTTATTTTTCTTATCGATGTAAATAGTTAAATATTGAACAACGTTATGATCACGGGGTGAGCTTCATTATCTATAAAGCTGGAAGCATGCATGTGACATCTCGTCACTGGTACACATGGCCAATCAGAAAGACACCCAATGTTAGAAACACGTGGCCCGAGTATTTTCTTTTTAGAAATTTCGGAGTACTATTGCGACATCAAAGAAACATTTTTTCTTTTTTGCAAATGTCTTCTTTGTAAAAACTATCATTTTAGCCTCAAGGCCGATATAAACACTTTACTCGTGAACAGTGAAACTTGGAGGCTTATACTTGCATACGCTTGGCCGTAAAAAAAAAATGATATTATAATGCCGTGTGTAATGTAAATACTTGTAATGCGTATTCAAGTAAATAGAAATTGTTATGACATCTCCACCAATTTGGTAAAAATTAACCCATGAATTACAGAATGATAGCGAATTTCTCCATTATTGCATTTCACAACCGCGGTATAGATATTCGCATTAGAGACCTATAGTCTTTCCAAAATGTTTGAGTTATACTTCTTGTTACTGTTAATGCACTTTGCAGAACCCTGAACACAAATCTCTGATGCAACTGAAAACATTGATGAGTTTCACACCACGGCCAATGCAGACGTAGTTATGATGATGAAGTTTATAGCAAGGGTATTCCCCAACTGAGAAATACAGTCATGGGTTTCGTTTCAGTGTTTGTCAAAAATGGCCCTAAGGCCGCCATGCAAAACAGTTATTACAAGTGCGTGGTGAAATAACCGTTTCTCACTTGGGGATGTACCCTTACGGATGTACATTATAATGTTATAAATTATTATTTGCATCATTCTGAGCAATGCTCTATTATTATTATTATTATTATTATAATAAAAAACACCAAGAATGTTCTGATGATATTTCGATCGCACAATTTTTCGCACAATATTTCGGTCGTCATTTTCACGGTCTGATATTTTGTGAGAGGAGGGAAAACAATCTAGTGGTTCCTCAAACGGAATTCGAACCTGAACTTCTTGAGATGCGGAGTCCCATGCACTACCATCGTGCCCATGCCCGACTCTACTCTGAATCAGTGACGAGCTCCTCAAAAGGTATTAGGCCTACGTATTTTGTTAAGTTAAATGTGGAGTAAATTATTAAATATAGACCGTTTTGCCAAACTTGTTATGTCGCGGCCTTTTCTCACTTTTCAAATTTTGGCATTAAGCCGTATATTGTCGACCCGTCAAAGCATGATGAAAGATCGCAACGTTTTCGCCAGAACAGCCAAGTATCAAGCAACGCCTCGCTCACTTAAGGGTGAGGCAGATCGAGAATCTTCAAGTTTCTGCTTAGGAGCTATGGAGGTCGGAAATTGATGTGCACTTTCACTTTCACGATCCTAAATAATTATATGCATTTTGTTTTCAACACTAGTAATACAGTACTAGTATATTTCAACCTACCCAAACAGCCGTTGGAAGATGCAGTGTCAGTTTTATGGCCGATATAAATAGAACAAGTCTAATAGGGAAAGCCACGGTGAGGTTGCATTTGGATATCATGACCAAAAACACAACCTTCAGGATATATGACATATATCACATCACACCTTATGTTTCGAAAATAAGGTCGAGCCAAAATTTTGTTATGACTAAACAATTTGAAAAAACAAGCTACATCATTACGATACTATTTCATCCCCTGTATAAGCGGCGTATAGGAAAAACGGCGCTCGTGGCAAGCGCTAATATTGCGTCCGTAAATTCCAACTTCTGGTGGCAATGAATAAACAATCAGACAATTTGAAAAAAATGAATTTTCTTTGTTTGTTAATTGGATTAGATTTCCAATAACTTCAATAGTACAGATAATTATAGGACTACTCCCCTGTTTTCATTTGTCCTTAGTATTTTCGCGCCTCCTAAAAAGTTGCGTTCGGGGCACGCCCCCGACATAATTATGGGCAGCACATCACATGAAAGCTAATGACAGTTCCTAATCTAAACATCTAAAACTAATTTTAGCTTCTGTTCGGCTTAAAAATCTGGCCATGCATCATTCAAGCACGTATTGAGAATATGATTCATGGCGCCACAAAATGTTCCCTTTTGCTTACAGGCAAGAGAAGACACAGTACCGTAGAGGAAGCCGTGAAGACTTTACACCATCGGTAAGTCCGTCCTGTTGTAATCTTGGGTAGTTCTTTCTCGTTTAAAGGTACTGTCATACTTCGGTAAAGTTGAACATCTACGGTCTGTTCATTGTTTGATTTGTCATGGAATAAAAAGAAACGTGAAATTGTCACCTTAATTGATCATTGGAAACAGTAGAAAGCATCGAAAAACCCGTTACAATTGTTACGCGAAATCAAATTGATTGTAATTGTGAGATTTTCATCTCAGAGATCAAAACAACTTTTTTAGGTGTTTTCTTTTCCTCATTTTATTTTCTGGAAAAAATACAACATTTCAGGCAGAACAGTTTTTAACGGTATGTTTGTACCAGGGGTGCGTTCCGCTTGCGCGAACGTTGCCACCGTTTGCCAACGTTTGCAAACAATTTCGGGTGGAACGACTTGTGCGCCGCTAACGTTGGCGGGTGTTAGCAACAGTCGGCGAACATATTTCTGAGATGTTCGCGAATGTTCGCGTGTCATTTAAAAATGGTCGATATTTCCAAGATGGCAGAACGGTAAGCAGACGACGTAATTTTTTTTGTGACGAAAGTAAAAACTGAAGTTTTTAAGATTGAAAATTTATCAAGTACTTCACAAATTGCACCATAGATAATTGGTACTTAATGATATGCTGCAGTACAAGTACTATCAGAAATTTCATCAATTATTTTGGACGCTGCAGGCATTCGACGCCATCTTGGTTACGACTGGACACCGCCATTTTACGGTTGTGTTCCACGCGCGCTCACAATCGGTTCCGGTTGTACGCAAACGTTGCCGCAAACGTTGAGACATGTTCGCGCAAGCGGAACGCACCCCAGGTCTATCTTAATACACTGTAAGTTAAACGTAAATCTGTGAACATGTCTGTTTTGGTTTCCTAACAAAGTATGAGAATTGAGATCTTCTTTAGGATCGAAACGCTTCAGGCCCTCCTATAACTCCAAGCAAAGTATATGATTGTATAAGAATCACTGCTGGATTCCGACTGAGCTCAAATAATAATCTCTGTTTGATGAGACGAGAACATGACCACAAACTAAACAGTTTCGTTTACTATCAGTAACAAAAGTTTGTCTTATTTCGCTAGCTTAGTCTTTGTGGACCCAATTATATTTGTGTATATTTTTGGAGAAGTGTACAAAGTTTTCTTCAATGATCTCCAAAAGTACAATATTATCATTTTCGATGCATGGTTTAGGGTTTATGAAATTAAAATGTGTAGTCCTTTTTTTTTTACAACGTCTCACCCTATTTCATTTTGGAATAAGGTTGGAGAAAGTATGGACAACCCCCAATATCAACTCAAAAAGATAATCACAGTTTATCACACAAACATTCTACGAAATATTCAACCATTTTATTGGAAAACAAATCGGACAACAATTTTCTTTTAAAGAGAAAATTTGCTAATCTTGATTCCAGGAGTACTTTAACAATAATTTAAAAATTCATTTCTCCTGATTTCAAAATTTTGTATTATGGATTCTGGCATTTTGTCAATTTCCTCATCATTATTATTTTAGCCTCGGCAAAATTTAAACAAACCAAAAATCCTACAAAACTAAACATTTGAATAAACATGATGTGAGACTTCTCACAAATTAGTAGTGATACAAATAAAGATAAATACACCATAAATATGACTATTTCATCTCTATATCGGTGGGCATGAAACTATACTACAATGAAGATTTCCTGTATTACATTGTATGTGCTGGTTGGGTCAGGAATAGAACAAGGGTAATAATGTTAATCTAAAGATAATAGTCTTGTTAAATACATATGGACTGTGCACTGTACTGTAAACTATAGATTTCGCGTGGGAAAGAAGGAAGACAACAAATCTTGACATGGATGTACGTTTGGCTTTATAGTAAGAAAGATTTGAGGCTTTGCATGGTGACAATTGGTATGTGGATCGGTTTGCGGAAACACCATGTAAGAATCGTTCGTACTTTTAATTCGCACTTCTATTTCTCCTATCAGGTCTCCTGATGAGGACTAGAGCAGGCTAGTCGAAACGGTGAGACCTTTAATACGAGAAGTGCGAACGAAATAGAAGTGCGAAAGTACGAACGAATGTTACATGGTGTTTCCGCAAACCGATCCACAACCTGTCTTAGTAAGTTCCCTTTTTTGTTCATGGTTTGTTGGGTTTGGCACAGACATTTGTCAAGATAGTTTGTTAGATTTCCTGCATGAGTGAGACCACTAAGATTTAAAACTAGACAGACAAACACGAGAGAATCCCTCATTCTAGGCTTATGAGTGGCGCTGTGTCCGATGTTGTATCCTCTGTGGTAACACCAAGTTCAGGGTCTGTTAAACTTGGTTGTTCCCTTGTCGGCCTTTGCTGAGGGCTGCTGGCATTGGCAACCGTTCCTGGGTAGAATACCGGTTGATTTGAGATCCCCGGACTTTTAACAGCTCCTTTAGAGGATGATCTCTGATACTGCCTCGCCTGAGATGAAATAAAGAACGACAAATTTGTGATGAGAGACGTTAAAGATGAGAGCTCTTCTTCATGTTCATGGATCATAACCTCGTCTGCCATGAGAACAGAAGGAAATTAAGCCACACAGACTGTGTGCACTACTCGAAGAGTACTGACAGCATTTCTACTGTGTAACTTGTCGGACACTGACATCCAAAACAATGCTGACATGAAAAATCCTGGCATCTGCTTTAAGTTTAAGAATAGGAGAAGTTTGACATTTCAATCTCAAAGGCTGAACACAAAAGCTTTTGACAAAAAGTCTGCCGAAATACAAACTCTCTTTACATTTGATGAGAAATATTTCAAGTTGTTCAACCCGTTCTGGTCATTCCGGTTGGCAGACAGTTTACGGCAGTCTATTTCTAGAAATTCATCCATTTATCACATCTGTACAAATAACAGCACCTATTTCATTTATATTTCAAAACAGAAATCAGGACTTCTCAAACGGAAAAACTCAAACAGAGTTCCATTGTTGAACAAATATTGTGCGTTGAATTATTCCAAATATAAAATGAAAGTGAAGAGAGGTAAAAATCTTACTCTCAGTCTCAATGAAGTAAAATCTTTGCTGGAAATGTTGACAATTTTTCTCAAGGGAAAACCCGCTTTTGATTTGAAAGTGCAACTAAAACAAGTGTGAGAAATTTCTGTACTTCACTTACATAAACCCAAGCCAAAAGGGAAGAAAACAGCTAGTATGTTTCTCAACACACACTGAAACAAAAACCTCTTCCTCCTATTACAGTATTTCAATTCCAATGCCAAAGATATTCGCATACTACAGTGGTTGTACATTCCCTTAGGATTTTCCTCCGACACTAAGGCTAACAGGAAACAGGAAATGTATTTTCATAAAAATATCAAATTACAGTTGTATTGCTCAACCATATAGTGCTTTCTCGTGGCTTTAGTTTGCACTGGTATCAGAGTCAGAGATATTACTATAAGACTTCACAAAATACAATGTTCATTTAAAACAATTTATACTAAAACTGTAGCAACAGCAGCAACAACAATAGAATTGGTGGTGACACAAGCGCCTCAGGTACAATTAAACTACATGAAGCAATAGCAGTAGAAGCATAAGCAACATAAACAGCATCACAGCAGCAACAACAGTAGCAGCACAGCGGCAACAATGACAAGTGGAAACAACCCAGGCAACAATAGTATAATGCAGCAAAGTAGCAACATCACAAGAAAAGTAACAGCAGCGACAACAACTGCAGCACAGCAACGACAACAACCGCAGCACAGCAGTACAGCGGCAACAACTACAACAGCAGCCGCAACAGCACCACTAAAATTAGCAACACTAGCAGCAGCAGGAGAAACATTTAACAGCGTCAGCGGGAACAGCAGCAGCCACGTACAAAAACATTGATACAACACCAACAACAACAGCATCATCCGCCAGTATCAACAAAAGAACACACAAACACACCAACAAACAAACACCCCCGAAAACCCTCTCAAACAATCAAACGAACAAACAATTAAACACACAACAACGAGAGGTTTGTGAATGGACACTTACCCTAGGTTCAGCATCACTAGCTCCTTGCTGGACTGACATCGTTCGTGCCATCTTGGCCCTAGCTACGTGCACTCTTCGGTGGACATCTTCGTACACATCCGTCTCATCAACGATCTCCTCCTGGAGGAGTTCCTCGATGATGTCCTCCAGGGTGATGATGCCGAGGATTTTCTGAGCAAGGAACGACGACTCAAACAATTAATTCCTGGGGATTCTCAATATCAATCAATCAGTCAATCAATCAGTGGGGGCATGCGCCACGGCAGCGCGTTGCCGCATCTACCTTCAAGCGGTACTCCTTCGGTCTTCGGATTGCCATCCCCCAGGCAGCCAAGCGACCCATCCCCATCTCAGCAAAATAACGATCCATTCTGACACATTAACCACGTGTCTTGTGGATGCCCTACTGGGCGATTCCTACCAGTAGGTTCTCTCAAAATACATTATTGTATTAATCATGACACCATCTCCAAGAAGTGTCTGGACTCAAATTTCGCATAAAATGAAAAAGTGAAGCAAAATGATGAAATGGCAGAAAAATCGAAACAAGATGTCAGGAGTGACACTTTAATTCATGAAAATCAGAATTCTAATTGCCATGGACCCCATCGGTGATGGATCAGTGAGTGGCATTTGAATTGATTGTAAGGCCGTGTCCCAACTCTCTGGCTGCGACCGTAAATAACACGAAAGTCTATGGAAATGGTTGCAGTCACTGGCTAGTGGCTGCCATAGGTACATGTGTAATTTGCAGCCGCAGCCAGAGAATTGGGACATAGCCTAAGATTCAATTTGGGAGGATAACAGGTCTTTTTCAGGGCATTAATTTGGAATTATTTACTCTTTAACAAAATAATATGAATGACTCATTGATAAACAATGTACATTTCGCAATGCATGGACAAATAAAGTTTCAAATTACTTCTGTTGTGTACATTCAAATACAATATGTAGACACATACTTTCACTTTGAACAATAACACGGGAATCACCCATGATATAAATAAACCTTTGACACTTCCTCAATCTCGGAAATATCTTGGACTGTAAATTTGTATAAAAAGCTCTTGGCATTTATATGGTACACCACTCCTTCATTGCCAGTTGCAATCTCTGGAAGCACTGGGAACAAGATGGTTCGTGTACAAGTCTTGTAAGTATTGACCATACATGTACATACATTTGTAATAAACCATTTGTGAGTTAAATCTGAATAGTATCTGGTACACAGACTTCTTTCATTGCACATGAACACCCCAGTTTGAATTCCCCAGACTAAAGACTCTGTTGCTATATCACATGATTCGGGGCAAGCTTTTGCATAGCGATACCCATCTCTGGAATGGACTGGTTCCTTTGTGCCATTCTTCTCCATTATGAACACTGCATTGGTGCAAGACGTCTGTTATGTAATAAGCAAAAGCTTGCCCTGAATAATGTGATAATAGCTATGTCTTAAGTCTGGAGAATTCAGGTTTTGATGTTTACATACAGTGAAAGAATTCAGTGTACCAGACATTGGTTATTATGAAAATGCCTTTAGTATCATCGCGTAATTTACATGAATGTTCTCATGATACATAAATTTGTAAACTCACCTCGTCCACAATCATCCCGTGGTCATTCTGATCGGCGCCCTCATGTGGTGACGGAGCATCACACACTGCCGCCATGTGGCACTTGCCCGTCTGCATTTCGTTCAGTAAGTCGTACAGAGGCATGTTGCTTGGCACCGTGGGGAGCGTGCGGCCATGCTCCCGGAAGATCTCGCCGACAGTTGGGGCCGTGTTCGGGTCCACTTTTACAAGAGTCTTGACCAATATCAGGCCGAGAATCTTCTCTCGGTGTCCGTCGTAAACTGGTATTCTGGAATATGGGCCTTCAACGAAAACCTGCAAAACCAAAAAGTGTAAATGGTAAAACCAACAAATAGGTCTGCTACATTCCACAAAACAAATAAAAATAAATTTGATCCCCTACCCTTGGAAACTGAGTCAAATAGTAAGTTAATCATCAAATAACCACAAGGAAAACTGACTGGATTCATTCGAAGTCATTGGGATTCGAACCAGCGACCATTGGAATACCCTACCGGCGCTCTACCACCTGAGCTACCCAGCCCTATATGTTGGCCCTATTGACTATTAGGTGTCTTCAATTATCTTTGTTCGTTTGGCAGTCAGAAGCCAAAAAACCACTCATATACCGCTATATCCCAAGGATCATTTAAGATCCGTGCAGCATTACCAATGCTGCAACTTAAAGAGACGGTACATGAAGGATCACTCAAAGAGGATGAGGCTTTTAAACTAAAACAGCAAGCTAAGTTGCACTTTAAATTAGAAATGAAATTAGACCATTCTTGCTAATGATGTAGGCAAAAATAGAGAACTCTTAACCTTTTGCATAAATTCGGCATCCATCCTGCTCCGTATGTCCAACATGAATATACTCTCCAATGGCATAAGCGAATCTTTGACCACTTTGTTGCGCATACTGAGGGCGCCCTGTATGATCAGCACTTCGTCTTCTGTCAGTGGTTCTTCATTGTCTTCCTGTTTCTCTTTGTGAATGCTGACCAAGGCACCAAGCTCTAGACAGCAAAAGAGAAAAAGGTTTTAGTACAAGAAGACAATTGGATTTGGAAGTGTCAAGTTTTTTGTACGAGCAGTGGGAACTGGAAAGATAACGTTACTACCCTGAAACTGTCAAATTTCATTCAATCTCAACATGCTGTTTGACTCAAAAGGCATGCAATACATAAATACTAGCGTTATATTGAAATTTCTGGATCAAGATGGCCTGTTTGGAATACAGGCTTAATTTACCGTGCTGGTATACATGGATTCAGGAAGGGTCCTTGCCAAAATCCGTCAAGAGCAAAGGTTTCAACGCTTCCAAATCACGATCTTTTCTCTTTAAATATCTTTTTTTTATACAATTTGTATGGAGTCCTAGCTGTGATAATAAGTTTTGTCCACAAACTTTTGCTATGTTTTGCGGCCGAAACACGGCTGGAAGTGTGACAAGCTTTTTATTACAAAATCTAGGGAGAATACTCTGGTTTACGGGAAGAATATCTTGGAACCTTACCTGCCCTACGGAAGAAGGTGCCGGATTCCTTGCCCAAGACGCAGTCCAGGACTTTGGAGATGGGCCAGGCGATCGGGAAGAAAATGATCATGAAGAAGATGACCAACCTGTTACCACGGATATCAAACAGAAGAGATTTGTTACACAATGAAATGAACAAACAACGAGCTTTGTCTCATTGAAATCAGCTGGCAGTAAAATCAACATCTCAAAGAATCACTCGACAGACCAAACAACAACTTATGAAAAGTCAACGTTTTCTCGTTCTTGGTTGGTTGGTTGGTTAACTAAGAAGAAGTGTTTGTTTGTCTGTTGGGTTGTTGGGGTGTTTGTTCATTTGTTTGTGGGAGTGACTGCCTGTCCATTTCAATGACCACGTAAAGAACATTTTGTGGTCTCAACTTGTAATGGACCCTTCTGACCTGTCAATCAAACTGTGTGCATTGACCAATTGGAGTCGTTGTCGTCCAGTGCCCTGGTCAAACTCGGTCACATGGTATGTAAAACACATGGCGATGCTAACATGAGCAGGGCTAAGAGCAAAGCCAAAATGTTCCACAGATAATCAGGACAAACAGGTTCTTGGTTTTGAGATTTTGATGAATTACTGTATAATTACCGGATATACACCATTCGAGATACAGTGACCAAAATGACAGGTACTTACGGTGATAACCAGGCCCCAATTGCCAGTCCATATCTCGTACACACGGCTTGCGGAAAAACCCTGTAGGTTAGACCAGATGAAGAGAACAATGTAAAGACGATAACAACTGAATTCCTACTTCTGTCACCTCTCCTACTAGACTGAAGTTGGGAAAAAGATTGAAGTATGAAATTTTCAAATTGGTGCCTTACATTTTGTGACACTGGCAACAGAAAGACCGTAAGTGATGAGAACTTTATACGTTGCTTGGAGTTAGGAGGGCCTGACGTGTTTTGACTCTAGCAGGATCTTTATTGAAGGCTTTCACCTTCGATAAAGATCCTGCTAGGATCGAAACGCGCCAGGCCCTCCTATAAACACCAAGCATTTTTGTTTATAAATTTCAGGTCATTATTTCGGCTGATGAGCAGTTTATGTAAATAGCAGCAGGTTATTACTTTTGTGGGAGGAGGTAAGGAACATTGATATGCATCAATCCTGACTGGTTTTGTGTCTTCTCAACACTTGATTTCATTTCTGCAGACGATATTCAACAACCGTGACCAGTTTTGGAGCCGATCACATCGACAAGTGATCACACAGTAACAAATGTATGCGCAAGGTAATACATTCTATTACACATTTGAATCATCAAACATATCAAAAACAGTATATTTGATAAAAAAACTATCATGGCAAAGAAACAGGGGAATCAACCCATTTTTCTCCATTGTTCAAACACCAATGACAGCCAGAGACACTAGATCAGTCACCTCTACTGCCCCTATGTTAAAGGTACTATCAAACTTAGGTTTTTGTCAAAGAAATACAGATTCATGGGCAAAAATATCAAGACAGATACAGTAACAGTCATGTGTGAAAATTTCAGTCCCATACGGTACCCACTTTTTGAGAAAACGGTGAAAAACAGCCAGAGTATTTCTTAAGTCTTTTCTCTTTTATTTTTGATCTTTTAAAAGATCAAAAATATTGTCGGTCGTTGTTTGACTTATTTCTCGATAAATACACCATTTCAGGCGGAGAGATTTTAACGGTATGTTTCTACCACCACCATCTTTATACCCTGAAAGTTATACGTAAATCTGTAAACATTTCTGTTTTGGTTTCTTACCAAAGTATATTGCCTTTAAAGCAATTAAGACCCACATCCCTGAAGTCAATAAGGTTCCCTGTGAAGGAAATAGGCTCACTCACTCGCCAAAGAGAAGCACCGCCGTGACCGACACCACGATTGCGATGATCGGATCCGTCACACGGTCCAGGAATATCGGCATGGACTCCACAGCTCCGGCATTGGCCAGCAACAAGGTGACCAGGAGAAGATGGTGCTTAGCAACGATGGGCATGATGCGCTTGGCGTACTTGCGTTCGTTGGGCTTACCTCCCTCTGCCAGGACCCGGAGACTAAGAATGTCCAAGGATAGGAGGCCCATCGTCAGACCGGACATCAGACCTGGAAATTCATTTGGTTACATCAGAGAATTATAGATCTGCTTGAATGTTTTGGGGATTCTGTTTAATATTTGTTGAGCTCTCTCTTTTGCTACGTACTTCTGACAGGGAGTCAGGTTGGCGTAGCGGTTCTTTCCTCGCCTTTCATCTCTGCGGACCGGGTTGAATTCCGGCTCGGTCCACAAGTGGATTGGGTTTTCAGTCCCTACCTGATTCTGTGGGTTTTACCCAGAATATTACTCTGGGGTTTTCCTCGCACCTCTAAAACTGTATCTTCTTAACTTCCAGTATAGTCCCTGGAGGACCTTTCGGAAGTAAATACTACAAGGTGCAAGGTACAAGGTGCTTATCAAATCCCAACAGAATGTCTACTTGCAGTGCCAACTACTCATCAAAGGATCTTGAGAAAGGTTCTGCTAGAATTGAAAATTTGAAATGTTAGGGTAGTACACAGAAGGGTTACAATCGCTGAGAGGTTGGTACATGTATTTGCCACCATAAGAAGTGCTCACTTATCACCTATCGTTAGTGAGTGATATGTAAACCAGAAACGAACAAATAAAAACTTAGCTCAACGTACCAGCAAAGAGTACGAGTGCACAGTACACCCCGATGTACACCCAGAACATCTCGTCGTGGATGTTAAGGGGGGCCTCATGTTCGTTATATTCCGTGCCATTGCATATGATGGTCCCATGGTCAACCAGCGTGCAGTTGATGGATACATGCTTGTCCTCCAACATATCGTACGAGTGGTTTTAGGAAACCTGCAAGAATGAAGTAAAGTTTTGGGCACTGCATAAAGGAGACACAATAGGTATTATGCTACGTTAAAGGTACTAAACGGAAATCTCCACAGATTTACCTATAGGCTATAACGTACAGGGTATAAAGATGGTGATGGTAGAAACATACATGTACCGTAAAAATATGTTCTGCCTGAAATGCTGCATCTACCTAGAAAAGAGTAAAACCAATGACCCAAAGAAATTTTGATCTTCGGAATTTAGATTTAAAAAATAACGTGCCTTTTTTTTTTAAAGGGCACCGTATGGCAGTATGGGACTGGAAATTTAACAGATGACTGTTACTAGTTACTATCTTTCTTGATATTTTTTCTTTGACAAAAAACAAAAATTACATCTTTTTTTGTACGGGTTGCTTAATTTTTGGAATGAACTAGAGTAGAGTACAACTACAAGATCATACATTATCATGAAGGTGATTGTTAAGTCTTTGTAAGATTTATAATTCAAATTGTACATATTATTGTAATTGCTGGGCAGCTCTGGAAAACAGTGTTTCACTGAGAGGTAATAACCCCAGGGTAAACAAGAAATGAACAAATATAAATAGGCCTAAATATTAAAGTTTGGGACCCCATTCCAGAAACGGAAATGTACTTTCAAACTTACAAACCCACGCTGAATAACTGAAGGATTAATTTTGTGGGAATAGGGCAGGGTTTTGATTATTTGGCATTGCGAATGAGGGAAATTTGCGGGGTAAACTAGTAAAAACAACCACGGCGAAAGTGCATTGACCATTGTCATTACTTAGCATGATTAGGGCCTAGTACAACATCGACCCTACTCAGCTGAGTCAGCTCTTTGCTATACCAACCCCAAATAAGAGTTAAGACAAAGGGTGCCAGTCACGTCAACTCGGTCCGTAACCGAGTTGGTTATGGACCGAGTTGACCTGAAACCGCCCCTATAGACCTTTCTTTTGTTTACAAACATTGGCTGCTGGTTGGCATGGGCGGCCAAATGCTGCAAATCTTTCCGTCTTCTCGAAAGACGGTGTGACCACATTCAACATTTTTGAAAACTTTCCATAGCTGCACAAAATACATACCATAATTACTTATGTTGTTTTCATTACATTCACTAATTCAGCAATATCTTTTAATGTTTATGAAACGTTGTGTAGAAATTGGGTGAAATATGTGGTAATTTTTTATGCCTGGCTTTGAAGGCTCGCCATACTTTCCGCCATGCTGGTTGGCAAAAACTCGGTCTGTGACGTTGCAAAAGAAAGGTCTATATCATGGGTATGTAAACGTAAAGAGCCTAGTATAAATACGTACACAGCCAGTAGTGGGATTAGTGCCTAACGTTAGTTAGTAGTGGCACCAAGCAGTCCCTGTGGTGACATTCCAAATTTTAACCACGTGGAACTTAGTAAGCGACATAATTACGAAATACCTGTACTCAACCCCAAAATGTCGACTTGATTAGTAATCCAATTTCCACGAAACGAAGAGCAGGACACGGACCCGTGCGTGCCAGTCAGCATGCAGGAACTTACGTTACGTTTATTATATCATCATGCAAAAGTGGTATAGCGCCCCCAGCGTTGAGCGCAGTCTCAATTGGGTGCGTTCGTTTAGCTAACACGGGTGAGCCCCTACTGGGAATGGTCGTGCTATACTGCACAAAACAAGCCAGAGAATGCGGACGAGGATGACTGTATCGACCCGGGAAAGCTAAACGAATGCACCCAATGGGAATTTCCAAAATTCAGTGCAGTTACGACATTTGGGAAACACCCAGAATCTGGGTCATTATGGGTCAAGTTTGAATTTAGGGAACTTCTGTGACCGTGTCAACTGTCAATGTATTTCAAACTGACGCTTTGCCTTTGGTGTTAGTGAAAGAAGAATGTTCGGTAAGGAATTATTATGGCAACTTTTGAAAATTTGTGTAAAATTGTCCGGAAACTGGAGCTACAAATATTACAATACATGAGCCAATGGCCATGCCCACGCAAGCTGCGCAATTTATTATAATTTTGCCTAACTTGTTAGGGCCTATGCCTAACTCAGGGTAGCTGGTAAGTGGTAGTTGGTACCGAGAGTCCGAGACCCAGTCGTATTTAGGTAAGTTAGTTTACTGTAGAGCTGGGTACTACCAGCTACTCTGAGTGTACTACTAAACTGAGGTAACGCCCTACATGTTTTCTTTAGGGCCTACTCTTTTAAAAAAATATGATAATTAGCCGTAGGCCTAACGTATGTCAGTTAAATTTTAAGTTTAACGGCATTAGGCCTACCTCATCAGTTTAGTACACCCAGGGTAGTGGGTACAGAGACCCAGTCGTATTTAGGTAAGTTAGTTTACTGTAGAGCTATCAGTTACCCGACCCTGGGCCTGAGTGTACTAAACTGAGGTAACCCCAGTTTATCAATATAACTAGCTGCAGTAACTGTAGCCCAATATTACTCCTAACGTTGTTGTCGTATATAGGGCTACAGTTACTGCAGCTACAATATAACATGTTTAACTGACTTCAACTTCAAGACTCGAGTTTTTAGCCTTTTTTAAATGGCAAATTGTTTTTTTTTTTGGTGGCCCATATAATTTGCTCAGTTTTGGGCCACACAGAAACTCTGTTTTCTGGTGTTTTCATGTGTACCCTTAGTCTGTAGGCGTAGTTTTCTGTTGTTTTCCTGGGGTTTTCTGTACAGTTTCTTGTGTTTTTTGACCAGTGTTTCCGGTATTTATAGTGTGATCCTATACTTAGAACTAGCAGTAGAATTAGTACCCCATTACATTAGTACTGTATTAAAACTTAGTAAAGTATACTTAAAACTAAAAATAACCTAACTTATAATTTAACAGTTCTCACAATAAAAGTAGGGTTTTCAATTCATAATGATAATGTAGTTTTTGTAGACTTGTTGCAATGATTGTATGTAACCTTTGGTCCGGCAATTAGGTACATGTATGTGACATGGACAGGTCTGGGCTAATTGTAACCACGATAAGGAGGTTATGACCATCACAACTAAATAATGATGCACTTACTGTAGGCTTACTCCAACAGCTACGCGTAATGTTAGGCCAGCATCACTTTCCAGTTACGCGTACATACAACTCCAGCAGTACAATAGGAGGAGACAAGGACTAGGAGGGCTCACCTGCCTCGCTGGTGTGGATCCCTGTCCGCAGTGATAGGCTTCAGGCTACAGCATTGACCAGTGCTGACACTCCTATTTGCTGATCAGTACCATCTAGACCGAGCCACAGTGGAACAACATGTTTTGTACATTGTTGGATCATATAAAATGTGCAATATATAATCTTTGCCTGTGTTTTTTTCCTAAGCCCACACTTTTTTTATCTTCTGGTAAATCTTGAATTTTATCCATATTACTTTCACTGATCTCACAGATAAATAAATTAAGTCAATAAAACAAGTGAAACTGGAATAATAAGCCCTAATTCATCGCTGCATTAAGTCTCCAACTGCTCTCTTTGCAACAATGTGGAATGTGCATTAGCCAATATTCACTCAGCTTTTATATACCCCAAGCACGCCAAGTCCCACATAACCTCATTCCAAAGGGGGAAAGTCCCCTTGCCAGGGAAATGTACTACTGACCAATCAGGAAACTTGATTCTCATTTATGCAAATTGTGGGTGACTCAGTGTCTACACTGTTATGTCCACTTAGTTACAAACCAAATAGGAATCCAAAATGCTTTTGAACCGGTTGCAAAGACAATTAATGAGCTATTAAAAGATTTCTGTGTTTTTTGTGTTTTTTTTCCATCATGGTTATCTATCTGAAAATCTTCATGATAAAAATGATTTGACGGAAATGTAGGAATTGATTTAGTGAAACAGGCATGCAAATTTTCCTTGGATCAGCTGATTATAAAATGTAAAGAATGGTTTTGATCTTACCCCAAGATCAAAACTGTTTTCGGTCTTAGTTTTACTAATTTCTGGTGGAAATATTTTAACAGCATGTTTCTACCAGCACCATCTTCATATCCTGAATGTTATACGTAAATCTGTGAACATTTCTGTCTGAGTATGTTACCAATCCTGTACCTTTAAATACAAGTTACATGCCTGGTGAAAGGATCAAATGATAATGAATTAATGTGCAGTTTCTGATTTTGTTTCTTTTCTTTTCAGAGCATCATAGCAAGACTGAGTTGATTCCATACATGTCTAAATCTTCAAACGACAAACAAATATCTTCATGCAGCTATGGGACAGGTGGCGTTGTTGCTAAATATTTGTTTCATAATAATTCTTACAGGTATGTTTGTTCTACATATATTTTAAATCTGTGTCCTTTGCTGGAGTTAAAGTGCGTCTTCTGTCCGTAGTAGTTACAGAACATTTTTCTTGACAAACACCTTGGGAAGAATTCAAAAGAGAAATCAAGTAGTCCTATGCATCCTTAATAACTTCTAGTGAAAATGCTTCGAGTGACATTTTGCAACTTGGTTTTCTTAATTTCCAGACCAGTTTTGGAAAATAAAATACAAATGCAAGACTGAAAAGATGCGATTAGAGCTGTTCATTTGATTGAATGTGCTATATAAAATCCTGCTATTATTATTATTCCTAAGACCTACATGTAAAGTTCACCCTGTTGCATTTTTACATCATGTACATTGTGCTTAACATATTTCAATCCCTTATCATTTTGAGGGAATCTAGACTTCATGAAGCCTGTATGAGTGTTAGAATGAGTAAGGCTTGCGTTGACACCATGTATTAAACTCTTTAAAAAGATGTGTGGTCCTGAAAAGTACCAATGATTATCCACTCTCATAGGACCGACGAGAGTGGATTCTCTGAGAGAATTCACTCTCATCGGTCCTTTTCAGGATCACACATCTTCCTAAAAGAGTATTATACATGGTATCACCTCAAGCCTTACTCATTCTAGTCTCTCCACCATGCAAAATTTCAAACCAATGGGTACGTTCAGACAGCGTGTTAAATTCGCTAAAACAACTGTTTTAACCCGATCGGTTTTAGCAATATGTGTCTGGACGCTCTAAAACAGTTATTTATCTAAAACAGATCGGTTTTATCCGCCGCTAAAACACCAAAGTTAAAACTGCTCGGGAGGAGGGTTTAGCGCTTAAAACCGATCAAGTTTACTGCTAAAACGCTGTTGGGACAGAATAACTTTCTGACATCCTGTTTCAGTGCAGAGAAGCCTGGCAGCTGGTTACGTAACACCTGTTGTGGCGCGCTTGTTTATATTCAACACACAGATAAATCCGCGCGCTTTATTTTATAACAGGAAGCCTGTACGGGGTCAAGGCACAGTGCATGACCTCTTAAAACAAAAAATAAAACCGATCTGTTTTAACTGCAAAAAGTAAAACGATGTATGGACACAACATAATTTTAACTTGCGACTTACCCCCCGTGGTTGCCGAGCGGTTTAACTCAATTCGTTTTAAATACAAGGCTGTCTGAACATACCCTTACTTATCATAATGTGTTGTGTACACTTGTGTACTGCAGTCTTACGGTCATTTTATGTTTTCTCTGTTTTCTCTTGAAGATGCATTCACACACACTGAACGTGAAATACATGTAACAGAGAGCTTTTCATGCTCCGTCGAGTTTGAGGATTTTTGTGAGAACTGCTTGTCTGACTATGAGAACCTGGACATTTTGTTGGAAAAACTTTTTCGAGATGCAGATGTCACAAATCCATATGATCGGGAACCTCTAGAGAGTAAGCCACTGCCAGATTGGAGACAGTGTCTGCGACTAGTACGTTTTTACGTGTCATCATATCAATATTTGTTCTTCATCGCACAGTTCCTGCAGAGAACCACAAAAAAAGCCTTGAACTACAGCTCAGTCTCCCAGCATTGCTCAAGTGATATCCACTGCTTATCACCTTTAGGGAACTTTGCCTGGATAAAAAATGGTCCCAAAATGGAGAATTCGTCAGAAGCTCTGACAGTTTGACAGTTTGGCCTTTTCTTTGAGTATCCTCGTTAGATTTAGTTCTTTTTGTAAATTCAACCTATTTGCTGCAATACTGTGCCATTTACTTTCTGGCAACGTCACGTTTTGTGAATTAGATTCTTATTCATCTGATAAAAAAAAAAACTATTCAAGAGAAAATTTGCCTCCCAGAAAAGATGATTGCTTGTGATAATACTGACTCCTTGTCTGTTGAGGTGTACACCAGCACACAGCAACAACTGGTCAATTTAAGAAAAGTTGACACCAGCACCATAAGCAAAAAGGAGACTCGCTCAAGGATTGCCAGACTCAAGAGGCAGTCCGAGATGAATGTGGCATCCAAAGAGGGCCACGGTCATCCTGAAAGAATCAATCAAGACGATGGTTCTTCCAGCGTAAATCTCAGGGACAAAAATAGTTCAACGGCATCCGATGGCCAGAGGATCGCCGGTCGCGGGATGTCGGATGCCCCTCTTCCTAGGATGGAAATGGAGGTCAATCGCTTGGCCTCTTTCAAGACGTGGCCCCATAGTGCTCCAGTGTCCGCGAATGCCCTTGCCCGCGCCGGTTTTTTCTATTTGGGCTCGGAGGACAAGGTTCAGTGCTTTGCATGCCAGGGCAAAATCCGAGACTGGGAGTATGGAGACACTGCAATGGGAGAGCATAAGAAGCACTTTCCCAAGTGTCCCTTCGTGCGTGATCCAAGTTACTTGAATGTGCCCATTGATGGAGACGTGGTGCAGCCCAAAGGGGCCAGCAATCAGTTAACTGACAGAAGGGCGGAGGAGAAAGCCTCCAAGTTGTTTAAGGCTCCTGCCAAGGAGACCAAGAATCCACAAGGTGGTGTAAAGAAAGCTCCAGGGAGACAGGTCAAGAACAATCAATTTGAAGAAATGAATGAGGTGACGCACAAGGGCAAGCCCACACGCCAACCCGCAGTGGATTCTGCGGCGAACGAGATGAGACTGACTTTCCGGAGCGAGTACAAGCGTCTTCTGTCATTCCAGAATTGGCCGCAGTTAAGTCCAGTGAACCCCAGGGACTTGGCCAAGGCGGGCTTCTATTACATGGAGAAGGACGACGTTGTGCAGTGCTTCGCCTGCTTTGGAAAGATCGCAAACTGGGAAGCTACCGACATTCCGTTGCAAGAGCACACCCGCCACTTCCCAAACTGCCCCTTTGTCATGGGGCTGGACGTGAAGAATGAGCCCATTACGCCACTGCAGGCGGCAAGCGCCGTCTCCATTGCCTACCGAGAACCGTCCGGATTTGAATCATCCTTGAAACAGTTCTCCAAGGAGATGGGCATTGTCCTTCCCCAAACAGCGACTGTGCAGAGAAGGTGGGAGCAGGCACCCTCCCCTCAGCTCCTGGACAATCCCAAGTATCCTGATTTTGTCGGCGAGCAAGCCAGGATCATGTCATTTCAGGGGTTTGGTTGGCCTGGAGTCCTGGGAATAACGCCACAGCAGCTGGCTAGAGCTGGCTTCTTCTTCACAGGTGAGTAGGGGAAACCATCCTCTTGAAAAAAACAAACAAACAAACAAACTAGAGTTTATGGCTCTTTGAAACAGCACATAAGGCTTCTCCGCATATGATATAAATTGCTTGTAAATCAGAATTGTGTCATTAGAAAGACCTTCAAAAACATTGACTTTTGGCGAAAGAATCCTTATTGTAGCTTTTACAACTTTGAAATGACAAGCTTCTTCCTGTTTGACCGGAAGTAGAGGTCACAGAGGTCAAGTTATGTGTCACAAAGAAAGATCTTGCCTAACATTGATATTTAGTGAAAGAATCATGATTGTAGCTCTTTCCACTTTTAAATGAGGAGCAACTTCCGGTTTGACCGGAAGTAAAGGTCACCGGGGTCAAGTTATGTGTCATAAAGAAAGATCTTGCCTCACATTGATATTTAGTGAAAGAATCATGATTCTAGCTCTTACCACTTTTAAATGAGGAGCAACTTCCGGTATAACTGGAAGTAAAGGTCACCGAGGCCAAGTAATGTACATGTATCACAATGAAAGACCTTGCCTAACACTGACTTTTGGTGAAAGAATCATGATCCTAGCTCTTACCACTTTTAAATGAGAAGCTACTTCCTGTTTGACCGGAAGTAGAGGTCACAGAGGTCAAGCAGTGTGTCACAAAGAAAGACCCTACCTAACAATCACTTTTGGTGAAAGAATCAATTTAATATCTCAAACCGTTGATTTTTTGTTCATTTTTAAAGATTTTGATTATTAAATTCAAATCGCTTGTCACGTGACCCCTGATGACGTCATGATGTCGAAAAGTTTCGGGACACAACTACACTATATGGACTTCCTTCAGACCAAGTTTGGTTAAAATCGGCTGTTTAAAAATGGCCAAAGTGGGGTGCAGAATACCCCTGTGCTTTGTCTATGGGAATTCGGCGACAAGAAGAGGAAGAGGAAGGAAGAAAAAAAACTAGAAATTGTGTCTGTTGAAAACAGAACACAAGGCTTTTCCGTTTTATAGAAAAATCAACATAACCTTATACACACAAAGACATTTGATTAAGATCTTAAGTTTTATACTTTTGAAGTATGCACCTTTTAAATCATACACTCACGTGACTTGGTCTATTATTTCTGTCACAAAGAAAGACCTTGCCTAACATTGACTTTTGGCGAAAGAATCATGATCATAGCCCTTACAACTTTTAAATCAGAAGCTACTTCCTGTTTGACCGGAAGTAGAGGTCGTAGAGGTCAAGCAATGTATCACAAATGAAAGACCTTGCCTAACATTGTCTATTGGTGAAAGAATCATGATCATACCTCTTACCACTTTTAAATAAGGAGCTACTTCCTGTTTGACCGGATGTAGAGGTCACAGAGGTCAAGCAATGTGTCACAATGAAAGACCTTGCCTAACATTGACTTTTGGTGAAAGAATCATGATCACAGCTCTTACCACTTTTAAATGAGGACCTACTTCCTGTTTGCCCTGTACAAGTCAATGGGCTATAGTGTAAAAATATTTAAAAAATCATAAAAAATAAAAAAACATTACGCTGTCTTGACGTAACTTCAGAATTACAATCCCAAACCTCCAATCCACCAATGTACCAATGTGTTATAAAAATCGCATTTTTTATGACGTCATGCATATGCAGTGTTCATCTATGGTGTATGCCGAAGAATTATCAAAAAGAAATTCAAAGATATCTTGTTTCGTTTACAAGATATCGTTAAAAGAACTTTAATGACCCAAAATTTCAATAAATCATAAAAAATCAAGGAATGATGTCATGATGACGTCATTGCAATTTTTCGATATAACACTTCCCGACTTAGATACATACCAAGTTTCAACTCAATCGGACTTTGGTTCCGTTCATAATTGATGTCTGAAGTTTGCCCCTTTAAGACACTGTCACGTGACACGTGATGACGTCATGATGACGAAAAGTTTCGGGACACATTGACGCTATAGGGACTTTTTTTTTTTTTTTTTGCTTAAGATCGGCTGTTTAAAAATGGCCAAAGTGGGTTCTAGAATGCCCCTGTGCTTTGTCTATAGGAATTCCAACGACAAGAAGAAGAAGAAGAAGAAGAAAAAGCCAAAAAATCAGAACAAAAACAATACCTTTTCCGTTGAACACGGAAAAGCCAAAAAACAGAACAAAAACAAAGGCTTTTCGCTTGCGCGAAAAAAGCCAAAAATTCTGCTCAACTGCAAGTAGAAGAAGCTTGTTTTACATCAGTCACAATTTGATCTTGACCTTGGTGCTTCCTTATAAGTGTATCTTGGCCGTCAGCCTTGTCATGTGATTAATTAATTAATTATTTATAGCTATTTTGAAATTCAAAGATCTGAAAGAGTTTGATTCAAAATTCAAACACTTTCCTAATAAATGAGTTTTGGGCTCTTTTTGGCACATGATATGTCAGCCATGTATTGTCCACCTTTCATCTTGCACATCCCAGACCCCTTTAACCCTTTTTTCTTTACCACACTTGCCTACCCTCACCCTCCCTGGTCACTCTGAACCCCCTTTTATTGTGATCCTCTCGTCCATTTATGTGTATTTTTACTTGCATGTTTATCTCCTCTTGTAAAGATGACAAGAAATCAGCGTCCACGTCGCGTCCTCTGGTAACTGCATTCGCAGGCTAATGATTTCTCCAGTCAAACAACAACAACAACAACAACACCAACGACAACAATGATTTCACCAGACGAACAACAACAATCTAGTCAACCCTCTCCCTCGTCCAAACTTGCGCCCTTATCAGTGCGGGCGGCCCCGATCGTCATAGGGCGAGGTATACATGTAGGCTAGTCTTGGTTCCAAGACCTTTGTTGTTGCTTTCCCGCGGCGCATAGGGCGCCCCCGCGCGGCGGATATGGGAGAACTCTGTCAGACTTTTGGACCGTCACGAAGGTCTTGGATATTTTGTAAAGCGATGTTGAACTTTTTCTTTACTTTTCGTCGAATCTCCCTTGGATTTCCAAGGGAGCCAATCAGCGAGCGAGTTTCAGCTCGCATCATGAATTATTCATGTCAGACAAACATTGTTTACCATAGGCGTATTCACGTACTAGCCTGCATATCGTGCAGTAGTATTTTGTAAACTTTTCGGGGAAAGATTTTGAGGACTGTACTGTATGTACTACGCAATCAAGCTGGCCGTCTAGCTCGACGACGAATGGGTATGCGTTATTTGTGGACAGCAGTTAATTTCTTGCAAAAACTAAATTTCTACATCTAAATCCCAGGGAAAAGTACCATTAGTCGAGAGGTTTCAATGATATGGCAAATTTACAACCCTAAGAGGTATAGTAGAAACGGTATATTTTGTGCAACTTCTGCTGCCCATAACTTGGTGTCAAGTGAAACAAGTAAACAACATGTGATTTAAAAATTTTGGTATCGTTGAAATGATAACATCATGTTGTATCATTGGAATGATTACATTTTCTTGATTTAATTTCATATTCGCAAAATGATTTCGTATCGTTGAAATGATTTCGTACCGTTGAAATTATTTCATATCGTTGAAATGATTTCGTACCGTTGAAATTATTTTGTATCGTTGAAATGATTTCGTATCGTTGAAATTATTACGTCATATATGTTCCCTTTTTTAAATGCTTTAATTTTCTCGATTTAATTTCGTATTCGCAAAATCATTTTGTATCGTTGAAATGATTCCGTATCATTGAAATGATTACGTCATGTAACGGTATCGTTGAAATGATTTCATTTCTCAATTTTATTTTCATAAACAACATGAAAAAAATTCGGTCTACTGAAGAAAAAACGGCCAACGTTTACAAACTATACATGTACATGTTGTTAGTTGGCGTACGAGTTGGTCGGCATACGAGTCGGCCGGCGTAGGAAATATGTAAAGAGCAGTATGCCGTATCCAGTTGTTATAAACTTGTAAAAGCACTTCAAGTTATCCATGTTTTGCCTGTTTAACCTTACAGACTGTGGTAACAAACAAAAAAGATAACAGAAATAAAATAATATACTCCAATGCAGTGTCGCACCATTTTTAATTAAATCTCAATTATTTCTGCTCTTTCACATGAACCCCAAAACTCAAAACAAACTTTCATCTACCCCTCTCTTGGTTTCATTTCACACGTGTGTCATTTCCTTTTATTTGCATGTCTCTGGCTTTCATGGGATACTATAGTAGTGAACATCGGGATTCCGACCATAAACTTTGATGTCGATCACTTTGGCAGGATGTAGACTTTGTTCTTTATCCATCGAAATAACCACGGGTACCATCCAGACTTGTTCAGATCTGAAATGTTCAAAGTTAAATTTACTTAAATTAAACATATACACAAAAAGTCACAGATTACTGTGTATTTCAGTGGCTAATTTACAACATAATGTAGAAAACCGCAGTTGACGAATTATTGTACCTTGGAATACTAGAATTTCATTGCATTTGGTCAAAAAACATGAAGCAAGGAGTTTTAAACGTGCTATTAAAGTATTATTTAGCCTGAGGCCTAGGCCTTTAAACAAAAATCCATTTACACTGTATATGCACGCATAGTACATGTACATACACCTGTACACTGCAATAGGCCGGTGTACCGTGGGAAAGTCTCTGTGTGTTGCCCTTTTGACCCGGCCATTGCCATGGTAGCTGACCACAAGCCTCGAACTTCAGATTACGCATATTCAATCACCATACGTCATACGCGCTGTGCCTTATTACCATAATCTGGCCCCGCCCTCAAATACAAAATATCCAAGACATTCGTGACGGTCCAAAACTCTGACAGAATTCTCCAATACCCGCGGCCCATAGGGCGCCCCCGCGCGGCGGGTATGGGAGAATTCTGTCAGAGAAAGCAACAACGAAGGTCTTGGAACCAAGACTAGGTATAGGCCGAGGCATTGCCATTCTCCAAATCAACGTTGAAGGCATCTCTAAAGCGAAAACCGAAATAATTTCGCACCTAGCGACTGAGAACGAAGCAACCGTCATCGTGCTCCAAGAGACTCACGCCACTTCACCTGAAGTGCTCCAAGTAGCTGGGTACGATCTTGCCGCATACACCATCAGCGGTGTACATGGAATCGCTACATTTGTCACCAGCTCGGCCTCATGGCAGGACATAGCAATTGCGCCACTCGAGGGTGAGATTGAGTGGGCCACTACACAAGTGGAAGGTGTTACAATCACGAACGTGTACAAACCCCCAGGTTCCAATCTCAATGCCGATGATCTGCCTCGTTAGTTACCCGCAGCCGTGTATCTACACCGGAGACTTTAACTGTCACAGCACCACATGGGGATATAGCTCCACCAACCCCGATGGTGCGGCACTCGAAGACTGGGCATCCATGTCTGACCTGTCTTTGGTCCATGACCCGAAACAACCGGGTAGCTTTCGTTCAGCACGCTGGGGGACAACAACCAACCCCGACCTGGCCTTCGCAAAACTCGGCCTGCACACCATCAATCGGCGAGTCCTCGACCAGTTCCCTAAGTCAGCTGCCCAGTCCAGCTTCTGACCCGGACTCTGCGTACAGTGCGTGGTGTTCTGCGATCCTGGCAGCCGCGAAGAAGACCATTCCCCGGGGATGCCGAGCTGGCCTGATCCCTACGTGGGACGATGAGTGCCAACAACTGTACGACCACTTCATAAGTGCAGCTCCCGATGTCGAAGCGAATGATCGTGCGGTGACCCTGACCAAAGCTCTCGACGAGAAACGTCGCAATCGATGGGAGACCAGCACAGAGAACATCGACTTCAGTCACTCGAGCCGTATTGCATGGCAGTCTTTCAACCGACTCACCGGTCGCGCAAAAAAGACCCAGCCCTGCTCAGTGAGTGCCAATGCCATCGCCTCCAAGCTCATCGCGAACGGCCGCCATACCAAAGTGGACAAGCAAGTCAGCCGGGACGTGAACGCAGGGATCGCGCGCCTGAGAGCTAGTGCCACTGCAGCCCTAGGTGCGCTTTCGGAACCCTTCTCAGCAGAGGAAATGTCAGCTGCTGTTAAATTCATCAAACCTGGCAAAGCACAGGGCCCCGACAAGATCGCCCCAGAGTTCATCACTCACTGTGGGTCGCACATGCTCACCTGGCTGAGAGTCTTCTTCTGCCAATGTATGTCCACCCTCCGTCTTCCGAAGATCTGGCGCAGGTCGGAAATCATTGCGATCCTGAAACCAGCTGACGACGCCAAGAGCTACCGCCCAATCTCGCTCCTCTGCGTGCCGCTAAAACTCCTCGAGCGGCTGTTGTTAGCACGCCTCGAGCCCGTGATTGACCCGCAACTTCCTCCGCAGCAAGCCGGTTTCCGCCATGGACGCTCCACCACCGACCAAGTGACTCTCCTGACCGATGACATCGAGGCAGGTTTCGAAGCAAAGCACAAGGTCGGCGTGGTCCTGGTGGACCTGACCGCGGCCTATGACACGGTTTGGCTGCGTGGACTCCACCTCAAGTTGTTGCGCATGGTCCCTGATGTCCACATGGTCTCTTTCGTGATGGAGCTCCTCACAAACCGCAGCTTCAAGTTGAAAACTAGCGATGGCCAGGTGAGCCGCCTGAGACGCCTCCGCAATGGCGTGCCGCAAGGTTCCACCCTCTCTCCCACTCTCTTCAACATCTACATTAGTGTTATCCTGCAGACCACATCCATGCAGTACGGTTACGCCGACGATCTGGCCCTACTCGCTGCGGATGACACCTGGGAGAAGGTTGGGGAGACACTCAACCACGACTTGCAGGCTATAACCAACTATCTGCAGAAATGGCGCCTCATACTTAGCATGGCCAAGACCACCTCCACGGCATTCCATTTGAACAATCGAGACAGCCAACGCCAACTGGCTATCAGTGTGAACGGCACTATGCTGCCCAACTGCAACCATCCAGTCTACCTTGGTGTCACCCTGGACAGCACATTGACCTACAAACACCACATCGAAGCTCTCCGCCGTAAGGTCAACGTGAGGAACGGCCTCCTTCGCTGTCTGGCAGGCTCAACCTGGGGTGCGTACACCTCTACCCTTCGGACTGGAGCACTAGCCCTCGTGTACAGCGCCGCCGAGTATGCATCACCCGTGTGGTCTCGCAGCACCCATACAAGGAAGCTGGACGTAAGCCTGAATGACACAATGCGCATCGTTACCGGCTGCCTGCGCCAAACTGAGACGTCGTTCCTTCCCATCCTCGTGGAATCGTGCCACCTGACATCCGGCGCGAGTCGAAGGTTGCTCGCATCACGAACATGGCGATGGACAACCCGAGTCACCTCCTCCACGATCGGGTCTTAGGCGCTGTCAGTCACGCCAATGAACAACGTCTCAAGTCACGTCGACCTTTCTCCCGACACGCTGCCCATCTCGTTGCAAATAACTATGATCCACCCAAAGCGTGGAACGACCGTATTGATGCTGGTCCACCTCTCATTTGATCTGCCTGTCCCCCGCCCAGCCTGTCCCGCTGCCACCCAGTGCTGACCTACCGCGTAAGCAGTGGGTACGACTCAACCGTCTTCGTTCCGGCACTGCTAGCGTCGGTGAGACCCTCCAACGCTGGGGCATGCAAGAAGCAGCTTCATGTCCATGTGGCCACCCGACCCAGACCGTGGAGCATGTGGTGACTGACTGCGTCTTGCTCAAGTCGCCCGGGGACCTCACTGCTCTATGCTGTCCGAACGCCGAAATGAGATCCTGGCTCAGCGAACTGCCCATTGATCTTTGATTTCTGATGATTTGACTTTTGTTATCGTTGCTGTTTGACAAACGCTTATATCCTCTTGTCATTTAAGCCTTCGATACATATCCTGCTAGGATTGAAACATGTCGGGCCCTCCTAACTCAAAGCATTTGTTGAAAAACAGAAACGTTATTAATTAACACTTTTGTAAAAGGATACAGCTGCCTGCAATAACTATCCAATTCATAATGACCCCATTAGGTGAAGGGGACTGCACGAAGTGCTTCTACTGCGGTGGAGGCTTGAAGCACTGGGAGTCCACAGATGAGCCATGGACAGAACATGCCAAGTGGTTCCCCGTCTGTGCTTGGCTTCAACAGCAGAGGGGTCAGACCTTTGTCAACTATGTGGTCCGTAACTTCCCCGTGGACACTGCCCAGTTAGCAGAAGCCCATGCTGTAAGTATCAGACAGACAATGTCACTTGGAGTTTCCATCCTCCCTCCTCACTTCCCTCTCCAACTTAACCTCCCAGGCTTCAATGCAGTACTTCAGGCTGTTGGTGGGCCACCATACCTGACTTTCAGAACCTTCTGCAGCAGTGCAAGCCTCCTTATTCCTTGGGGGCCCTCGTAGAAGCTATAAAGAGATTAAAGAGGCTGTGCCACCGCCATGGGGCCGTGCCACCGCCAGAACTGTCGTGCTGGATGAAGCAGCCTTGAATACTTTCAGAACTCTTTCATACCTATTGCAAATAGGATCTAGTCAGAGATGCCTTTTAAAAAGTTTGAGATGTGGTTAATACTCTTCTTTTTCATTTAGAAGCCGATACATCGTGACAGATCCGAAAAGTCCAAATCCGCACCCGCTGGAGCTGCATCGCAGGCCAGTGCATCAGGTGGAGTCGCTAAGGGCAAAGAAGCTCCTGAGGAGGAAGCTGGGGTGGTCTTCAAGAAGACGGCGTCCGGGATGAAAGAGTCACCTTTAGGTATAAAATTGAGATGCTCGTCATCATCATCACCAGATTAGCCGAATGAGACTGCTCCCACGGAAAGACTGTGGGAGATGCGAATTGCTATCTGCACGTTTTATGCATTTGGGGAAATTCCCTGCTTTTTTGGTGGTGCTAGGCTACCTAGCAATGAGGCTAGGTGTGTTATGTCTTTAGATGATGATTTTTGTGGAAATATCTTAATTCCTGTGTAGACAGAGCAATGGCAAGTCGTCTGACCAAGCGCGTCCTGGAGATGGGGTACGACGAGGACCTCATCAGGAGGGTCGTCCAGCAGCGCTTGCTGACAGCTGGGAAGGAATTTGAGGGCACAAATGACCTCCTAGAGGCTGTCTGGAAGGAAGAAGAGGCGCAGGATCAAGCCACCGGTGAATCTGCCGAGACGCCCAAAAATGCGGAGAGAACTGTCGATGAGATCAGTTTCTTAACCAAGGAGCTGCAGAACATTAAGGTTCGGGATTCTGCCGCCCTAGTTGGTGGCAATATCCCATGGCCAGGCCCACGCTCAACTTCACGTAAGTGTTTTTTTCTAAAGGCCACATTTATCTTTTCAATGAACGATAAGTAAGGAATTGTTCTCAGAGTAGACAAACCTTGAGAAAAGTTTATAGTTGCGCCTGCGTGTGTGGCACTTCTCTCTGAAAAATCCTTCTAAAAGTTTTGAACCTCTTGCCTTCTTGTCAAGCGCTCCTTCTGTAAAGATGGAGACCATCTTAGACTTGACATACTTTGAGTAGTGAATACACATTGGTACCATTCTAAAAAGTGCTTAACCCTAACCCACCTACTCACAATAGTTTTAGCACACGTGGTTTTTCCTGTGGTATATCCTGAATACCACAATACACCACTGTGTGATTAGTTTGGTAATAATGAGTGGTTTATGACTCAGTTCCCCTTGTGGAGACTGGTAATGTGTGGTGAGCAGCTCTTGTTTTAGGTGATACATGTAAGTACAGAGGGTTAGGGTTAAAGCAGGGTTTGCTTCTTTCAAACTCACAAAAGCTTCATAATTTGTCCCCGTACTCACACGATTGTTGTCTTATTTTCCATTCTACTCTCAGCTGAAGATATTGAGCGTGAGATCGAGAGGCTTCGGGACGAGAAGCTGTGCAAAGTGTGCATGGACAACGATGCCGACATCGTCTTCATACCGTGTACGCACCTGGTCGTGTGCAACTCCTGTGCCAGCTCGCTAAGCACATGTCCAATATGCAGACAGACAATCAGAGACGCTGTGAAAGTTTTCAAGTCGTAGTAGCGGGCAGATTCTCGTTTGTCCAACTGCACAAGAAAACAAATTTCACAGTTTTATTCTCACTGTCTGGCCAGGGGCCAATTTCATAAAAGTGGTTAGCACAAAAATTTGCTAAGCATGACATTTCTGTCTTAGTTAAAGCAGCATTCACAACCAAATTTCCATGTGTTGTGTATCACTTGCGTTTGTTCTTTGGCTGTTGTTCGCTGACTATGAATATCAAGTCGAATTTTTAATGGTGGTTTGTTTTATTGGGCAAGCTATTTTTGTGCCAAGCAATTTTTTGTGCTAAGCAGCTCTATGAAATTGGCCCCAGGAATTTTAGTTGCTGACGAGGCCCGACCATTTCCCAGTTTCAAGAGTAGTTCCTAGTAGAGAATTCCCGGAGACTTGGAAATGGCTGCATTCCGGAGTACCAGACTGTCTCTCTCAAATCAGCATTGGGGCATTCATTGTTTCTTTCACGGCACAGCTTGATGGGCGGAAATAATGCTAAGCAGATTCTCACACTTAGTACATAAATCGTTGCAGCACCTGTCAGCAGCATCACATGGAATTATAATAAAATGTCAATCTTTTTGAGTTAAGCAAAGATATGCACTAAAGTGACCCACCTGTAACAGGGCTCCACGCTCGTGACTTCACATTCATAGTGACCACTTGCCTTGAGTACTCGGATGTTCGGACAAACAAGCCCCGTAAGTATGGCTTAGAAAATGGCTTCAACTCAACCATTCATAAGAATACATGTCCCGAAAAATGATGTTTCTGGTGCAAATTTAGACACTTTGCGACTTTTAACATATGTAATTTGCAACAAATACTCGGAGTACGTTCTCACGAGGCCTTGCGCCATACACGTAAACAACGTTGTCCGAACATGCTGGTAACTATAGCTTTCGCTAGAGGGCGTATTCTAAAAATAGCTTGAGCGCGGAGCCCTATTAAGCTGCTTTAATTAGTAATTAGTAATTAGTGATGATAAGAATTGTTACTCAAGCAACAGTAATTTTTGTACTATTTCATATGATGCATATTCAAATCTCTGTTCGATTCTCTGTTATGATGTCTATATTTTTTTTATCCCAGAGAAAGTGAACAGATTAGTTACGAAGGCCAGTATCCATAATATAAGTATCTTTGTGTACCTGCACTTTCAAATCCCCTATAAAATAGTCTCTTTTTATCAACACGGGTTGATTTCACCAAACTCATCGTAACTTACTATCAATCGTAGGACTGATGATGCATTGCAGCCCTAGGTAGGATACGATGAGTTATCCTACGTAACTCGAGTTACGATTGATCGTGAAGCTCCGTGAATCGGCCCATGGTAGACCATTTTTCAAGGTATAGAAATATCAAAATATTTGTTACAATATGTTACAAGTGCTTGATACACAATGATATTGAATGTCTTTGTGTAGATGTACCATGCAAATTTTCCCTATAAAAATTTTCTTTGTATGTTAAAGGAAAAGGTGGATTATTTCACATCATATACAGAAAGAAAGAAAAAAAAAAAAGAAAAAATTATTATTGCATTTGTATTCATATATTTCTTTAAAAAAAAGAAAAACAAAAACTTCCAAGAAACAATAACAAAAAAATGCTAAGAATTATCTGAAATTTTGTGTTTCCGAATTTTTGTGACAATATTTTCTGAAAAGTTAGAACAACAGAATAATATATATGAAAATCAAGCATCTTTTATTTCCTGTTTTTCTATGTATTACTTCATATTTCTATAAACATTTTATTTTCGTTGGTTCAGAAGCAAAATCCTTCAATACTCCTTAAATTGTTATCATTTTGTAAAGAATTTAAAAAGAAAACAATTTTTCATAACTCACTATGTGAATTTACATGTAAACATATTTACAGCATGCCAATTGCTTGACTTGCATGTGACAATGTCTTTGTGTGGATTTGTACATATACTGCTCAGAAGTGTCAATTCTTGCTGGATTTTGTAAACATTAAGGTGAAAAAAATTTAGCTCCTCACTTACTTTAGAGTTGTTATAAATTCCAAGATCACGTTGCAGTAGAAATATACAGCAAGTTTTAGGAGCAGTGCTTTTTATCACTTTTCAATAGTGAAGGAAGTTTATTTACATGTAATTTATACGACAGAATGGAAGGAATTTATAGGGGTGTGTCACTACAACCCTGAAAGCCTTTGAGTTACTCTCATTGAAATTTCCAGGGATGTGAAACTTCAGATTTGAATTTGAATTTTGTTTTTGTTTATATTTCAACTCAGAATTTCAGCTTTTTTTGTACACCCGCTCTGTACAAATTACAAAATTAAATGAACTTTAGTTTTAGCTATTTCCTTGGTGTTTTCAAATTTGTGTGTGTGTGTGTGGTGTGTGGCCATTTACATCCATAAGTTATCGCAACAAGTTGTCTGTGAATTGTGCATGTACACTTTTGATGATAATCAACCATGTAAACATTATGATATATTTGTACATTAATATTCTTTTTCAAAAAAAAAAAAAAAATATGTATTGGGGAAGCTGTATTTAAGGTGTGTGTTTTGCTGATACATTTTCTGCAGTTCTAAAGTTTGCAGATAAATTGACAAATTTACTCAAAAGTTTTATGTTTTGCTGGGCAAACCAACCAACATTGTATGTAATAATGATATTCGTAGATATTTAGTCATATTAAAAGCGCCTTTTCAAAAAGAATACAGTGTATTACAATATAATAAGACAGATAAGAGTCTAAGACGGGTTATGATAAAAAAATGTTTTGAGATGATTTTCTGAAAATAGCGATATAAGGAGTATTCCTGATGTTGATGGGACCCAGTAGAGCTCCACACATTTGGGGATCAGCTGAGGAAAATGATCCATCTCTCCGCCGGGATTTATTTTAAACAATTTTATAAAAACAAGAAGTTCATCATCCGAGTCCCACTCTGCCTGGTTGATATAAAGCCTGAGTAAAGTCAGACAAAGTCAGACAAGTTGGGAGTAATATTGTAATATATTGTAATATATTGTAATATATTTTTGATTAGTTTTGGGTTTTGTTTACAATGCATCATAAAAATTGCAGTTACATGCAGTAATACTATCTTTAAAGAAATTGTATGGAATTGGGTCTTGCAAAGATGATTTACATGTACTTTGTATCCTACATAACTTGAATGTTAAACACTGTAGCATGCCAGATCCTGTTCATAAACATGATAAAGCGGGACATTTACTAGGGACACCATCAACATAGGGCTGGATAGCTCAGTTGGTGAGAGTGCCGGTACTAAAGTTCCTGGTTTGAATCCCGCTTCAGTCAATTTTTCTTTGTTAATTTTTCGTTGACTTATAATTGTATCATACTAGTTACTATGATAGTGTAACAATAATTACAGTTCTGTGCATTGATGTTTATGGGACAAGGGGTAATTCTATGAAGTTTTGGGTTTAAACAGCACGAGGGTGCAACATCATGGCTAATAAGCTTACCATAAAGCATAAAATCAGTGCTTATATGGAAGCAAAAACTCTCCGTGCTTACACGACCCTGTTTCATGAATTAGGGAGGTACGGTATTTCCAGTTCTGTGTGTGTGTAGTTCACATACTGTAACTGTTGGATATTTTTGCCGATTTGGCTAGCCAAGATATTTGGCGCTGAACTTGTAAGCAAAGAATAAGCACTGTGCTAAGCAGAGACTTGAAAGTGGGTCCTGATTGGCATTGTTGAATTTGGAAATGTAATAATGGTTAAAGTTTGGGGATTTGTTTACATCGTCTTAGAAATATGTTAAGCTAGCTGTAGTAATTAACCCCTTTTTATGATTGTTAGACTTTTTGTCTACACAGCGCAGCCCATGCACTGCGGCATAATGCTAGGGCTTACTGGCCCAACTTTCTCCAAGCCAAAGCATGTGCCATATACAGGGATGTGAGACTTTTTTTTGTTTAGATTTTAACTCATAATTTCAGCTTATTGTTTGGTGTTTTCTCACATGTGGCCACTCACATCCCTGCATATAGAAACACTGTGCTGCGTTAGGACCACGTCACACAATGCAATTTATTTACAGGCAACCAGTTCCAGGCAATCTCCAACTGAGAAGAAACAACATTCATCTTTGAATGTTCATATACTTTTCTTTGGGATGGCGAGAAACTACCAAAAAAAAAAGACTTTTGTACTAGCTTGGTAGTTGGTTGCCTATGAGTTGCCTGTTGTGTTGCCTTGTGTGACATAGTTGGCCTTTCACCAACAACCTAGACAATTTCTTCAGGCAACCTTGAAGCAACCAACTGCACTGCATTCAAAAGGAAAGTTTCAGTAGCACTAACATTTTTCTGGTATAAATTCACAATCCCCAAGGAAGCTGTAATATATGCAAATTTTAAGATGAATGTCATTTCTTGATAGAGATTGATTGCCTGTAAATTGCTTTGTGTATGTGGCATTAAAGCCGCAGAGTTTTAGCTAATTCAGGAACGTTCCTTGCTGGAATGTACAGAAGGTTGGGGCAGGCTTGTAAACATAATCTTGATAATTGAGTAGTGCAATATGTAACATACATCTTTGATGGCTGCTGTGCGTAAAGCTGTTGCAAGTGTTTGCACTCGCGTCTTGCTTCAGGTGACTTTAGGAGTGACAAAACGAGATGAGGCCTGGATGTTTTCAAAGAATTTCATCAAAACCCTAAACCTCAGCACCTACCACACAAGACAAGAGCTGATTACCACACATTACTACAGTCTCCCCTGGCAGAACTGGATCATAATCCACTCTGCCGGTCTATTGTGGTATATAATAGTGCTGTGGTCGTGGTCTGGCGTGTTGAACTCAAGATCTTGTGGGTCAATCTACAGATTGTGGGTTCGAATCCAGCCATGGGCTAGTGGTGCTTGCATCCTTGGGCACGACGCTTTGTCACATATTGCTCCTTTACATTCACCCAGGTGTAAATGGGTACCTTCGAGAGTAGAGATGGCTAATCGGTTTGTTTAGCCTCTTTGCGCTTTAAAGTAGCCAGGGCTGTATGCTCCCCAGGGAGTGGAGATGATTTCAGGAATGTAAATTATGGCCCAATGACAATAAAGTAGACAAAAAATCAAATTTTTTAAGCTTAAGATTGTGATTTATTTGCTGTTATTCAACTCCCATTAGCAATCAATTAAATGCATATTTAATACATCAAATGTACTTTAATACTTTGGTAGCACACCAAAACAGAAATCTCCACAGAATGATATACCTTCAACTAATTTATACGGTATGAAGATGGTGACGGTAGAAACAAACCGTTCGTCTGCCCAAAATGCTGTATTTATCCAGACAAGAGTAAAACCATTGACCAAAAACAGAAAGATCTTCACTCCTGTTAATAGAATTAAAAAACTGATCATTTTTTACTGTTTTCTCAAAAAGTAGGCACCATGTGGGACTGGAAATTTCACAGATTGCCTATTACTGTATCTTTCTTGATATTTTTTGCCCATGAAGCCACATTTCTTGGACAAAAACCAAAGTATAAAATATTTCAAAACTAAACACATTCCAGTGTACACAAGAACTGAAAATATTTCAAAACTAAACACATTCCAGTGTACACAAGAACTGAATGAAGTTACGACTAACAGTGGAAATTTTCACATGTATTATTTTGATGGTCACCAAAAATGTAAAATGAACTTGTAAATTGATTCAGTAAGATTGATCCAGGATTGTACAGTGACGAGTCTGTATTTGATGTGAAATCTTTTAAAATGCCGTTGAAATATCAAGTCCAAAATACAAACAAAATGTCATTATTTTGGTTGACGAGCAGCTCGCAGCATTTTATTACTTGTACTGATTTAAACTTTCCCCCTTTGTAGGGGCAAGTGCTAATAAACAAAGAAAGAGAGAGAGCACGATACCCTGAGACCAAACAATCTACAACTTCAGTCCATTTTCTCTCCGAGTGCTGCCAGCCTCTCTAGAAGGGGCGGGTGTGAGTAGTGCCAGGTAGAGTACAGCCAATCGGCCATGGGAAAGCCCAGGTTATCCTTGTGCAGCTTGATCAGCGCCGACCGGAGCTCGGTGGCTCGACGGAGGGACCTCGCGAAGGCATCCGCCTGGAACTCGAACCGACGGCAGAGAACAGTCATGCAGAAAGAGAGCACCTGATGAGGAGAAGGAACGAAAAAAGATCAAGTACGGGAAACTGTCATAAAAGTTTTCACATGGACCATGGCAGAAGGGTGGACATAGTGGAATATGATACTCACCTCGTTGTACGGAGAGAACACAAACTGAAAGATGATGAGAAGGCCAATGAGGGTGGGTTGAACATCGTAGAAACCGAACGCCTCAAAGAGTTCTTTCCTCTCGATCAGGAGGCCAAAGAGAAACAGGCAGAGGAAGAGATTCACCTACAAATCAAGAGACAGACATTGAAGGGATAGAGTTAAAGACATCTCGGGAAAACTTGCCAAACTTTATCGGATAACCCTGCCAACCCGGACCAACTCTACAAGCAACCTTCTGGCCAGCAACTCACCTGACTGATGACAAGATTCTTGAGATTGTGGCTGAGCTTCCAGTGACCGAGCTCGTGGGCCAGGACAGCTAGGACCTCCTGGTTGTTGCATCCAGTCTTCTTCTTCTTCATGTCCTTTGCCGGTTCATCATCAGCAGCACTGGCCTTCTTTTCCGTCTCTTTACTAGGACTCTCTCCAGCTTCATCTGGCTTCTGGTCCGCATTGGATTGGGAGGCCGACTCGCTTTGCTCCTTTGGCTTGTCCTTGAGGGTGAAACGAAGATATGACATCGGTTGGGGAGTGAGTCTTAGGCAGGCAGGCAGCTCAGGGTCTCAGATGAGGCAGAAAGAATATGAGAGAAAATGTGAGGGGTACGGGAAGGGGTACAAAACAGGAAACACTAATACCTCTTCCTTGTTGACAGGTGTGTAGTCCTCAAGCAGGGTGTCGAAGAGAACGATGCGCTTGTTCTTGAAGAAGCCGTAGAAGTAGGCGTTGCTGTGAGATGACCTCTTGGAACCTGCGCAAGAATGACCGCAGTGTTACTCACGATGCCACCTTCAATTGGGACACGACACCAAAAAAGCCGCACCTGTTGAATTTGTTCAAGGACCTAAATGTTACCCACCTTCCACAACGTAGAGTTTGTAGAGGGGGAAGGAGATGCTTTGTGCCAGCTCCTCAATCTTTGTCCTCAGCTCTCCAGCTGGCAGCGGGTTGAAGGTATCAAAGAGCGGAGCGATGTAGTCGGCGTAGATTGTGATCATGATCTGAAAGTGCAGTTCAAAAATGGCTAAGTTCAACAGAGCAGACAGTTCTTGTCTGCAGGGGTAAAGGTTTAGCTTATAGGAGCTGAAGACTTGAAAGACAACGAGACATACAATGCTGATGTCTTGGGTTCAAGTCCAAGTCCAGTCAATCTTTCATCTTTGAATGTCAAACACTGAGGCAGCTTAGCATAATGGACTGATGCCTACCAGAGAAACGGCAAATGCAAATGCCCAGGCGTAGATGAAGAAGTACTGTCCTCCCATCTGGATGATGTAGAGGAGGCCCGATGCGATGGGGGCCGTCAGAACCTGCGACACCAAGAACATCTTGATCTGGTCCTTGATGAAGAAACCGGCAGTCTGTGAAATGGAGAGAAGTAACAACCCCAGAGATCTGAGTGACAATGTCATCAAGGGAAAGACACAAGTTCCCGAGGACATCTTGATGACCTGGGGTTGATTTCAAGAAGCCCTACGATGTATCATAACTCGAGTTACGAAGAATAACCCATCGTATCCTACAAAGGGCTTCAATTCACCATAAGTCCTACGATTGATAGTAAGTTATGATGAGTTTGGTGAAATTGATCCCTAGTCCTTGGTTTAGATACAACCAGTAAGATGCAGGTACGAGAAAGCTAGACTGTTGGTTTTGAAACTTGCCAAAGCTGTATTGTTGTATATTGTTATACGCATTTGAAAATTTGTTTATCAAATTTGTGCATTATAAATTCATTAATTATTATTAAAGCTGCCTGGGCTTTTTCATGGGCACTTGGGAAAGGACGCAGAATTCTGCCACATACCAGGAAGGGCATGAAGGGTGAAGTCAATAACCTATTAGAGCAAATTTATTCAGCCTTAGGATGTTCCAAAGTCCTATTTTCTGCTTGGAGCTAGGAGGGCCTCACGTCAGGCCCTCCTAACTCCAAGCAGGTCGTTGTTTTGGTTGATTAGCAGTTTTCAGCAGTTTGTAACTGGTATTGGCCTACTTTCTCTTGACCTTGCATATGTCTGAGTCTGATCTGTTCCTTGCTCTATGGTCCAATCTCGTTCTTACTCTACGATGTGATCTACCTGTTTGTTGAATCCGTGTTTCTCTTCTAGAACAAATGTTCCATAGATGGTCCAGGGTAGGCTGATGATGGTGCTGTACACAGATGCTAGGAGCAGGAACATCAGAGACTGGATAATCTATCCACACATACAGAATAAGAATAAGAGAAGTGTAATTTAGTCAACCGCTCACAGTGACTGTCATTCAGATAACACTATCGTAATTCACTATGTTGTCTTAGCAATGACCAGGAGCACCAGGGCAATGACCAGAGCCTGCCCAGGCACCAAGGCAATGACCAGGAGCACCAGGGCAATGGCCAAGGACAACAAAGCAATAACCAGGGGGAACCAAGGCAATGACCAGGGGCAACAAAGCAATGACCAGGGGCACCAATACAAGGCAATGACCAGGAGCAGCAAGGTAATGACCGGTAGCACCAAGTCAATGACCAGGAGCATCAAGGCAATGACCTGGGGCATTAATACAAGGAAATGACCAAAGGTACCGAGGGAATGACCAGGAGCATCAAGGCAATGACCTGGGGCACCAATACGAGGAAATGACCAAAGGTACCTTGAAGGGAATGACCAGGGGCAGCAAGACAATGACCAGGGACACCAAGGCAATGACCAGAGGCACCAAGGCAATGACCAGGGGCACCAAGGCAATGAACAGGTGCACTTAGACACTGTTAGACAAAATAATGGGTAAAAGGTGAAATAAAATACCCACCAGCACAGAGACAGCGTTCCTGCCTGTACAACTCACCTCATTCTCAGGGCCGTAACCGAAGTATGCAATAGCTTGACCAGCCACTCCCCACACATATGGAATGCCTCCAAATAAGAGAATAGCCTACAAAGGAATGAAAATCAAACAGCATGATAGTATAAAATTGGCAAGTAAGACCAGCTTTGAGGGCTCCCAAATTCTGACTAAGGACTTCGAGAAAACAAAAATTACAACTGACACTTGAATCTACATAATTTTGTATTGCAGCAACACACTTGAATTTTCGGCCTGATATTTGAGAGTTTGGGCTCATTGGGCTTGGTTAGGCTTTGAAAGTTCAGGCATACCAAACCCCTGGTTATAGTAATTCATGGGGCCTGTTTGTTTAAGGCAAAGGATCCGATATTTAGGGATCCACCTCCTATGCAGGGTACGCTAAAATGGAATCCGGATCAGTAGAATCTGTGATCCTTTGTGTTAAACAAACAGGCCCCTAGAGTTCATGGTGACATGGACCTCAGATCACCATGGTAGACTGAGGCTGATCATCGCAAACTAACACGGTGTAGGGACCTTTCCCCCAGTTCCAATTTCACTCCCTGGCCTACATTACAACAAGCCAAAGCTCATCCAGACATAGTTTACACTCGGGTTATAGAACTGGTAGTCTTGGTCTTGGTACCAGTACAACTTGGTAACAGTTGATCATTTTCATCAAATAACCACAAGGGAAACTGACTGGTCCTCTTTGAGTGATCCACCATGTACTGTTTCTCAGGTTGCAGCATAGCTAATGCTGTTCATATCTTCAATGATCCTTGGGATATAGAGGTATATATGTGAGTGGTTTCATGGCTTCTGACTGCCAAAGAAACAAAGATAATTGACTAGTATGAGGGACACCACCAACGTAGGGCTGGGTAGCTCAGTTGGTAAGAGCGCCGGTACGGTATTCCGGAGATTGCTGGTTCGAATCCCACTCCAGTCAATTTTTTTTTCAATGAGTTGATCATGTTGTCGATCTTTGCATGCCGTACCGAGGACTCAAGCTGTGAGAAGACACCCTGCCAGAAGCCAAAGGAGCTCTTGTCAAGCTGGTAGACGCGGGACTTCTCGAACGTCTCATGGTCCAGGGTATCACGTAGAGGAGCTGGGACCTCCTTGGTGTTACGGTACACTTGCCTCTGCAAGAGATGGTGATGGGGATGAGGGAGATAAATCATAAAAAGGTAAATCCTAAAGCCAATGCCGATGGCAAAGATCAAAGCAAGGTGTCTATATTTCTACCTCTGTGGTAAAATTGTGGAAGTAGAAATCTAATTAATTGGAAAGAATTCCACTGATGACCGGAACGGAACAGGGTTTTATCCTCTAAGAGTTACCTTACTAGATACAAGTTATGATGAACTTCAATCTCAACTGTATAACACTGGGGTAGCATATCTGAAAAGTGAGTTTTACAAGGTTTTTGACCTACAATGATAATATCATCCCTATGGAACCAGCAGAGGGCGTTTTAAGATAAATAGCTGCCGCTGCATTTGAAGTATATATTATTGATATACTTCGAGTGCAGCGCCGGGCACCCATTTATCTCAAAACGCCCCCTGCTGGTTATGCACAAGTGATCATGATGGTCGTCAGTGGAATTCATCCCATCTAACGACAACGTTAATCGTTAACTAACTTTGAGATTAAAGTAAAAAAAAAAGGTTAAAAACCAAACAATTTTGTAACCAATGCAATGTAAGCCTGTACTGGACTCTGTAATTGTAAATTACAGGTGTAGAAATATTTTGAGCAGTCTGGCAGAAATGATGCTACAGACTCAGTCTGACACAGAATTCAGTACACATTTACATGAACTGTATAATGCCAATGCAAGGCAATGGCATTGCAACTTAAGTAAGAAGATGGAGGAATAGGTTGTGTATGAAATCTCACCTGCCTATACGAAAGATAGGTCTCCCACACATACACCACCCAGAAGAATATGAAGACATACTGGAAAATAGTTTTGGGATCTAAAGGGTAAATTTCCTTAGCTAAAACGTCCATTTCCACAGCAAATATTGTCAGTAATGACACTGCCGCCCTTGGAACAAGAACAGTCTTGTAAACAGAAAGAGATCAAAGAGGGCGCTGTTCAATTTACACGTGAGTTTCTTCCCTGGTAATCAAGCCGCCTTGATATTTTGAAAAACAAGATTGGTGGCGGGAACCAGTGACAGTGAGGTTAACAAAATGGCAGCGCCCATATGTTTTGTGACTTTGAGATTCAGACTGCGTACGAATTACTCTTTTTCTGCGGTTGACAGAGTTTATTCTTTTAATTGAACAATTCATTGTGGAAGACTTGAATTTCAGGCAAATTTGGAGGTATTTTGGGGAGGAATTTTGGCGTCTTATCATGGCAAGTAGCAAAAAACAACGGACGAAGGGAAACACACGGGTGAGAATCTATCATTTCTTGTTACTCATTGCCATTGGTAGGGAGTACGATGAAATTTTAAATTTTTGAAGGAACCCAACAAGTTTGGTATCAATGGATAGCTTGTAATGTCAGAAATGCAATGGTGCTTAAATCAACTCAGTACCTTCAAAATTGACAGAGATATTCCCATTGAAAAGGGAGAAGGTTGAGTTTTTCATTCTGCCAGTTTTTAGATCTTGAACATCAGATTTCTACTCCAATCGCAAACTCAACTTTATTTAAGCATTTGTGTCTCATTATTTCCAAAAATTACTGCTTATTTAAGGTTGATGTATGAGAAATCTTCGAAAATGTAGCTTGAATGAAGCAACCTCATTCAAAACGCAGTATTTTGGAAAAAATTTCGTCAAACTTTCGCGAAATTTCGAAGACCAACGAGATTTACTCGCAATGAATGCCAAATCGATGTATTTGAGCATGGTGCTATAGAGAAGAAATGGTTTTGAATTGATCGGAGTCGAGAGGGACACGCGTAACCAGATTTGTGTAGACGAGCGCAGATCACATGCAGCAAAAGTAGGCCCGCGCATTACACGTGTACAAAAGTATGCAGAGCAGCGCGCATGGCTCCTTTTACTACATCCATTATAGACAAGAATGTTGATTTGAGTCGCAAACTTCACAGTTCGAGCGAAATCATCGAGTTAGAAATGCGTAAATCGCACGTTAGCGCACAGGCCAAATCAAAATCAACATGCACCGTTGGAATCACAACACTTCCAGCTTTTAGAAAATACTCCTTCCTTATACCTTCTAATCATTTTAAAGTATCGTTTGCGTGAGTTTTTAAAAAAATTATGGACCGATTTTCCGAGCAAAAAGAAACATTCATTTGACTGGATTTTAAGACACCTTAAAAGTGAAAATTACCTGTAAATTTGGTATCAATCGAAAGCCCAGGATCCCCTCTATAAGAAAATGGCATTTATTGAACGGAGGGTTCGTTTACCCCTTCGCGAACATAAGTCAAAAAAGCGACCAAAATGGTTTTTTCAACAAAATGGCGTCACCCAGTGAAATCGCTTCCGCGAATCTCGCCGACTACTTGTGCATTCAGATGGATTTTTTCCTATTTAAAATTACAAATAAGTGAAAATAAATGACATATTTAGATAAATCAACTTCTAACCTGCAAGAGGATAGCAAATTTAAGGTAAAATATTAAATAATGTTGTTTTTAAAGCAAGTTTCTTTCATTACGTTTTTACACGGTAGCAGATATAAATGCGTTTTTACGAGATTCCGTCGTACTCCCTACCATTGGTTTGTGCATGGATTTCCTTCCTCCATGGTTTGTGACACAATTGTCAAAAATGTCAATGCTCTTTCCTTATTGAATAAGGTTTATTCCATTCATATCTGCGTAAAGTATATATAAAGTAGGCCTAGGCCTATACGTATTTGCATTTTGTGCTTGTGAAAAAGAACTAACTTAGTTAAGTAGGCTAGACGTGATAAATGCACAGCGAAAAAATCCCTTACACGAATTGGCACGAAACGGCCGCAAGAGGGCGTCACGATCATCTCATTATGTGACGTCATCGCACTGACCAAAAATGGAAGTTTTCATGAATGAAATTGACGCGCATGGGCACATACTCAGCGATGCCCACTCTAACCATAGTTACTTCGACAGACCTCGCCACGATCTTTCGAATGGTACCAAAAACATAAACATTTGTACATTCCTTCGACCTTTTGACCATTTTTGGTGGTGTCACCCGACGTTCGAGAACTCACGGACACCGCGATCGTATTTGAACTTTGGTGAGCTGTATTTTTGTTGTCATTTTACCACGAAACCGCGCCACCGTCTGAGTGTGATTGTTGGGTCGTTGAATATTCATATAACGTGTGTTGGGTCTATTGGTTGTGTATGCTGAGAGCGCCACATGAATATGCATAGAATTGTATGGTCACCCGGAGATGTCGTACGACCGACTGTTGATCGTTGCGTAGTCGTACACCGCGTGTGTTTGCATAGGCACATCGCGTGATGCGTGCTCCGTACGTGCCTACAATGGCATTGCGTGCGTGCGTAACGAGTTGGGCCAGCACATGGTTTCCGTGACGTCACGAGCACTGCCTTGCGCATTGACCAATCAGCGCGGCGCTTGTCACACACGGCACTGTTTCCATCCATGTTACAGTACATATGGGGAATTTTTCGCTGTGGTTTACACGTGAAGAAGACAAATGTTTGAAGTTGCTGGAGCATAATAGAAAGACGTAAAAGCTTAATTGCATTGCAGTTAAGTAAAGTAACTTGTAAAACCAATAACAAAATACAGATTTGCATCTTTGCGCAAGATGTCATTGACTATTTCTATTGAATGGCAATGAATGGAATTTGTTTTCATTATTTGTAATGGGATGCATTCATTTTTGTCAGTTTGTGTTGGTGAAGCACAAAATTGTCCGTAGCATAAATTTTCCATGTAATCATTTAATTTCACAATTATTTATTTGTTTTAAAGCCATCAAGTAGTGGACGTGCAGCCGATCTACTTGCTCGAGATGGCAGCTCTGGAGCTGGAGTGTCTGGCTTTATTGGTTTCGGCACGATGTCAGGTGATCTTGGTTATGTGCCCGCTGCCCAATCACTGAGCATGGAGTCGGACCAGGATGCGTCCTTAGAAGCTGATTTCCGCATGGCATTGAGGAAACTAACAAAGAGAGACGTGGTTACCAAACTAAAGGTAAGCTGCAGATACATTGAAAAGAAATGATTGGTGACATGACAGAGTATCTTGCTTAGGGCGCCCCTTTTTAATTGTGTGGTTCTCATTTCCGACCGACCCATATTTTGGGCTCCGACCGAAGAAAAAAACCCCTTTTTTTTGCCGCCGACCCTGTCAGAATGGCATAATATAAAAAAATATAAAAAAAAAAAAAATTCCCACAATTTCTGGAGATGGAATTCTTTTTTTTTTATTTTGCCACTAGTCCTCCAATTTTTATACTTTTTATCACTGAAATAATACAAAAATATTCAAACACGATCACAGTGAATACAATGAACATAATTTTCTTTAGGTTTTTGTGTATTCAGCCAGGTTTTTTTTCCACCAAACTTTTCTTTTTTTTCGACCGACCGACCCTCCCTCAAGGTGAACAAGAAATGAGAACCAAAGTTATAAAAAGGGGTGCCCTTAGAATCAAAACCTCTGAATACTGCTTTTTTAATCCCTGTTTTTGATGATTTTGACCTTACGCAGGCGATACAGGAGTTTGGTGCTCTTTGTAAGGAAAAGGACACTGAGTCTGTCAAAGCAACGCTTCCACATTGGCCTCGAATCTACAGCAGGTTGGCAACTGTAAGTCTTTAATTATAATAATAATTTTCAGCATTTGTAAAGCACCTTTACAAGAAGATCAAAGCACTGTACATACATATTACAATACATATAATTTCCTGGAGAAAAAAAAGAAGTAGAATAGAAATAAAACAGCAAAAATCGAAAACATCGAAAAAATGTTACGGAAAAAGAATGGGAAACAATTAAAATTAAAATTTAAAAATTGAAAGTATAATGACCGAAGACAAATTATTTGTATAGAAAAATTTCATTTTGGAAAAAAAAAAAATTAAAGTGGACAAGATTTGAAATTTGAAAAAAAAATACTTATTTGATGTTACGTGACAATGCAGCTTTCATTCATTTATTGAACTCTCGTTAATGAAATTTGTTTTAGGACCACGACAAGCGTGTCCGTGAGGCTACCCAGCAAGCCTTTGAGCAGCTCATCCTCCGGGTCCGTCGAAACCTTGCCCCCCAGCTGCGAGCCCTGATGGGCACCTGGCTCATAGCCCAGAACGATACCTACGCCCCTGCTGCCCTGTCTGCTAGGGCGGCATTCAGTAGTGCCTTCCCTGTCGCTAAGCAGGGCGAGGCCGTAGCCTTCTGCAAGACGGTGGTGCTAAAGGTACAACTCACAACCCCACCATAATTATCAGTTAAAGCCTTAGACCCATGTCACATGAGGTATTAACCTACAGGCAACTAGTTCCAGGCAATCTCCAAGAAATAAATAACATGCATCTTTGAATCTTGTTTTAATTTTATTTTGATAGTGAGAAACTGCCTGGAAAATGACCTTAGCGCGGCCGAAACTTTCCTTTTGTTTGTAGTAGTGTTGATGCTGAGCAAGCTTTTGTTTGGTTACATAACAGACATCTTGCACCAATGGATAAAAATGGCACAAAGGAACCAGTCCATTCCAGAGATAGGTATCGCTATGCAAAAGCTTGCCCTGAATCATGTGATATAGCAACAGTGTCTTTAGTCTGGGAAATTAAAACGGGGGTGTTTATGTGCAATGAAAAACGTCTGTGTGCCAGATACTATTCAGATTTAATGTGCAATTATAAGATCTCCTTCATTTATAACATCATCATCTTATAAACTCATTTCATAATTTGATTTCGCTCATTTTTGTCATCACATTATCATTTTGTAATCATGAAATTGCTTTTGTTTTCTGTTTCAAAGCAGCGATTATGTTGCAGATTCATGTGCGCTTTATAAATCACTCTGAAAACGTGTTGTTTCTTTCCATCAGTTTCTCGAAGACAACCTCTTAAAAGAGAGTCCAGCGTCACTGAGTGACCCTCGGTGAGTAGCCTATCAAGTTGTAATAGGGACTGAGGGGCGTTGACATTCCCGATGGGGCGGCGGAGTTGTAATGCCATATCCATTTTAAAAACCATTTAGAACCATTTTTGTGATCACCGACCTCAGCTGATAAAAAAAATGCCATAAATATTCAGGAGAAACAAATTGATTTTTCATTGAAAAGCATTTCTTGGTGGAAAAAAGATTGTCCTTTTTTTTTTCTCGAAAGAAGTTGCATTTCTTAAATTGTTCACTTAGTCTTGAACAGGCCACAGTGCATATGAGATGCTGTGGCCTAGTGGTTTGGTACGCCGTACTCAAGGTCTTGTGGTCAATGTACAGATTGTGGGTTCACATTAGCCATGAGGTAGTGGTGCTTGCGTTCTTGGGCAAGACGCTTTGTCACATATTGCTCCTCTTCATCCAGGAGTAAATGGGTGCTAATGGATAGAAACGGCTTTGTGTGCTTGATTACAGTAGCTCTTTGCTGACAGTCAGGGGCTGTATATTCCCTAGGGAGCTGAGATTGTTTCAGGAATGTTAATGGACACGATGACCAGGGATAATGATAGTGTCAAGCGTTGTGATATGACTTGTGTAAGAACGCTATATAAATGCCAAAATTATTATTATCATTAACAAGATGTCTTTGCTTTGCTGAACCCAACCCTGTTGTCGTAATTGTTCTCAAAGGTCGTACACACCGGATGAACAGGAGGAGAAGTATTTACGCATTCTGACCTCCTCTCTACTAGGCCTGGGGGAGTTTGTGGAAGTCCTGCCGGAGAAAGAGCTACCCACCGTCCTGGGCGACCTGGGGTCCATCTTGGGCGAGACAAAACTCTGGAAGCTGGCCAAGAATAAATCGCCGCAGGTACGAGAAAGCCATAGAGGGATCCCAATACAACAGGTTTAGAATCGATCTGCGCACTTCTGCGTTCAAAAACGAGGCTGTCTGTGTCTGCTTCTCAAACACGCAGACGCGTGTACATACATGATGCACTTCACAGTCTGCTAGAACGAAGAATGCTGACTCGTACCTGAACTTGAGTGTGATGTCCGTGTAGCGCATGGAGGCCGTTCTGTGTCAAGTGTCCGTGCCAGCGTGGATGAAGTTCAGCACAGAGAGCCTTGGTTTCGTTGCAGATCGCTAATGTGAAATCACTTTGTGGGACATGGGATATGAAATTTGTTTGGTTTTTGTCTTTGGGGCCCAAAGTTTCCCTCAAAATGCCCAATTAAGTCCAGTGCTATTAATTATGTGGAGTCAGTTCATACTTCCGACATATTGCAATATGAAGCAAATTTTGCTGATTTATCAACCAGTAGGTACGATGTTTCACATTGTGATGCCAGAAGATTCGCAGAAGATTCACAAGATTCACTGCTTTGTAAAATATGAATGTTGTATGAACCAGGCTTACGTCTAGCACAGTCCTCAGTGATAGACTTTCCACATGAAATTAGAGGCCTGTTAATGGGAGACTTTGGAGAACTGGTCTTCAAGTCAACAGCGCACGCTCACACACACATACGCATGCCCATGCGCAAAACAACGCGCTCATGCTCACAATTGCGTGCACGTGCGCTTTTTACTTGAAGACCGGTTCTCCAAAGTCTCCCATTGGCTCAGGGTGGTTGGTGTGGGGTTAGTCGGGAACAGGTAGTTTTACTTGTAATATGTTTTCTGTTCATTGCCTTGATTTATGCAAGTTTTTGTTGTTTTTATCTTTTCATTATAAACCCAGCTTCGCGGCGCCATGTACTCCATGCAAGGCTGCCTGATCAGAAGTGCGCCCTCTGTAGCCCAGGCAGAGCTGGCTCGTATATCCTCCACCTTGCTAGGGAGCCTCGATGAATCTGACCCCCTAGCTGTGCAGTCTCTGTGGCAATCGGTGCTTCTCTTGGTGTCAACACATCCCGTAGGTTTTCTATATTTTTTTCTGTATTTAATGCAACCAGCACCAAACACACTGCACTTCCTCATCCGTTTCCACTTCCAACTTCATCTTACCTTATTTGACTCTAATATTCGGTCGTTTGTACCTATGAGTGATCCTGCCAGGCGAGTTCTCTCTATGAGAGAACCTACTGGTAGGACTCGCCTGTAGGGCGTCCGCATGACACGTGGTTGTGTTATTTTGCTGAGATGGGTATGGGTCATATGGCTGCCTGGGGGATGGCCATCAGAAGACTGATCGATGAAGGAGTACTGCTCGAAGGTAGATGAGGCAATGTGCTCCCGTGGCCCATGCTCCCACGGATTCATTGATTTACCTTATTTGACTCTAATATTTGGTCGTTTTACACGTTGACTCCCCTCAGACCTGCTGGGAGCACCTAGCTGTCAGGAAAGCTGTCCTTCCCAAGCTGTGGTCCATGCTTAAAAACGGGGGCAGTGGGAATGCTACTGTCATACACCCTAACCTGCTGCCTCTGCTGAGCCACGTCCCGCAGGATGTCCTGGGGACTGGAGTGGGCTTCTATCGGGAGTTCTTTGACAGCATCAAGCAAGGGTGTGTACACCAATGTCTAAGTTTCTTTTATCTTGCGATAGAGGCTCTGTTTAAGGGAGATTGTACAGAAACCAGTAATCGATTTCACCAAGTACTAAGATAAATCTTAAATCGTGAATCAATTGTAATACACCGATCCAGTAGGCCCCTCCTATGGCCATGCATGCACACAATGTGTCACAATCGCTCACACTTCAAATTAACCGCCAAAAGCCCTTCTCTCTGTTGGACTTTGGGTTTGGAAAAGGCCAAAATTATACATTTCCTCTCATGCCAGGGTATCGAGAGTCAGAATAAACACCGCTTGACCATGGTTAAGGTTTGTAAAAGAAGTGTGGAGAGCAAAATTGGTAACCAAAAGTGCATTTTGTTTTGAATGCTGGTTTATAATTATTGTTGTTTTCTTACAGGTTGACTTGCAGCTCTGCACAGCAGAGTACCAGCGAATATGGTGCCATTATCAATGCCTACATGGAGTGCATAAGATACGCAATTTCGCAGTGTGTTACCAGTGAAACAGTGGACGATAGTCAAATTGTGCAATCCTACCTCATTGAAGATCAGGTGAGCTTTTCTGTTTGGAAATTGTCGGGTTCTGTAGCCGTAACGGTCTTATTGTCCCAGTCAGGACAAAGGTAATGAGCGACTTTGTCGTCATCCATTCGTCATCGTCATCTATTAACCCTAACCCTCTTCAACTACCACACAAGACAAGAGCTACCTACAGGGGGAGTGGATCATAAACCATGCATTACCACACAAATCACACTGTCATATTCATGATACCATTCATGATACCTGTGGTAAACTGTCGTATGAAGGTGGGTTAGGGTTGATGAAAAAAGTAACTATGTGCTGTTATGTGTCATATGGTGATAAAGACTATTGACTGATGTCTGATGTGTTACTGTTTTCAACATGTTGTCCTTGAAACTTTTTCAGGCCTTCTAGTTGTATTTGCCAGCTCTGAAAACTTTTTCGTTTTTATGTCCATCCAGCTGATACCTCTTCTATCGCAGTCAATTACTGAAGATGGCAGCCACTTGATGGCTACTTCCTTGTACCTCCAGTCTGCTAAGCTTCTGTCTCACCTCCGAAAGCACCTTGAGAAGACCTCCTCAGCTATCGTCGTCCTGAACATGTTTTGGACGAGTCTCAGGTGTTTGTGTAAGGAGTGGATTTGCCCGGCTGAATCCGACAGAGCTCCCGGCAGTTCCCTTGTGAGGATCTCAGTTCTGCTGTCTCAGCTCCAGTTTCCTGATAAGTCTCTGAGGTCCAAGAGGATGAGCAGGCGGAGCGTGTCCTTCTCGGATGCCGAGTCGCCTGAGGCTGCAGACGCAGAGCCGCAGTTGCCTCCAGTGGTTTCGGCTGAACATCCAGAGCTTCTCCACCTTGTCCACGAACTCGTCAGGAGCAGCTTTGAGATGGCTCGGAGTATCAACTCCCTCCCACACCTCAAGTTCCTGGTCAGGATACTTGACTCCTTCAAGAAGGCTGAGTTGTTTGAGGAACTGTTGGGAACTGATGGCGAGGACCCAGGTGCTGGAGAAAGGGAGGCAGGAGATGAGGGAGAGGTAGAGGAAGGCAGTGCGAGGCAGGAAGATGATGTAGAAGCCAAAGAAGATAATGAAGAGCGAGATGCCAGCAGCTTAGCATCTCAACCTCCATCGAATATCTCCCACACCAAAGACTACTCGACGATTCTCCGAAGATGCTTTGAAGAGGTTCTCTTGCCTTGGGTGCTGTCAGAGGAGGCAAAGCGGTGGGAGGGAGACTCAGCCCTCAAGCCTGAGGTGGAAGCCTTAAGCTTCGTGGTGAACATCGTAGAAGCTGCTTACCGATGCGCTGATGATGAACTGAAGAAAGTCATGTTGGACGAAGTCTGTCAAAGAACCAACAACCCAGACACGTTGTACCTTCTTATAAAACAGGTGAGAAACAATTGGTATCTTTGTAGCATCTTTAAGAGTTTGAAATTTCTACATTATTGGACATATGCCGTTATAGTTTTTTGCAAGTTGCTGCCGAAGTCTCTTTTAAGTGACAAAGACTCACTTGGTTTTATGAATCAATGATGTAATTCTTGTTGCTCAGATCTTAAGAGGCCCAAGGAGCTCATGCCTCAGGGCTTGGCTCAAATCAGCGAAATTCGGCGAGAAGTTGCTGAAGCTGACCGAAGCCTTGTGCTTCAAAGCTCTGGACGGAGACGCAGACAAGCCACAGTCACACAGCTGGAATCTCATCAACCTTGGACTCTCCGTGGAGAAGGATGAAGGTACGGTATTAACCGACAAACTCAAATCTTTAGCTTTTGGTGAGGATACAAACAATGTTTGATTTTGTGGTTGTGAGTGATATAAAAATTGACTCTGGTTCTTCTTTTATCTTAAAAATAAAAGAACCTTCTGTCGACGCCAGCTATGCGGAGCAGATCCTGGCTAAGTTTGCCGACACCCTCATGTTGTCAAAGGTCGAGGTCGGGGGCAACAACCTGAGGGCGCATAGCTGCATCGGCTTCATCTGCGATATGGCAGCAAACTTCTTCAGCGCCGTTAGAGTGAGTTGGGTTTTTTTTTGGTAGATGATGTAATGATCATTTGGGTGCTGTGGCCTAATGGTCTGGTGTGTCATACTCAAGATCCTGTGGGCAATCTACAGATTATGGGTTCGAATCCAGCCATGGGCTAATGGTGCTTGCATCCTTGGGCAAGACCCTTTTTCACATAATTGCTCCTCTTCACCCAGGTGTAAATGGGTACCTGTGAGGGTAGAGATGGCTTTGTGTACTTGATAAGCCTTTGTGCACTTTACAGTAGCTGGGGATGAATACTGTTGAGATGGTTTCAGGAATGTTAGTGGGGCCCGATGACCAGGGATAATAATGGTAAGCGCCTTGAGCACCCTCTGGGTGAATATGTTGCACATTGTAAATGTCATTATTATTATTGTTATGTTATCCTTCTGTTCGTACTTGTATTTTCAGGGTTGTCTGTTGATATCATCCGCTGAGGGCCTCCTGTTGGCTTTGTTTCAGCTGAGCTGTAAAGAAGCAAGAAGCTTCCCAGGTATATGTTGATCAAAATCAGTCTCTTTATAGTACGAAGACTGCTGGAAGGGGCACCTAGTCCACAGCTAGACAGCAATGAATGCCTCCACCCCTGTGGTGTGGAGAAACTAGTCCCTTACACTGAAACAAGACTGATGGGCTCTTCACAGTACAAACTGGACGGGTATCTTGCCCAAATCATACCGACGACAACTTTTTCACACTGCTTTTCTGGACAGATCTCAATTTTAAGTTTGAATAATAAGCATGTCTTTAGATGCTCTTTGATAGAAAGTATTTGAGCTTACTGTCATTCTTTTTGCTCTCATAGAATCCCTCCAGCAGAAAATTCAGTCTGCTTGGACCAAGGGGGCGGAGTCACTCCTCAGACAAACGGGCGGGTATATGAAGGAGGACGGATTCCTGTGCAGAGCCGCATCCTGGATCCGAAGCTGCTTGGACCAAGGACCACACAGCATATCCAGGTATAAAGGGGATTCCGATCGTATGATGTAACTTGTGTTCACTTCCACATGCCAGTGTGGCGGTCTCAGCTGTCTCTCGGTCTCAGCTGTCTCCCTGACCAAATAATGGTAAAATGCGTCATGCCATCTCTGCGCACAACAATGGGAAAGTCGTCCTTTTATTGTGCCGTGATATGTTTTGATACGTCAGGGGGGACAGCTGAGACTGTCACACTGGCTTGGTGCGAAAGTCATTGCTCAAGATCGTTTGCTGTAGATGTCTTCTTTGATGTATTTTCCCGCTGTGTGATGCAGAAGCATCACATCCTCTGGTTTTTCAAGTCGGCTAGAGTCGTCTTCTGACCAGTAATGAGTGGAGTTTGTGAAATTTGCACATGTCATACTTGGTTCTCATGCAAACATTCAAGGTTATGGACTCAAAAATGTCCCGTCTTACTAGAAAAGTGGATGTTTTCTTCATACATGTACTGGTGAAATTTAAGATGAACAATGGTAAACTTACATTAATGATATTTTTATTACAATTATCACATTTCTTTTCTTCTTTTGCAATTTGATTTTGTTTTGGTCTTTTCTGTTCAGTCTTTCACTTTCATTTCTTTTTAAGGATTTTTTTCTTCATATTTTTAGGCAGACATTAAATTTTTTAAGTGTTGACAACAAACTATTGAATAATGAACGAATGAATGAATGATCGATTTGAAATTAAAACTTTATTTCTCTTCCTTGTTTTTCATTCGAAGTCTTGAGTTGCTGTCCCGCCCGGCCGTTGCCCTGATTGATGTGATATTGTCCAGCTTGCCGGACCAGAGTGAGCCGGATGTTGCTGAGAGTTTCTTGGCCCTGCTGGTACCCACGGAGGATGAGTGGAGTCGCTGCATGGACTTGCCCAACCAGGTAAAGAATATTTCCGCCCGAGGAAACAAGCTCGATGAAATATTGATTAGCAAATATTTGCACTAACAAGAAATCCGACTAAGAACCTGTTGCAAGCAAACAAATGTGCTATGGAAAGGAATTTTATAAGCTGAGCAGCTATTAGGTTTAAAACATTTTCGTAATAAGTATTTATTTTAATCAGATTTTTGTGCTTACACCAAGGACCAATTTCATAGAGCTGCTTAAGCACAAAATATTCTTAAAAGAGCATGAAAAGTCTTCCTTGATCAAACAGGATTACCAACCAAATTTTCATTTGATGTTTACTGCTTTTGACTTGTATTCGGCCATTGTTTGCTGAGCAAAACATTCAAATGGAATTTTGGCTGGCATACTGATTTTATTTACTAAGGCTTTCGGTGCTTAATCAAATTTTGGTGCTTAAGCAGCTCTATGAAATTGGCCCCTGTTAATGATGAGCATACCTAGTAACAGGTGTATTGAGATGCTTTCCAAAGATGATTGGGGGATGTCGGGTATTTGCGGTGACACAATGTATTAGTGGGCATAGGTGGCAAGTGCGTTTGGCACTCGCCTCTAACGAATGTGGTTCGATTCCAGCTTAGGTCATATGTGAGTAGAGTTGTGCGTTGGTTCTCTCCTATGCTTTGAGCTTTTTTCGCCGGGTTCTCAGGTTTTCCTCCCTCCACAAAAATCAAACACTTTCGGTCTCAGGCTGTACCCCGTTATCATATATGGGTCGATGTGGCTGGCAGCCAAGGGCCCCCATGAAAGCCTGCTTCTCGATCACGTTGAAGTCGCATCCTTTGCAATTCAGCACCCCAGCTGCTAGTAAGGATGATTAGCCTCCCCAATTATTATTATTATTATTTTATTAGACTCGAGTGTGGCTCTGAGAAGAGTTCATAACTCAACATTTCGGGCAGTGTGTGCTTTTCCCATCGTCCGGAGACTAATGTTTGAGTGAGTCAGGATGATACTTTGCCTCTCAACCCTGGATTTGCACTCTCTGACTGGCATGGCTTTTATTTTTCCCACAGTGGATGGAATCTCTACTTCTCAAGGAGACCCTGACATTCACCGACCTTCCGGAAGTGACCCCAGCCAACCCCAGCAGCACCATGCTGACAGGTTTGGTCCAGGCAGTCTTCACTGCCATCCTCATCCGACCTTCAGATGCCCCGAGGAGCCCCGAGGCGGAAGACAATCTTTTCGCTGAAAGCAAGAAGCCTGGCGATCGCGACGCCAAGGAGACTGACGGCTGGGTTGCTGTGACACAGTTGCCATGGCGATATGATGTCCTAGCTCCAATTCTGAAGAGACTGCTGTACTCCTTACAGTGGTGCAAGGGGACGATGGGTGTTGATACTGATGCTGTGCAGGTAAAAACCAACAAGACGTGAATTGTATCAAAACTTTAAAGGCAGTATCATACTTTGGTAAAAAAACAAAACAGAAATGTTCACAGATTTACGTATAACTTTCAGGGTATGAAGATGATGCTGGTAGAAACATACCGTTAAAATGTTTCCGCCTGAAATGGTGTATTTGTCCAGAAATTAGTAAAACAACGACCAAAAATCTTTTTGATCTTTTTAAAAGAGCAAAAATAAAAGAGAAAAGACTTCAGAAATACTGTGGCTGTTTTTCACTGTTTTCTCAAAAAGTGGGCACCGTATGGGACTGAAATTTTCATAGCTGACTGTGACCGTATCTTCCTTGATATTTTTGCCCATGAATCTGTATTTCTTTGATAAAAACTAAAGTATGATACTACCTTTAAAGATGCAAATTTTTTGGAGGGTTACAGGAAAGCAGCTTGTTGCTGCCTACTAGCAGTGATCAATTTATATCTTGTGTTCTAGGTCCAAGCACATAATGCAAGTGTTGCCATGCCCGCCTATTGTCTTGAGGCCACGTCGGTTATAAATGCAACTTTGGAAGCTGTTTGGAAGGTCCTTGCTGTTGATGACTGGCAGAAACTTATGTGCAACGTACTAGAAGAGTAAGTAGCTTAAATAGAGACACCTTTACATGTATGGAGGTTGCACTACACTTTGATGGGAATTCCTAATCCAGTAGAGCTCCTGTACGGTATTCAGGAGGTCGCCGGTTCGAATCTCGCTCCAGTCAATTTTTCTTTGTTCACTTTTCAAATATTTCAAATCATTGAAAAGTGAACAAAGAAAAAGCTCAGCTCAGCTGGTAGAGCACCTGTACGGTATTCAGGAGGTCGCCGGTTCGAATCCTACTCCTGTCAATTTTTCTTTGTTCACTTTTCAATGACTTGAAATTCGGTCAGTTTTCCCTTGTGGTTATTTGATGATTAATTTATATGCCTCTTAGAATTGGCTCCGGGTAAGCAAGGTGATCATTTGTGTTTGGTACGTCAGATCATGGCATACAATGATATCTTACCACGAGGTTTAAGATTTAACATGTAGGTGGTCCTTTGAGAAAGATCCTGCTAGGACTGGAATGCTTCAGGCCAATCTTTACTTACTAAGTATCTTGTTGGTCTGGCGGTACTGACTAAGCTCCTGACGTCCTCAGCAGCCTCAGCACCCTCAGCACCCTCGCTACCAGCATCATACATCTGCAGCAACTGTGACAAAGACTGTCGTTCCAGAATTGGACTCTACATTCACAGTTGACGCTGGTCAACAGTGAATTGACACTCAAGGCACAGTCCGTTGTCTTTCGGGACAGGCGGAGACAACAACTGACTAAACTATTGACTGTACTTCCTGTTTGCATAGGTCCATGGCATCTGGTTACCTGTGGGCATCATCCTTGTCATACCTCTTGAGTTGTTACGAGAGGTACCCAGGCAAAGAGACGAAGCTAGATGTTTTACAGCTAGCCCATGGTTCAGACAGGTATGTACCTAGTAGGCATGACCCCAAGGACATTTATGCCCGAGTACATGCACAGTACCAATGCACATTTCTAAAAAATGCAGTTTGTTTCACAAAGATGTTTATTGAAGTTGGACGTTGTGCCACTCTTAGAAATTCTTGTTTTACGAACCTTGCAAATGACACTGTGCTGCTTACTCCATTTTGATGCTAAACTCCCAATGATCTTCATACTCCCATTGTATAATTTATCGCAAATTGCCAACATACCGGTAATCAAACGAGAAATGTGTAACAAAAATGAAATTTGTACTCAATGGTCGTGTAGGTCTACTCCCAAAATTTGAGTGCATGGAATCGAGTACGGGCCAAGAAACATTTATTTTTAAGTACCATACTTTCATTGAGTATTTTGGCGAATACATTTAATCGAGTACAGGCATGTACTCGAGTTGTTACTCCAACACTGGTTGTACATGCCCTTAAATTGTTGGATATTCAGTACATTGATCAATTATGGTCTCTCCATTAATTTTTTTCTTCAAATTTCTATAATTCATCAGGTTTGCTGTTCTTAATCTGCCTCTAATCCACACGTTGGAAGCCGTTGCACCTCACTTGACCCAAGAGCAACGATTGGATTTACTGGAGATTAACACGGCTAAGCTTCTGACGTCCAAAGAAGGGATGGTCGTTCATAGCGACGGTGAGCCAAATTTTTCCATCCTCTGGACGGTCACCATAAATGTGACTTGTCATTTTACCTTTTTTTGTCAATTTTCGTCGCTTTTTAGTCATTTTGTTGCTTGGTCATCATTATGGCATTTGAATAGTGCATTATTTTGTTCGCATTGAAGATAGCATCATACTTTGGTACATGTAGTATACCAAAACAGAATTTGTTCACAGATTTAATACCTTTAAGTCACAGGGTATTGGCAGTGTATATAAACATACTGTTAAAAGTTTTCGGCTGAATGCTGTATTTATCCAGAAAAGAGTTCAACCAAATACCAGAAAACAGTTTTGACTTCGGGGTGAGATCAAAACTCTTGTCAATAGAATTTTCTGATTTAGCGTGTTTAAAAAAAAATCTTTTCACAAAAGGTGGGCACCGTATGGGATTGGAAATTTTACCAATGAATGTTACTGTATCTTCCTTGGTATTTTTGCCCATGAATCTGCATTTCTTTGTCAAAATCCAAAGTACGAAGTTAGCTTCATTTATCATTTTGTTATTTGTTTGCATGTGACTTGTTCCTCTTTTATGTCATCGTTTTCAACCCTGCTCCTTCTGTATTCTGCAGGGATGAGATTTCTCAGGTTAAAGTCTGATTTCAGACTTTTTTGTTTTGGATTTCAGATTTTTTCCCTCACAGGCTGTGTACAAAAGTATAGGAGATTTTCAGATTTCAGACTTGTTATGCTCCCTGTCAGCTGTTTTCAGACATTTTTATCATTGGACAATCTCATCCCTGATTCTGTAGGTGGTCTTGGAAGCATGTCAGTTGTGACTGCCATCGTCCGTAGTCAGGACAGTAAGGATATCACCAACCAGTCAGACATCGTGGCTAGTTGCATTCAGCAGCTCATGCAATGGAGGCAGGACTACCAGGAACTATTCCTCTTCGGATCGTACGTAATCCTTTGTTGTCCATTTTGTGAGATGCAGGGTTGTTATCATGGCAAGGATTCGAATGAACCGTTATTGAGGAAACTGATCTTGTTTGGCAATGATCTTCCACTTTCTGACGTACTGTAATTATCTTAACATGCATCAGACCTCTGATTGTATAATTTGTGTTTTGCCATCCAGTGACTTCCGTGATGCCGTCATCTTTGACGATGTGTTCCTGAATATCAAGATGATGCAATTGATGAGGCTGGCCTTGGAGAAGCAACCCATGGCGCTGAGTGAGGAGACGTGGGACTTTGTGCTCTGCTCTGTGACATCATGGATACAGGTGGGTAGTGCTAACGGGCTGGCACTAGATTGATTCATATATGCTCTATGATGACAGGACAGTTAGGGAGAGAAACTTTAATAATGGTCGGGCCCAGCCACTGAAAAGCCCAGCGAGGCCCTGGCCTTATGACCTGAACTCATCCTCTTGTCAGCCTTGAACTTCACCACAAACAGAGCCTGACTTCTGAATACGGCCCATGATCAATGTGGACTCAATCTGTCAATTGGGTTTAGTGCAAACTATGATCCAGGACACAGCAGGGCCTTGAAGTTGATAGTTCAAGGCTTGGGAATATTGAAGCCCAAGACTCCAGGCAATGCCCAGGCCTGGCCATGTTTTTTAGTGACTGGCCCAATCTGTCAGTCAGGCTGGTGTCAACAATGAGCCATGACTAAGCAGGGGCTTCAAGTTGGTAGTTGAAAGCTGGGGATTGTAGAAGCCCAAGACCCAGGCAAAGCCCAGGCATGGCCAGGCTTTTTAGTGACTGGCCCAATCTGTCAGTCAGGCTGGTGTCAACAATGAGCCATGACTAAGCAGGGGCTTCAAGTTGATAGTTCAAGGCTGGGGATTATAGAAGCCCAAGACTCCAGGCAAAGCCCAGGCCGGGCCAGGCTTGTCAGCGGTTGGGTCCAACCAGTATTAAACTTTCTCTCCCTAAAACCATTTGGGGTGAGACTTGGCATTACGGGAATCAGTTTGTAAAAGTCTTCAGTTTGGACTTTAAAAAAGTCATTTTTTCATTCCTTTGTAGACTTGCAGTCAGAACATCGAGTACGCACTCTCGTCAGCCCTGATCACCGCCTTCTGCTGTGCGGCATTCGACCTCCTGTCCTGTGCTTCTACCCTGCTGGGTGGTTCGTCTGGTACCTCATCTCTGCCGGCCAATCTCTGCGCTGAGTGGAAGGAGTTCTACAGCGACAAGGCATTCTCGCTGATGTTGCCTCTCTTTGTCACAATTGTCGGTGAGCAGAACCTTGAAGATGTACTAGATTCATTCTTAAGCCAGAATTTGTGGCTGATTTTCTTTCTCCGCATGGTGTATTTTTTACATTCTCCTATAATTCGATAGAGCTCAGTAACCTGGACTTCTTGTTTTGAAGTTGTTTTTCTTTCTCTGAGGAATTTATTGTTATGTTGTTTTTTTGCCGTAATTTGACAGAGTCGACTGACTTTGGCTCCTTGGTCGTCTCCCGACACCATCTGCTCCAGTCTGCCTCTGATGCAGTCTCCCGCATCCCGCCGGAGCAGCTCATGAATCACACTCTCTCTCGGGTCTCCTCCTCGTCAACGTCTAATAAGGGAGCAGCGAAGACGTCCTCATCAACAGGCCCAGCGAGGGGAGAATCCAGCAGCAAGACGGCCGGGACATCTCTGCAGATCCTGCTGGATCGTCTGAGTCCGATGCTGCTGAAGACCGACAGATCGGCAAAGCTTGCCGCATTCCAGCTTCTTGAGAAGTAGGTTTGGCTTTTCCTCCAAGACATTATCTCTTAAACCATCTTTGAGCAACATGGCAAGCAGTGGGTCTCTTACTTTATATAGAAACTCTGTTTCATGCTTGCAAAAGTTATTTCTGCTGACATAGTTGACAATAATTCTACCTTTTAAGAATAAACTTTAACAGGTACACCTTTAAGGCTTAGACCAGAGGTTAAGTTTTGTTAGCTCCCATTGAACTATTTTCTTGAATTTTCTTTCTTTCAGAGTTATGGATGGAGTTGCTAAGACGGATGAAGAGCGGTCGAAAGATGAATCAAGCGAAGACAAAGACAAGAGGGAGGAGGAATCATCGATGTAATTGCTTCTAGAACTGTTGTATCAGAATGATCATAACCTCAGATCCTTAATCCTATCCCTTACGCTAATCCTTGTCCCAATCCTAATCCCAATCCTAATCTCAATCCTAGTCCAGATCCTAATCTTTATCCAATCCTAATCCCAATCCTATTCCAATCCTAATCCTAGTCTTAATGCTTATCTTCCTCCCTCTATCTCAGATCTATCCACCTACATCCTATATATTGATTCTTTTTGGTGGACATGGTGTTCAATTCGTCAAGTTAAGATCAGCCAAGATCATAAACATTGTTTCTTTATCAAAATCAAGATTGCTTTAATACAAGATTCCAATTTTTTAACACCGATAAGATAAGACGAGAAAATAACAAATGCAGTTTTTGACTGGAAAACTTCATTTTTGATTGTCCTCTCCTTGACAAGACCACCGCCGGAAACCTTGAAGGAGATCCTAGACTCTGCTTCAGCCTACATGGACGTGATCCTGGCCGATGTACAGGTCGGGGAATGCCTGACTCTAGATCCCACTAATGATGGCTATCATCAGAGCCTGTCCAACGTGCTGACCTACCTCCTGGTATGGAGACTATACCTCAGAATATTCAAAGCCGCTTCGGCAGAGGTAAATAGTACTAGCTCTTCTCTTCCTTTTTCTTAAGATAAGCTCTGAAAGGAGACATGGACCAATTGGCTGGGGGCCTGGGGAGGCAACTCAATGTCTCCGGTGCTGGGTCTCTGAGGAGGATCCTTGGGCACCGCTGGTCGGACTGTGTGTCTAACGAGAGGTTACTCAGGGAGAGTCAGATGAGACCTATACCTGCATGATACGTGAGCGTCAGATGCGACTGTATGGTCATGTGGCTAGATTCCTTGCGAACGATCCTGCCAGGCGGATTCTCTCTATGAGAGAACCTACTGGTAGGACTCACCCAGTAGGACGTCCACATGACACGTGGTTGCGTCAGATGGATCGTTATTTGGCTGGGATGGGGATGGGTCACATGGAGACTAAAGAAGTAACGCTTGAAGGTGGATGCGGCAACGCGCTGTTTCGGCGCGTGCTCCCACTGATTGATTTATTGAAAGTAGTCCAGACGAACAACTTTAAATGATTTTTTAAGATGAAGTGGTGAACGTCTTTTTTTTAAAACTCTGATTCTTGATCTGTCATTTTTAGGTCAGAGCGGGCTATGCAAATTACCTGCGGCAGACTAACGGTGTGTCGAGTCTGATGATGAACATATTTAGGCTGATGCCAGACCCGCCAGTGACAGGCAATGGGAATAGTCCGAGCCCCGGCAAGGGATCATCAACGCAGAGGAGCATGTTCAGTGCAGCTCCTATCATGAAAGCTAAAGGTATGTCTATTGAAGGTGCATTAATTTAAGCTTGATTAACCCTCAACCACCTCCACACTACAGTTTTCAATATGTGTTTCCTGTGGTAAGTGTGGTATCCTGAATACCACAATACACCACAGTGTGGTTTGTGTGGTTTATGATCCGGTTCCCCCTATGGATACTGGTAATGTGTGTTAATCAGTTCTTGTCCTTTGTGGTAAGTGCAGAGGGTTAGGGTTTAACTCCACTCATTCGCTGAGCACGTAGCATACACGTTACCAGCCAAACCTCATATGTGATGTACACTGATTGTGACTGGCTCCTTTACAATTTCTACAAAGTACGACAATTGAATAAGTAGTACTGTTTAGTGTTGGCATTTATTGGTTGTTTCCCGCGTATATCATTTGGACTTTCTTTCCCACCTCATCTATAGCAGCAATGATATCCCTGTTCTGTGATGACAATTGGAATTCCACCTTTTTTCTGATATTAATTAAGATGCAAATTGATTGATTTGTGTGCACAGGTGTTTCGCCCAATCACCAGGAGATCCACCACCAATCCTGTGCGTTATATTACAGCATATTGGAGGATTTACCAGCCATGGTCAGGCAGTGGTGGACCAGCCAAGACAAGAAATTGTCCGCAATTGTCGACAGGTCGGTCACAGAATCAGTGGAAAGTAACATTTGTTGACATCTTTTGTTTTATATCTAGAAATGTATGTTTTTGTGTAGGTTCATTTGTCTATGTTTTTAAATGTGTCAATTTTGTGTTTACTTATAGCCTCCAAAATGCTTTTTAACTGTTTGGAAGTTTTGCTGTTGTTTGATTTTATTTATTTGTTTGTTTCCGTGGAGGTTTACCACGAAATACGCCAGCCCCCTCCTTTGTTCCCAAGAGGTCCAGGGGGTCCAGACGGCCACCCAGACCTACGAGAATATGACGGTCAAGGCTCGGTCCACCACGCGGGAGGTCATCGCCACCTACACCATGCAGGACCTGACCATGGATCTGACCGTCCGGATTCCGGCCAACCACCCGCTGGGCATCATCACAGTAGACAGCGAGAAGAAGGTTGGGGTGGGGACGACGCAGTGGCGGAACTGGACACTCCAGCTGACGACCTTCCTTCGGAATCAGGTAAAAAGAAAAAACAGTCATTGAAAAGTGAACAAAGAGAAATTGACTGGAGCGGGATTCGAACCGGCGACCTCCTGAATACCGTTCAGGCGCTCTACCAACTGAGCCATCCAGCCCTACGTTGGTGGTGACCCCAATAGTCAATTATCTTTGTTCGTTTGGCAGTCAGAAGCCATGAAACCACGCACACACCGAAAAAGAAAAAACAGCAACCTTCCAAGATTGTTCTCTGATCCTTGACTGTTAAAGTACCGAGAGAACCATTATGTAACGCACAATCCGACTACATTTCAAATTGAAGCCAGAACGTGACTCAACGTTCTTGAGATTTTTCCCGTTTTTGTTTTTAGAACGGCAGCATCATGGATGGTTTGACACTCTGGAAGCGCAACGTGGACAAACGCTTTGAAGGCGTTGAGGACTGCATGATCTGTTTCTCAGTCATCCACGGGTCCAACTGCTCCTTACCCAAGCTGCAGTGCAAGACCTGCAAGAAACGCTACCACTCAGCATGCCTAGTCAGTTCAAGTCTCCAATTTTAAATTTTTGGGGGGTAAAACGAAGGAAATGGTCTTTGTTTCTCGAATGTTATAATGTCAAGTTGATGTTAATATTGTGTTTTCTTTTTAATTTTTGCAGTATAAGTGGTTCAGCACCAGTAACCAGTCCACTTGTCCACTGTGTCGCAGTCCCTTCTAAAGCTGCCGCCTCCTCAGGACCTGGCTTGCCCATCAGCCTCAGGTCTTTCGTCTTGGGCTTCCGTCTGCTCCAAGCCAGTCTCTTGGCTGCTTCGTCTAGCTCAGGCTTGTTCCTTGACCTCTTAACTCAGGTTTAATTCCGTCTACGTCAGAACAACATCAACTGGGACAGCGGAATCGACATCCTCGGCAGTCCCTGGTTTCTGGCTTTCTACTATCCGACACCAAGACTGAGTGACCCTTACGACATCCGCACATCGCCATGGAACAGTGAACACAGACACCAGCCAACAGGATATAACTGACAACGCAACATCCAGTTCATCAGTTGCTTGTTAAATGCAAGCAGTTCCAGTAGCCAAAACGTGGCTACCATCAACACGATCGTGTGACTTTGATCACCTTTTTTTCCTTTGTTTATAACCACCATGATGCATAACCCTATCCTCTCTATTAAAAGCAGAATATTGTCAAACAGTCCTGTGCTTTCAGTAAAACGTTTTGACAGCGCAGTACTTAACATGTCAACTCAACAGTGAATTGAAAATGAAAGCGATCAGTATTATGTCTGTACTCTTAAGCGTTGTCTCAAATTGTATTTGTTGACGAGTATAAAGTAATTTGGCTAAAGGAGTTGATTGTTGTTTTAATCAACATATTAATTTATTCACAATCTATGATATGAAACAAAAGGCTCAGTATCAAGTTGAATCAAATCAGATTTTGGTCGTGTAAAATATGTAATTGCATTTGAATCTCAGAATAAAAAAGAGTACATATCTAGTAGCACTCACAGGTACAAAATTATCACAGGCCAAAAAATGAAGGAAATATAAGAGATATAAGATAAAGATCCTGCTAGGATCGAAACGTCAGGCCCTCCGCCAAGTAAAATATAAAAGGGTAATTATTCGTAGTTTTATCTTCTTAATTTTTGATATTTGCACACAATTCTTTGAAAATTACCTCAAGATTTCTTTGAATTGTGTTGCTATGGGTTTGGTAACAAAATGTATGATAATAATGAATATGTATTAATAAGTATACAATGCAGTATGCATTCAAATAAATATCAACCAATGCAAGTTTGTTGTATAAGTGGTGCCAATTCTTTTGAGTAGGGTATGAGCATCACGTGGCAGGCTCAGGCACGGTTCTAGGGGGGCTGTAGCCCCCCAAAAAAATTGTGTCTAGCCCCCCCAAAAAAATGCAAGTGAAAAAAAAAATTCTTGAAAATACTGGATTTTTTTCAGTTATTAAGCGCCAATTACATAAAAAACGCGTTGTGTGGCCTATAATGTGCATGTTTTTCGTCCCCTTATAAGACATTGCAGAAGCGAGTGTTAGAAGAACCCAAAATATTGGGTCTTCTAGCCCCCCCAAAAAATAATGGCTCTTCTAGCCCCCCCACAATTTTGACTCTAGAACCGCGCCTGGGCAGGCTCATTATAGTGGTATTTTCAATCCTATATCACCAATGTCCCAGATAATGTGGGCGTGTACTCAAAGTATATATTATGGAGGTAGTTGTGTGTAAATAATGTGGTATCGAAAAGGGCCATATATGGATTGAGAATATGGATTGTACTCGGAGAGCTTGATACATTGGGGCCTTGTGCCTATAGCCCTGTACCGAGTATAGGACCTACGCAAATGAAATTGGCAATTGAAAATTGAGTCATCAATATTTATAGACTCCGGTATAGCTATGCTGTCCCTTTCCACATTTTGTTTTAATTAAAGAGTCTGCAGTGATTATTGTAACTCAAGTTATTCCCACAGAAGAGTTATCGAGCAGTGGCGCACGCGGGAGGGGGGGGCCAAAGAGGGTCCCTGGAAAAAAAAACGAAAAAAAAAAAAATGGGGGAGAGGGAAAGGGAGAGGAGGAGGAGGAAGGGGGGGGGGAGTCACAAAATGTTTTGTGGGAGAAAAAATTTCTTTGAGCCCCCCCCCCCCCAACACAAAATCCTGGGTGCGCCGGTGTTCTCGAGTTTCCCTGCAATCAGTGGTGTATCTAGGGAAAACGGTGCCCGGGGTAAGGGCTAAAATTGCGCCCTAAATTCCAACTTCTGATGCCAATGGAAAAAAAAAGTTCAGAGAATTTGAGTCTTTCTTTCTGTGTTCAAACTTCAAACTTTTTTTTTTTTCGGGGGGGGGGGGGGGGGGCTTTGCGCCCCCTAAAAAGTGGCGCACGGGGCACGTTCCCCCTGCCCCGCCCCTTTTATTTACGCCACCGCCTTCAACACCGGAAAGCTGCGGTTCTCTTAAAAAAATTATGATAATTTGATTACGGTGAACCTGCCTCACTTTCTCTCACTCGCCGGTTTATCTATAGGAAACAGCATCGTGATGATAAAATCCTCGACAAACCAAGTCAAATTACCCTGAAATGTTCGGGTTTCAGGGCTCGTATCAAGTGTTATGCAACTTGAAAACTATGTGTTTTTTTATCCCACAGCCTATGTCTAGTATTACGGGAAAGAAACGTTAAAAACCCAGTATTACGACTCAAGTGAGGAGTCTCTCTACTTTGTGTTGAAAGATAACATTTCAACTGTAAGTTGTTGAATTCACCTTATTACTGAAGTACCTATGGCATACATTATGCACTTTGTATTGAAACAAATTCTCTTAACGTCATTTGCCAGTCAGATATAATGGTTCTCTTGCCTAAGTGTGTCCGTATGTATTTTGGTAACAATGTTTTTAATAGAAGACGCTAATTGTCTCCTTACATCTGCTGTTTTCACACTATAAGAGAACTATAATAGAGTAAATATCCCACGGATCTTCCAGATAAGGTTTATTACGAATCAATGAAAACAAATGACCATTCCGGATTTGAATTAGAGTAAGTGTGTTGTATCAAGGATTTAGTCTCAAAGCTTGTTCTGATAACGGTAATAATTATAATTTATAACAACAGAAAGCTGAGAATAATATGAGGCCTACTGACATTGTTTCTACCTTCATGCTATTTATTTAACATGGAATCCTATTACACTAAGTGAATTATGATGAAGAAGATAAACACCTGCTCATTTTTCATCCGCAGATTATTTCAATTTGGATGAATTCACAGAAGCTTCATCATATTCCTGTCACAAAGAGTCGACAAGTGAATCATCAAGCAGTCACAAAATGGCGTCCTCAACTTATGTTGTGTTCGCTGCAATTCTGGCTTGCTGCATCTTCCTCCTGGCGCCTCTAGCCAAAGCCCAGCTCAACACGATCGTCCTGCCTCCCGTCTCCAACGGTACGGAGCTCTGCCTCATCATCGTCCCTGGAGCAGAGATATCCGGGGAGTTCTACAAGCCAGCTGCCGAGGCCGTGCAGCGTGCCACGCCGGCCCAGCTATGGGTGGGGATACTGTCTGGCTTTGCTGCCGACACGCCGAATCCACTCCAGCTGAATGAAGCCATCGATCTGGCCTTTGCTGATCTGAGGGCCAGTGGAATGAGCAGGTTTGGGGTGCTGAACTTCATGGCTGGGCATTCTCTTGGAGGTAAGTCGATCGTGTTATAAAAAGAAAGATAGTTATGGGGATCATGTGGTGTCATTGTGCTAGACAGTTGCAAGAGAAAGTGTGTGGAAATTCAACTCTAAAACTGGGGATTTGCTCATTTTGAAAAAGAAAGAAGCTTGTCGAGGGTCGCAGAGTGCTTCGCCGACATTCTCTCTCGAAATACGATATTATTGGATGTGTCGTCAATATAAGTTCTCCATGCACTAGCCTTTGCGTTTTATACGCAGGCGCGGTTCTACGGGGGGGCTAGGGGGGGCTGTAGCCCCCAAAATTGTGTCTAGCCCCCCCCCCCCCCCCAAAAAAATGCAAGTGAAAAAAAAAAAATCTTGAAAATACTGGATTTTTTCAGTTATTAAGCGCCAATTACATAAAAAACGCATTGCGTGGGCTATAATGTGCATGTTTTTCGACCCCTAATAAGACATAGCAGAAGCGAGTGTTAGAAGAACCCAAAATATTGGGTCTTCTAGCCCCCCCAAAAAATAACGGCTCTTCTAGCCCCCCAAAAATTTTGGCTCTAGAACCTCGCCTGTTTATACGTTCCTTAATTTTCGACATCAACTGTCTTTGCTGAGTGTCAAACGTATTAGGCCTAACTGGGCTAATTTACGGCAGGCTCTACTGAAACCATAATGCTAAAAGGGCTGGATTTGGAAATGATGTAAAAAGAAGGTGATTATAAAGTTCTTAATCAATTATGACTGGCCAGCAACTACATGTACCATAGCAACCGAGAATGCCCTTGCCTTCCCTATGCTAGGTCCATAGGCGTAAAACAACACGGAATTCTCATTTAAAAATCGGTTTCAGTCCAAACGACGCTAACGATGTTCATTAATCTTTGCTTCGATCATTTAGGCACATTTGTTCAAAATTACGTGGCCTTAAACACCAACCAAGTATCTGGACTTATCCTGTGGGGCTCCTACTTGACGGGCACCCATCGTGAATTGGCTGCTTACCCGGTACCTGTCATGCACTTAGCCGGGGAACTCGACGGTCTGACGCGGGTCACGAGGATTGGCGAGGTCTACAGGTACGTTTATGATAGGTAGATTCCCTGCAGGTGGCCGCCAAGAGAATTCTTTCTATGAGAGAACTTCTGGTAGGACTCGCCCAGCAGTGGCGTCACCAAGGGGGGGGGGGGGGGGGGGGGGGGGGGCAGGGGGGGCACGTGCCCCCCCTGGAAAACCTCGTGCCCCCCCGCGTGCCCCCCCCCCCATTTGAGATTTGGGTTGGTGAAAAAAAATATAATATATATTGTAGCGGTGCCCCCCCCAACAATTGCTAGTGCCCCCCTTGTGCCCCCCCAGACTCAAAAGTCTGGTGACGCCACTGTCGCCCAGTAGGTCTTCCACATGACACGTGGTTGCGTCATCAGATGGGTCGTAAGTTATGGGGATGGGTCGCGTGGCTGTCTGGGAGATTGCTATCAGGAGACCGAAGGAGTACCGCTCGAAGTATGCTGCAACGTGCTGCCGACTGGAGGCGAATGCTCCCAGGGCCAAGTACTAAGTGTTGACGGAAAGACGAAAATATTTTTGGACGGGCGTGTCATTCTTAGAGCTAGAGGGGCGATAGTGTATCCGAGACAATGACGGCACGAAAATGGCGAAAGGGACAATACTTGCATGCTTGAGAATGAGCTGAGCAGAAAATTTCTAACGCCATATAAATGATATAATGGTGCCTCATCTTGAGGGCAAGTAACCATCAAAACTTAATGTTTCTCGCTCTGTTTAAATTATAAATGGCAATCTGGAGGAACATTGTGAACAAAACAAAGCAAAGCTTTAGAGGTGTGGGATTTAGAGGAAAACCCCGATTACTGTTTTAAAGAAACGTTATAAGGAATTAGGTTGGGAAATATCCTTGGAAGACGAGGAAAGTAGCTAATCGGTCACCAACTTAATTGCCTCTTTCAACAAGTAACGAAAACAGAATCTGATTCCTGATTCACATCACTCCCCAGTGAGATGGAGAAATTGGAAGCCATAGGTCCCGGCTCCAGCCTACGCGACCCCGTCGTCATCCTGGAAGGGGTCAATCACGGCCAGTTTGCATCCGGCGACATGCCGCCCAACGTGGCCAACAACGACATCAAGTCCGACCTGACCTTTGACGAGGCCCACGCCCTGATCGGCCAGGCGTCCGGCGACTACATGATGCTGACGGTCTCCGCAGAGCCGAACGCCAAGGCACGGATCGTGGACTGGCTGGCCAAGGGCAAGGACTTCCTAAAGCCTCTGATGGCGGCGAAGGCCATGGAGCAGGATGGGGAGACGTCGCCGTGGGTTCTCAGGGCTCAGGTGAGACAAGCCGCGTGTCCAAATTTCTTTGATACAAAATGCTGCGATTTCAATATCTTGGTCTTACTACTTGTCATTATCGTCTCACCATGGAGCTAGGAAGAGCTCCATGGTCTCACAGCTCCCCAAACTCGTCTTGCAACTAACATACTGGCGACTTGGCTTTCTCCATCTTTGCACTGCGTCCCTTGAGTTTCATGCCAACGGGAGGAGGCTTAATTAGGCCTACACTCAAAGGCCCAGTCACAATCTTAAGGCTTCATCTGAAGACAATTATCTTCTCGATCTTTCCATGATGATTTCATTCAAAGATCTTGAACTGAACTCGTCTCTAATATAAATCGAAATCTCATTTCAGAAAGCTGTCATAAATGTCCCGGCCGACCTCGCGAGCCGTCTGGTCGTGGAGAACCGAGCATACGACGGAGAGAGAGACTTCGCCCGGTCCAAGCCGTCCGTGGCCAAGGAAGTCGACGGCGTCGTGAAGGTCAAATCCGGGGCACGGGCCGATCTTCCTCGGAACTTTGCCGACATCTCCCTGGTGGAGCAGTCGGCCGTTGAGCTCGCGGGCAAGATGAAACGACAGGAGGCAGTGCGGGAGGTCTTAGGAGGACCGCGTTATAATGACACCGTGCTATGCAAAGACATCAATATGGTAAGCCGTTATTAGCCATTTTTGTTTTCAAGATTGATGCATAGGTCTACTCTCAACAAATTATACGGAGGAAACTTCTTCTTTTCTCCAAGTCATCTTTATTCGACCTTAAATAAGTTAGATTTGCGGTGACACCACGTAACCTCTTCTGTGAGAGTGTGTGGTTCTGAGAAGAACCGACGGTTTAACTCTCGACGTTCCGAACAGTGTGCTCTGTTTGTCTTCAGGAGACTGACTATAGCTAGGTATCGTCACCCTCCTGAAGACGAACAGAGCACACTATTCGAAACGTCTAGAGATCAAACCATCGGTTCTTCTCAGATGAACCACACTCTTACAGAAGAGACTGTCACGGTTGTCACCGCAAATCTACCTTATTTAGTACTTCCACCATGCCTAGCTTTAAGTGTGATTATACTTAGACGACTAATGTCAATCAAATTGCATTCTGTAATCCTGGATCTTTGGTTCTCCTCTAGATGGCTCTTAAATGGGCACTCGGTGAGGCATCCTCCACTGCTCGCAGTCGCTATAGCAACCAGGGACGACAGATGAAGTTCAACTCGGACGTCCTCACTCTGACCGGGTCCAGCTGGCTGTCCTCCAAGCTTCGACTTACCTACACGTCAACCGGTGATCTGACGGTAAGTATGATGCTGGAGGAGGCCTACAGTGAACAACGAAGCCTTCACTGTCAAAGGAACCATCGCTATTTCCATCAGGTTTTCAGGTTTACTCTCTTACTCTTCCTAAAATCGAGCAATGTTGATCCTACCCTTCTCCTCACTCCTCCCCATTCTGTCTCCTGAGGACGACTAGAGCACACTAATCGAAACGTCGAGAATCTACTCTCATCGGTCCTTTTCAGGACCACACATCTCACAAGAGTGTTATACATGGTGTCTCCGCAAGTCATTCTGATCCTCACTTTGATGTGGAGCTTACAGCTTTGTTGCATTCGAATTTCACTCATCAAGACCTTTGCATGCCTTTTCTCTGTTACGTTACAGGTAACATCAGTCACGCTCGTCACGCCAGTCAATTTCCCCATCAGAAGCATTGCTGGGATGCAGTATTGCAAGTTGCTATCGCCATACAGAGCTATGGAGTGGATATACGTGGACAGTCTACGGCCTTACTAAAGCCTTATGAAATGTCACGGAGGAAGAAAAAAAATCACATCATGAAAAGAAAGAACCGCCCGAAAGAAAGTTCTGCCTAATTGTTACTAAATAAATTACCACAGATTTTACGCATTGCGGGTTGGTGAACGCTCTGAAAGGGAACAAACTTATGATTTTATGCCAACATTATATAATGTTTACTCGTTAATTGGTTATGTAGGCCTACAACAGGTTTCGAAAGAAGTATTATCCCAGGCCACCGGGCCAAATTTATTAATTCTGAAACCATAAAGTAATTGGTATACACGTACATGTATGTGAAACCATCTCAACATGAAATCTATAGGATCCGGGACCCATTTCACGGTCTTGCTTAGCACAAACATTTGTAAACCATGAAATTTCTGTCTTAAAAACAACAAAATGTCCATGTGTTATGTGTCACTTGTGATTGTTCTTTGACTGCCGCAAATTCTTGACAGATTTACCTATTACTCACAGGGTATAAAGATGGTGATGGTAGAAACATACCGTTAACATTTTTCTGCCCGAAATGCTGTTTTTATCCAGAAAAAAAACAGTGTCCAAAATTATTTTGGATCTTTTAAAGATCAAAAATAAAAGAGAAAAGACTTAAGAAATACTGTGACCGGTTTTCACTGTTTTCTCAAAGAAATTGATATTTTCGCCCATGAGTCTGTATTTAAACCAAAGTATGATATTACCTTTAAATCACAGCGCGGTACTCTTTGTATTAGACCAAAAATGGCGGCTGCGCGCTTTGCCTACACCAGCCATGTTTGGTCGAACAGGTTGGATCCTTTTAAGCTTTTCTTTCAGTTATTGTAAAGTGAAAAAGGAAAATCGAAAGGAGCAGGCTTCGAACCTGCGACCCCCGAATACCTTATAGGATACCGATGCTCTACTTTGTTTCAATCATGCCCTTATTACAGAGAAGTAGGCCTACCTACTGCATTTCAATAATACCTTTGTTAAAATTAAACAGAATCATCTAGAAGGAATACCAGAGACAAGGAGAAGAAATGCAAATTATTGTTTCAATACTCCTCATTTAATTTTAGAAATGACACAAAATATGATCTTTCCATTCTAAGGAATATGTAAACCTATTACTATTGGAATACAAAATTTCGTTTTTTTGATGATTATAATTAATAATATATAATTGTCGATTATAAAATCACACACAGATACATGATTTTCAAAACTCCCATCACCTTTGATTACTCTATAATTAATAATAGCAAAAATATTAATTTAAAGCGAAAAACATGATTTTGAAAAATGATACAATGAATACGGATTACCCTGAGAAAGTTATAGAGGTTCGGCTATTTGAAAAATGCTATCAGCATCTTAAAATTAAACCACTGCTAAGCTTAAAGCGTGCATCAAGAGGACATTTTTATGTTAGGCAGGGGCCAATTTCATAGAGCTGCTTAGCACGAAAAATCGCTAGGCATGACATTTCTGCTTTGATAAAAACTGGATTAACAACCAAATGTTCACGTGTTGTGTATCACTTGCAATTGTTCTTTGGCTGTTATTCGCTGACCATGAATATCAAATGGAATTTTCAATGGTGGTCTGTTTTATTGGGCAATCTATTTTTGTGCTAGGCAATTTTTTTGTGCTAAGCATCTCCATGAAATTGGCCCTTGGTGGTTTGGTCGCTGGTTCAAATCCTACCAGGGCAGTCTATGAATTGGCCTTTTTTTTACAGGCACAAAAAATGCAAGAAGAATGCACTATAAACGTAGCAGTATTTCACTGCCTGCAAAAGGAATCTTATTATAATCTTGAATTCTTACCGATGAAATGTCGAATGTGGAAGTGTGAACAGTATAAATTTGAAGCGTTTCTTATTTCACCTTCTACCCGAGTCCATACTGGTTGGGGGGTTTCAAATGTTTCAATCATATGCAGCCAAAATATACATAATCCATAACCCAAAATATACAAACTGCTGATTTTGCATATTTACTCCTTGAATATAATGGTCCCCGATATCGAGTTTAATTTGGTTCTTAAAAAGGAAAATCCTTTTACAACACTACATAGCCCTATGAAGTCTGAAAAACTAGAGGATCACACTCTAAATACTCAAAATACATTATATAAAAATGATCACAAAGATTACAATGACTAACACCTACAATCATGAAGAAAACAAAATCTGAAAAAAGAAGAAATCTCAAAATGAACACAATAATATCAAGACCCTCATCATTGATTTCATATTTTGAAGATTACGTGATTAATGCTGAAATTTTACTCGTAAAAATAGAAAAATAGAAAAAAACCTCTACAGGGGAAGCTGCTTGTTACGATCGATCGTAGGGCTTTGTGAAATCGACCCTGGGCCTGCTTGTAGTTTTCATGTCTATGTTATCCGTTCCTTGATTATATTGTGTTTCATCCCACAACCTGCATTGAGCCTATACCCCTTTCTTAACCCCCCCCCCATCATCATGGCAGTTGTAATTGATTACAACAAGCCAAGCAGGTGAATGGCCAGAGAGATGGTGGTACCGATCACTGCAAACAAGCCAAAGTATCCATAGGCACCATTCAGACGCTTCTCAGGATCTAGAGTAAGAAAAAACACAAACGAGAAGAAATCAGCCTTTTCGCTTTTCAATATAGCAGAAAATCAACATAGCTAATAATTTATGCAGAGGTCAACAGTCAAAAAGTCTGTCAGACCTAGGGCCTTTTCCAAACCTCGGCTCTGGCTCCGGCTCCATTTTATGAATCCATTCTAAAATAACGGGTATCAAAATAGAGGCTTTTGGCTGCGGTTCGGAAGTAGATTCTCTGGTTTGAAAAAGAAAACAAGAGCTTCAGCTTCAATGAAAAACCACAGCCTATATTTTCAGCATATGGATGACAGAGACGAAGCCGGAGCCAGACCCAAGATTTAGATCAGGCCCCTGGATTTTATATTTAAGTCACTGTCGTGGAGTTATCCAAGTACATGACGCAAATGTAACTCGACAAAGTTTGAATGGAAAGTGATCAGGTGGTGGGGCATCCAGTCTGTGCAGAGATCAAGAAGCGGTCTTTGGTTCGAGTCCTGTCACAGTCAATTTTGTTTCATTCTATTAGGAAGCTGTAAGACTCACCCCCAGTGTAATAGCCCAGAGCATAGGAGATACGTCCCACGACCCACACAAGACCTCCGATAGCTGAGATACGCTGTGAACAAAACCAGATGAAAAATAAAATCAACTGCATCAATAATAAATGAAAAAAAAAACTAAACTATCACTACATCCATTTTTTTTATCCCTAATCCTCTGCGCCTTCCACACAAGACAAGAGCTGTTTACAACACATAACCACAGTCTCCACAGGGGTACTCGATCATAAACCACGCATTACCACAGAAACAAAGTTTCACTTAATAACCGGTTAACAAATTTTTCAAATTTAGAATTTTCTTTTCTTTCTAGTCCATGATTTATCAAATCTAATATTATCAACTAAAAACTGATTTAGATACAGGTAATAGTTTATGAGGCAACTGAGAATGTGTTTGTCAGATTCGTAATAACACCAATTGCTTGTCAAAATTTCAAGCTATTTACCGGATGTTGTAGGCCTCCGAGGAGCATGAACAGCAGGGTGTACCACACAACCTCCAACCTAATAGAAATACAAAACAAACGATCATGAAACTTGTAAGGTTCATCGGAATAATGGCTAGGAAATGTCAAAAAACCACACGTTTCATTAAAATAGATGGTTTTTATAACCTGTGTTTCAGTTTTATACATAAAACAAGTTGGCTTGAGTGTCGTGGACCTAAAAGCCTGAATGATCACTTGTTAGGAAAGGATTACAGGGAGGTTCTTAAAGGAGAAAGATCTTTTTACAGCGAAGGGAACTTCTAGCTGGGACAGGGACAGAAACTCTAGTAACATTTACAGGTGCACTAAAGCAATGCAAAGACCAGGGGCATCGAGGCAATCATACTCCTTGCTATGCATAATATTCAGCTCTTCATAGCCCACTCAGGGAATAAACAGGTGCGATCTTAAAGGTAAATACATGATTGGTAAAGGTAACAGGACAGCACTCATACTTTGTCTGATCAAACATGTACATGAGCAAATAAACCTGTGAAAATTTGAGCTCAATCGGACATCTGAGTCACGGGAAAATAACGAAAACCCGACTCGATTTTTCTTACAAAACATGAAGAATAGATTATTCTTTATGTTTGTTCCAAAATTGTTCGGACGAACGATCTTTGGAAAAGACACTAAATCTTGATTTCCTTGAAAAACCCAGCATCTGATGAACCCAGATTTCCCATGGTGACTGTTTGCTATCTCCATGAGGATCATGGAGTCAGTGTGCTATGCAGTACCACCCCTCCCCCTCCTCCCAGCTAGCTCCATCTTCCCCTGTGCACCATCCATTGTAACCCTCATTCAAGAAACTTACTGATAATTGTTTGCATAGGGAGTCAATCCTCTTTTGTGTCTTCCTGGAGTACCACATACATGTACCAGGGTGTTGGGCAGCATACCTCCCTGGGGCAATGTTTGCCCACTTGAGAAGCCCTTGTAAGCACGGAGGAGGCCAAAGGGATTCCTCCATGTTGAAAACAAACTGAGCCTTAGGAGAACCCAACACTCGGACCTAATTTTGCATGCGCATGCCACGCCCTGTTATTCACTATTATTATTAAGCGTTACGAATGCAGCCCATTCGTCAACCACTCAACTTCTAGTTCTTGTTTTTAGAGTCCGAACGCTACTCACGTATTCTGATGGGCCCTTTGGATACAGTTGAAGATCTCGTGCTTGTCACTGTACATATCAGGGTACTGTATAATGAAAAGAATTAGAGTGTACAAGTAATAAAACTGCTGCAAACTGCTCATCAGCCAAAATAATGAACTGAAAATTGTAAAATGCTCGGAGTTAGGAGGGCCTGAAGCTTAAACTTCGATCCTTGCAGGATCTTTATTGAAGGTTAACATAAAGGTGATAAAGATCCTGCTAGGATCGAAACATGTCAGACCGGCCCTTTTAACTCCAAGCAAATTAGGATACGCTATTCACGAATCACGATAATGCATACAGGCATATAGCGTTTTCGTCTCAACTGCTAAAAATGACCGTCTAGTAGTAGTAGGAGAGCTAGGTCTGTGTATTAGTTGGAACCACATTTATTTTGTTAACGTTATTTTGGTCTTTGTTCAAAATTGTTGGTCAGTTGTTTTGAAGTTTAGAGAGATACATTATGCATCTCTCATGATCTCTGGCTCCGCTGTTTACCAAACTAAGTACTAAGTCCATGGACAGCCATAGTACCGGTATTACACAATGGAGGAAGAAATAGACTCGACCTCTAGAACCATGCAGGAACTTAGGAAGTATTACACGAGAATTGCTGAGTTACAGTCCCAGATTTTATTTTTGTTTCATTAATTTTTCTGATGTTAATCAATGTAATGTTATGTAACAGATTAGAGGCTTTGCATGGTGACAATTCGTATGTGGATCGGTTTGCGGAAACACCATGTAAGAATCGTTCGTACTTTCGCACTTCTAAGTTCTAGCTAGCCTATTTGATTATTTCGCTATGTTATGGTTATGTAACTTGTTGCAAGATGCTTTCCCGCACACTTAGCAATTTTTCCCTGACCTCTCTTTTTCCTTTTTGAAAAAATCGGCCAAGCAGAAGCATGCATGTGATCACGCCTACATCATAAACCGTACATGTATAACTTATAAGACACTCCATGATCATACACGTGTACAACGTGCATAATATCAATATGCACCTGTCCATCAGATAGAAATACGTCAACAATCATACCGTACCTTCACGTCGTACTTCTTGCGAGCGCTGCCAACTTTAAAACCCATCCAGTTGACCACGAACCAGCTCAGGATGGCCACCAAAACCACGTATCCGTACTCAGACGGCAGCAAATCCACAACTCCAGCCATTTTGAGCGAGAGAAAAAGGGGTCAATCGGACCGAAAAACTGATGACCAGATTCCAACAGTAGAACAGTGAGTCAGCAGTTAGTGTACAGCAGGGGTGCGTTCCGCTTGCGCGAACATGTCTCAACGTTTGCGGCAACGTTTGCGTACAACCGGAACCGATTGTGAGCGCGCGTGGAACACAACCGTAAAATGGCGGTGTCCAGTCGTAACCAAGATGGCGTCGAATGCCTGCAGCGTCCAAAATAATTGATGAAATTTTTGATAGTACTTGTACTGCAGCATATCATTAAGTACCAATTATCTATGGTGCAATTTGTGAAGTACTTGATAAATTTTCAATCTTAAAAACTGCAGTTTTTACTTTCGTCACAAAAAAAATTACGTCGTCTGCTTACCGTTCTGCCATCTTGGAAATATCGACCATTTTTAAATGACACGCGAACATTCGCGAACATCTCAGAAATATGTTCGCCGACTGTTGCTAACACCCACCAACGTTAGCGGCGCACAAGTCGTTCCACCCGAAATTGTTTGCAAACGTTGGCGTACGTTGGCAACGTTCGCGCAAGCGGAACGCACCCCTGGTGTAGCAAAGTGCGAAACGGTCGAGCTCGCACTATCCCAACGCGCGAGGGCGCTGTACCCGGGCACTTCAAAAACATAAATCTAAAATCATTTCGCCGAGAATAACTTTTAAAAAATTAATAAGGGGGGGGGGGGGGGGGGGGGGGTCATGCAATTAATGTGTGATTAAAGGTAATATCATACTTGGGTTTTTGTCAAAGAAATACAGATTCATGGGCAAAAAATGTCAAGGAAGATACAGTAACATGTCATCTGTGAAAGTTTCAGTCCCATACGATGCCCATTTTCTGAGACTAAAACAGTGAAAATTACTCCGCACAGTATTAATTGTTTTTGTTCATTGGTTTGACTCTTTTCTAGATAAAAACAGTATTTTAGGCAGAACAATTTTAACGATATGTTTCTACCATTCACTATCTTCATACCCTCAAAGATATGGGTAAACTGTTAATTTCTGTTTCGGTATGTTTATACCAAACTATATAGTACCTTTAAGACAAGTAGGGTCACCTACATGTTTGGCCACTTATAAACAACAGCACAGCAATAACATACTGGGTCATAATTATTTTCAACAACTTGTTACAATTATTTGTAGCTTGATACTAGAACATTTTTACAAATTGACAATTAAATACATGACTTTAAGTGTCTCCCTATACTTTCTTAATAATTTTCATAATACATTTTCCTTAAATAACTGCAGAATTATAGGTGCACATGTTAATATCCAAATTCACGAGTGTACTAATTTTCACTAAAATCGTGCAGTGCAATCAAACATTTAATTAATTATTAAACTTTAACGTAACATAATAGATTGTGGCTTTAATTATTTTCAATACTAAAATCACTATACAATTTTTTTGGTTAAAGGTAGCATCATACTTTGGTTTTTGTCAAAGAAATACAGATCCATGGGCACAAATATCAAGGACGATACAGTAATAGTCATCTGTGGAATTTTCAGTCCCATACGCTGCCCGATTTTTTAGAAAACAGTGAAAAACGGCAATTGTATTTCTTAAGTATTTTCTCTTTTATTTTTGATCTTTGAAAAGATCAAAAAGATTTTCGGTCGTTGTTTTACTAATTTCTGGATAAATACACCGCCATTTCAGGCGGAATAATGTTAACGGTATGTTTCTACCATCACCTCTTTATACCCTGTAAGTTATACGTAAATCTGTAAACATTTCTGTTTTGGTGGCTTCCTATCAACCAGAGAATCACCTATAAACTTGGGGTCCTTGTATTTAAAGCACTTAACAATAAATCTCCACCCTACATATCAGAGCTCTTATCTCAGCATAGACCAATACGCAGTCTCAGATCAGCAGATCAAGCATTGCTGACTGAATCTCTCAGCCACACAACCTGGGGTGACAGAGCTTTCTACATCTCTGGACCAAAGCTGTGGAATAGCCTTCCCCAATTTATCAGGAGAGCAGAGACCCAATCAACTTTTGAGTCTTACCTGAAGACCTTTCTGTTCCCCACTCCAACATTATCGCAAGAATAACTCAATTGTAGATTAACTAGGACAGTATTTTGAACTGAATTGAATGATGATTCTAAGCACTGTTTGAAGACATTGAAATTTGTGAGATATCTCCTATTTTTGAGCAAGCGCCATGAGCGCCCAGTAGAGGCGGATACCGGCGCTATATAAGAACCCATCATCATCATCATCATCAAAGTATGATACAGGGTACTAGGCCTACCTTTAATACAATTTGTATAATTACACTACCCCCTCCTAAAGATTGTCGCATGTCCGATGTTTTGTCTTTATTATTGTGATAAACATGCCCTTGGCGAATGTCTTCGGCTTGAGTTGGCCACTGCGGTGTCCCCGTCCTTTTTGCAGAGCGTAAATTATTTTGTTGCCATGAACACAAAAAGGACGAGGACACCGCAGTAATGGTGGAGGTATATCATGTTGTCGGATCGGTCTATATCCATTCAAACTTCAACTTTTTTTGTTAACTTTTTTTCTTGTGTTTATTAAAAATTTTACTCAGTGTCAGGCTGGTCTGAAATTGGTCAATAGATTATGAAAAAACTGTCGATTATGTTCAGTCCGTGTTCAGCGGGCGGATAAAAAAGCTACACCACTTCGAATTCATAGTTACGATGATTGTTTAAAAATGAATAATTCAGCAATTTTAAATTGTTTAAAGGTAATATAATACTTTTTTGTTTGTCAAAGAAATACAAATTCATGGGCAAAACAATCAAGAAAGATACAGTAACAATCATCTGTGAAATACATACAGTCCCATACGATGCATGCCAACTTTTTGAGAAAACAGTGAAAAACGGCCACAGTCTTTTCTCTTTTATATTTGATCTTTAAAAGATTGAAAATAATTTTGGTCACTGGTTTGACTCTTTTGTGGATAAATACAGGCAGACAAATGTTAAAGGTATGTTTCTACCATCACCATCTTTATACCCTATAAGTTATAGGTAAATCTGTGACGATTTCTGTTTTGGTATGCTACCAAAGTATGATACTACCTTTAAATATTGCAACACAACTGAACACAAATACCACGATTATACACACCATTAAAAACCAAAAGCAACTAAACTATGTTTTCAGTTAATTAATAATTCTAATTAATTTCATTAGTTTTGTTTGTGTTAATTAGTCAGGTGGCTAGCTAATTAATCTAGGAGATGGGGAGTTAGTTCAGTTATATAGTTTGATAAATAATATTCATCTTTAGGCCTAACTGTCACTGTGTTGCTAAGACACGGTCACACGGACCACTATTCTTGAACTAAGAATCGGAATTGGGCTGATGTTCGTAGGCTCTATATTCGAGTTTAATATCGTTATGTGATTCGACTAGATAGACACAAACTAACTAATCACCAACGTGTAATTAATTTCATAATAATTTTTTTATTTTCTGTACGTGGAGACTCGTTTCAAGACCACGGTATGACGCATGCATACTGTTAAATGCTTGATACCTTTGGCCTAAACTTCCTTGCAGCCAATGAGCTCAATGCGCATACCTGGCCATTCGTTCCAATCAGTGGGTAGGATACGGATGTAGCGAGCTTGAATGGGCGTGTCAAACATGCTGGTGACGGGGGTGGTTTGGTTAGTGTTACCAGTGAACGTCTGTATGCAAAGAAAGAAAACAAAGAAAAAATGTTTCAAGACATGCAAGAGGAACACAAGGGCAAGACTACCCTACAGAGAGCCTGGGACCGATTTCATAAAGCTCGTGTCGCAACTCGATTTGCGACGCGTCCTAGCTGCGATGCGTCGCATCTATGCGGTGAGTCCATAGAGAAAGGATGCGTCTTAACTCTGAGACGTGTCGTAAGTTTTATGAAATCGGCACCGGACGTCCCAACTGACACACAAACAGATACAGGGCGTTTACGAAACGGAGGCTCAGGCTCCGTCTCAGGCCCGGCTCCATTTTATGAATCCATTCTACAACATAAAGCTCTGTGACGCGTCGCAACTCGATTTGCGACGCGTCCTAGCTGCGACGCGTCGCATCTATGCGGTGAGTCTATAGAGAAAGGATGCGTCTTAACTCTGCGACACGTCGTAGGTTTTATGAAATCGGCCCCAAGTATCAAAATAGAGGTTTTTGGCTGCGGTTCAGAAGTAGATTGAAGTGGTTTGAAAGGGGAAAGAGAGTTTCAGCTTCAATGGAAATCCACAACCTATAATTTCAGCACATGGATGGTAGAGCTGGAGCCTGAGCCTGAGCCTGAGCCTGAGCCTCCGTTTCGTAAATGCCCATACAGATAAGAACGAAACAAAAACACACGAACTCTTTATCATCATCGAAATACTTTAGCCTACCTGTGGTCCATCTCCAGGTATCTCCGGTGTAACGTAAGCCCAGGTAGACTCATCAGCACTGTAATGTACCTTGTAGGCCTTCACATACGCCTTCCATCGTCCTAAGGGGTCAATCATCCCCTGTATGATAACTCCTTCAACCGGGACCACCTTCCCCAAGTCAACTTGCAACCACTCGTCTCCATCCTTCGATGACGGGCCCCAGCCGCCTATTTCTCGGCCGTTGCCTGGGTTGTTAAGACGGCCATTGCTTGGTTGGCAATTATTAGGGGCGTTCTCTCGCCCCGTGTATCTGCTCGATGCGCTGATACTTTCATCAGGAATGCTACCATCTTCCATTCCCAGTGGATCAACACATCGTTTCTTTTTAGTTTCTAAAACGAAATGCATTCAGAGAAATAATTAAGATGAAACAAACCGATAATTATAAATCCAAAAGTTCGTTTTCATTTGTCCACTTCAAAATGTTAACAGTCAAACTACGTCTTCTTTTCGTTTTTGTTCCTTCAAATTCACGAAGGATTTTTCTCACTCTCTTTTAAAGCTAACATCATTATTGTTTTTTTTGGTCACAGAAATGTAGATTCATGGGCATTATACCATACCAAGAAAGATACAGAAATTAAACAGTCATCTGTGAAATTTTCAGTCCTATATACGGTCCCTTCTTTTTTAAGAAAACAGTGAAAACGCCGACAGTATTTTAAAAGTCTTTTTCATCGTATTTGTTTATCTTCAAAAGATCCAAATTATTTTTGGTCATTGGTTTTACTCTTTTGTGGATAAATGTAGCATTTCAGGCAGAATAAGCCCCATCTTCATAGTAAGTTCATATCCTATAAGTTATAGGTAAAGTCTGTGAAAATATGCTACCAAAGTATGAAGCTATACCTTTATAAATAATGATGGAATTTCTTGGAAGAACAAAAAGACGTCTCAGTGAATTTTGTTTATTGAAAGTAAACTGAATCGAAAGTAGATTGAATTTGAACAATATTTTTCCGTTCGACTGCAGGGAATTGAAAGATTATTGCAAATAGATGTCGGCATCTTATTAATGTGCAAAAATGTAATAGGCCTATTTGCATCGGTATTACATCAATCGCGATTTGAATTCCATGACTTACCTGTACATTTAAGAAATTGTCGAATTTCAGCTGAGTCGTTGCTATGGAGAAAGTCGTCATAATACGTCACGTTGAACGGCCTCCAAGGAGCGTATGGACTGACCCCACCCACACGAACCTCAGTGCACTGACAGGGGTCTGGTACCGGAATCACCCAGCGGTATACTTTGTGTGATATCGGGTCTGGTTCCTGCCCCATGTAGCACAACATTGCTACAAAAAAGGCGGAAAAGGAATATATTCATATAAAATATCCTTTTTAATGAATAGATAAATAGGCATAACATTTCATGTTCGTTTCAGATATTTCCTCGTATGATATTTGAAAAAATGAAATAACCTGTCTCTTTCTCAAAACTTTTTTTTTATACTTGATAAATATAGGTTTTCTTGGTCATTTTCGGGGAATGAGCGGATAATTTAAACGCTGCGTCATTCCATTTCACGTGAAACTGCAAGGCACCTCAAAATAGTCATTCGATTTCACTTCACGTGCAAGCAAAATAATGTTAACAATCGTCAGGCCAATAACAAAGAATCGCCTTTCAATTTAAAATTCCATTCGAACAGCATTCAATGTCGCATTGGCTTTTTGCACCGTAGCGTACAAATAAGATGCCGATTTTGCATGGCTAAACAGAACGACTCTTTAAATTAAATTGAATGCAATGCTATATAAATGTATCTAAGTTAAATCTACGCTATTTAAATGCATCTAAGTGAAATCGAGTGACGGTTTCAAGTTTCAACCGATGAGGCAATATCACGCCAATGAGTGGAAATGAAAATGGCCGCTGATTTGGAAAACCTATACATTATTATGTGCAATAGGAAATTGCATATTATGAAATCAAACAAGCCCAGTAAATATAACGCTTTATTCTTTACCTTGAATGCCATCTCCAAAAGCAAGACACAACAAGCTGGCAATGAACATCCAGACAGCCTCCATTCCGTAGATGAAAGAGTGAATTTCCCTCAACAAGAAACCAAACTGGGGGAAAATGATCCTTAGGAATTTTCAGATTCGCTCCGTCCGCTCTAGCTCCGTCGGTATGTAAAAATCAACTGCGCAACAAGTCGCTGCCGCTTCATATACGTTCTTCGTGTTTATACTCATCGGATCATATTCCTATGACAACCACAATTTACAACCCATTTAAAAATCAATATTCAATTAGACAGACCCTTTCATATAAGGTCGTGTTGGCAGTTTATCTATTAAGGATTATCCATTTGTCATGGCAGACCATGGCATGCACCTTCAAGGTTAGCTTTGCACGTTCATAAATTAATGCAGACTGAGGTCCACACTTCACTGCAATAGCTAAATAACTGCATGTGTACATGACTGATTTGATCGCTGCAAACTGCAGAGCAAAAAGATAATCCATAACAGAAATTGAGTGTTTTTTTTTTAATATTATTTTCAATTTACGTAAGTTGGACGAGTTTATTTTCCAATTTTATATTTCATTTCCATTTCTTGAATCGTAATCAGCTCATTGTCTATTAGGCGGTAGTCAGGTTTTGTTATCTTAAAGGTAGCATCATACTTTGGTTTTTGTCAAAGAAATTCAGATTCATGTGCATAAAATATTATCAAGGAAGATACAGTAACGGTCATCTGTGAAGATTTCAGTCCCATACGGTGCCCACTTTTTGAGAAAACAGTGAAAACGGCCACAGTATATCTTAAGTCTTTTCTCTTTTATTTTTGATCTTTTAAAAGATCAACACGATTTTCGGTCGTTGTTTTACTAATTTCTGGATAAATACACCATTTCAGGCTGAAAAGTGTTAACGGTATGTTTCTACCACGACCACCTTTATACCCTGTAAGTTATACGTAAATCTGTGAACATTATTGTTTTGGTTTCTTACCAAAGTATGATACTACCTTTAATGATGACAGCATTTCCGAGAGAAATATTCTCAGGAAGGTTAGTGGTAATTTGCACTCAGAAAAGGATGACTTTTTAATTTGTGGTCAAGCTGTCCATCGTAGTTCCATTTAAGAAGGAATTATATTACAAACACGTTGATGATTTCGGATGATACAACTTGTTAACCAACAGCACAGCAATAACACACTCGTGTTAGGACTAGAATACACAATTTTTCAACAACTTGTTACATGTATTTGTAGCTTGATACCATGCAATTTTACAAATTGACAAAATTAAGAACTTTCAGTTTTTTTTTCTTGAGTTCCTTTCTTTCTTGCTTATTTGCATTATACATTTGAACGAAATGACTGCAGAATTATAGGTACAGCCGAGCCATTATGCACAAGTTATAATGTCAGTCCAAATTCATGAGTGCGCTAATTTTCTCTAAATTGGTGCAATGCAATCAGGCATTTACTTAATTATAGGTTTCCCCGGTCATTTTCGGCAAATGAGCTGCCAATTGAATTTTCACGCATTCGTGTTGACGTGATTTTGCCTCCTTAGTTGAAACCGTCACTCGATTTCACTTTGATGCATCCGTATTTATATAGCATTGCATTCAATTAAATTCAACAGTCGTTCAGTTTATCCATGCAAGATCGGCATTCAATTTAGCACGCTGCCAAAAGCCGTTGCGAATTTGAATGTTGTTCGAATTGAATTTTTAATTGAAAGGCGGTTCTATTTAATCGTCTGACGCTTGTTTACATTTTGCTTGAACATGAAGTGAAATCGAATTACTATTTTGAGGTGCCTTGCAGTTTCACGCGAAATTGAATGACGCAGCGTTTAAATTGTCCGCTCATTTGCCAAAAATGACCGCGAAAACCTATTATTACACTTCACTATCATTATAACATCAAATAACTCTTATTCTTTTTTTTAGTTAATACAAATTCTTAAAGATTTGGCTCAATACCATTACTACCCTTCCTTCGATTTTCGAATGTCTTATTTCTGGTTTTTTTTTTTAATGTAGGTTAGAATAGTTATTGTCTTTGTCGGCAATTTTCGGCTTGAGTGTATCATTTTGATTTTTAGTTTCCGTTTTTCTTTTTTTTTGTTTACTGTCAGGCTGGTCAAAATTCGGGCAACTAGATTATGACATTATTGTCCATGTTCAGTCCTTAAGTGGAGGCGGATAGGAAAGTTTTCATATTTATATAATATCCCATAATAAATAATAACTAATATTTAAATAATTCACCAATTATTTTTAATCGATTATAAAATTGCAATACAAACACAGATAAGCACTATTATAAGCATGCTCTATTAAAAAGAAAGCAACTAAACGATATAATTATATTCGGTTCATTATAAATACAAATGGGGTATAGGTAGACATGTTAGAGTCTAAAAGTGGACATTTGGGAGACTTCGGGACTTAGGGAGACTTTTCGATGTCTCCCTAAGGTACCAGCTACCTTTTAAAGACATTATTGTACTGTCCATATTTAAATAGCAGACAGAGAATGCTCTCAATATGAACATATATCAAATTTCAAGTTCATTGGTTTGGAGGATGTTAAGAAAAATGTAAGTAAAGTTTGTTCACGACCCTATGGGAAAGTCCCCCTAAGGTCCCATCCTCGGTTAGTTAAATTACTTTTAAAATTTCATTTGTTTTGTTAGTTTGTGTTTATAAATAGTCAGCTGGCCAGCCATAATTGAGGAGTTCGGGAGTTACTTAAATTATGTAGTTAGTTTGATACCTATTCAGTTTGTATAACAAACAAATCTGTATGCTAATGTCACTGTGTTGCTATGACTCGGGCCAATACTATTGGATTGTGAATCGGAATTGAGCTGAATTGACCTAATTATTATTAGTATTATAGGCTCTATTTGAGTTAATAACTGGCAAAGTATTCGACTAGATAGACACATGTTTAATTAGCAACGCGTAAATATTATGACATAAATTGTTACATTTTTCAAGGCCTACATGTACTTTCGTTTCAAGCCTATGACGCATACAAGTATAGTGAAAGGCTTGATACTTTAAGCCTCCTTGCAGCCAATGAGCTCAATGCGCATAGATGGCCATCCGTACCAAGCAGTTGGTAGGATACGGATGTAGCGAGCTTGAATGGGCGTGTCAAACATGCTGGTGACTGGGGTGGTTTGGTCAGTATTACCAGTGAACGTCTGTATATGTAAAGAAAGAAAACAGAAAAATAAGTCATGAGAATAGGAACAAAATGTCAATTAAGACAACAAAAAGACTGACCGACAGACGGGGAGACAAACCAAAGAGCTCCACGGACAGACAGACTGACAAAACGAAAAATCAAAACACACTAACACTTTATGATGTTCAAAATGCTTAGACTTACCTGTGCTCCATCTTCACGTATCTCCGATGTAACGTTAGTCCAGGTAGACTCATCAGTACTGTACTGCACCTGGTAGGCCGTTACATGCTCGTACCAATATCCAGCAGGGTCTATGCTCCCTTGTATGATAACTCCTTCAACTTGGACCAGCTTCCCCAAGTCAACTTGCAACCACTCGTCTCCATCCTTCGATGACGGGCACCAGCCGCCCACTTCACTACCGTTGCCTGGGTTGTTGAGACGGCCATTGCTAGCTTGGCAATTATTAGGGGCGTTCTGTCGCTTCGTATATCTGCTTGATGCGCTGATACTTTCATCAGGAATGCTACCATCTTCCATTCCCAGTGGAACGCCACACGACAGTCCGTCAGCCACTGTAAATAATTATGATAAACATGGTGAAAAAAGTTCAATTCGATCATGATCCTGGGAATATCTAAGTTCCGATTTATTAGTTATGTAACCTCATACTTTGGTAGCATACAAAACCAGAAAACACATACCATTTCTGCCTGAAATGCTGTGTTTATCCAGAAAAGAGCAAAGCCAAAGACCATAAATAGTTTTGATCTCAGAAGATCAAAACCCCTGTTGAGATTTGAAAATACTGTGAGCGTTTTTCCCCGTTTCCTCAAAAAGTGGGCACCTTATTGGACTGAGAATTTCACAGAAGACTGTTACTGTTTCTTCCTTGATATTTTCACCCATGAATCTGCATTTCTTTGACAAAAAACAACAAAGTACATTGTATGAACTTTCCTTAAATTGGCCATCGTGTCTTTCTGGTGCATATTTCATATTATTTTACGGTACCCCTGGAAATGTTTATCTTTGTCCTTATCTTTATTTTAAAATCCCACATAAAAAACAAGCAAGAAAAATGAACTTACAAGCATATTTTTTATTGTCCTTTATACATGGAAGAAAAAAAATATAGGGCGTATTTCAAAGCGGTTCCAAGAAGAACGTTTTTTTTTGCATAATTAATATTATTGTGCTGTGTGGGAGGCCTCTTCATAAAATAAGGAGATTGAATTTGCTTATTTTTTCATTTTAAAATTAGTGCTATGTAAAACATTGAAAAACAAAATCATTTTACTCTCTGTTATTTTACTAAGTCTCCTAATGCCTCCGTACCCCGCGGTTTTAATATGTGCCACGTAATGCAGTATTATCTATACGCAGCAAAATCAAGGACAAGATGTACGGTGGCTCTCATGTGCCATTTCCAGCGATTACTTACCACCGCTTGATACATGTACAAACAATGATGCGCTGATTATTTGACACGCTATAAAAATAAAAACCGAAACTACGGAGGCCTCATGATACCATTTGCAATTGGGGAAAATCTACAAACCCGAGAGGTAAAAATTTGAGACATGTCCCGGAGGAAAAAGCAAAAATCCGACCACCATCGTCATACTTCATAAATCTATTTTTTTGTTACCGATGTTATACATGCCCTTTAACAAAAATAATGCAGACGTTGATATTTGAAATTTGTGAGACTAAATCTCGTCCATTTTAATAGCCTGGCGAGAAGAAAAAAAATATAGGACTTACAGGTACTACAGTTCAGAAATTGTCGAATTTCGGCTGGGTCGTTGCTATGCAGAAAGACGTCATAATACGTCACGTTGAACGGTCTCCAAGGAGCGTATGGACTGACCCCACCCACAAGAACCTCAGTGCACTGACAGGGGTCTGGTACCGGAATCACCCAGCGGTATACTTTGTGTGATTGCGGGTCTGGTTCCTGCCCCATGTAACACGGCATCATGGCTACAAAACACAAGGAAAAGAGAAAACAGAATATTGGCATGAAATATCCCCCGTTTTTAGATGAATACAAACTAGAATAGGCACTTAATTTCATTTTTGTTTTATGTTTTCCCTCTAACAGAATTTCTGACTAAATAAAGATAACTTGTCTCTTTTTCAAGACTGTGGTTTTGTTTCAATCCTAAAAATAATGCAATTGGACGACGCAATAGGAATTTGCACGTTACAAAAAAGAGCGATCAAACCCAGTAAATTAAGCTTCATTCTTTACCTTGAATGCCATCTGCAACCACAGGAGCCAACAAGCTGGCAATGAACATCCAGACAGCCTCCATTTTGTCGACAAAAGAGTGAATTTGCCTCCAACAAGAAACCAAAACTGGATGAAAATAATCCTCTGAAATTTCAGACTCGGTGTGTCCGCTCTAGCTCCGTCGGTTTGTAAAATCATCTGCGCAACACGTCGCTGCCGCTTCATATACGTTCTTCGTGTTTATACTCATCGGATGATATTCCCATGACAACCACCATTCACATGTAATAACCAAGATTCATTAATATTAAATTTAGGGTAGACTGTTTGTATAGCTCGTGCATCAGGCAGTACGTCTATCAAGAACTATCCCCTTTGTTATGACAAACAACATGCAGTCAATCATCAAACAAAAGAATATAAGTTTACACATGTACCAGCTTCATCAAATGTGTACCAAGGCCGCCCGAGGTTGTGTTATTACCTCGCTAACGTTATACAGTTATTACCTTGAGTGTAGGGCCCTTTTCCAAAAAAGGGCCTCGGCTCCGGCTCCGGCTACGGCTCCATTTCGTGAATCCATTTTTAAATAACGGGTATCAAAATGGAAGCTTTTGACTACGGTTTGGAAGTAGATGCTCTATTTTAAGCAGGAAAAGCAAAGACTCGGCTTCAATTGAAAAGCCACAACCTACATTTTCAGCATTTAATCCATAATATGGATGACATCGCCGGAGCCGGAGCCTGAGCCTGAGCCTGAGCCTGAGCCTGAGCCGAAGTTTGGAAAAGGGCCTAGATTTCATCAAACCAGCTCATCGTAACTTACTATCAATCGTAGTAATCGTGGTGCATTGCAACCCTGCGTATGATACGATGGGATACCCTTCGTTCCAACTGTTTAATTATTTCATTCCGATTCCTTGTATCATATTCAGCTCATTGTGTATTAAACGGTACTCCGGTTTTGTTATCTTAAAAGATGACAGAATTTCCGAGAGAAAAATTCTCAGGAAATTTAGTGGTAATTGAAGACTTTTTTTTCATTATTTAATTTTTTTAATCTGTGAATATTTTTTTGGGGCATGTTACCAATCCTGCACCGCACGAAACGAATTATCTCTCATCCACAAACATTGTTTTTTTCCCACTCATATATAAACAACAGCACAGCAATGTAGCACTCGTGTAAGGACAACAATATACATAATTTTTTCAACAACTTGCCTACATTTATTTGTAGCTTGATACCATGCATACAGCCTTTTACAAATTGACAAAATTAAGGACTTTCAGTTTCTTTCTTTCTTGCTTATTTGCATTACACCTTTTCTCTAAATGACCCTAGAAATATAGGTACAGCCGAGTCGTTATGCACAGTTTATAGTATCAGTCCAAATTAATGAGTGTACTAATTTTCACTAAAATGGTGCAGTGCAATCAACCACTTACTTAATTATTACACTTTACATTACATATTGTGGCTATCATTATAACACCAAAGTCACTCTTATAATTTGTTAGTTAATACAAATTTTTAAAGATTTGGCCTAATACCATTACTACCCTTCCTTTGATTTTCGAATGTCTGATTTTTTTTTTCAATTTAGATCAGAATAGTCATTGTCTTTGGCGGCAAATTTCGGCTTAAGTGATCATTTTGAACTTTTGTTTTCCTTTTTCTCAATTTAATTTGTTTACTGTCAGGCTGGTCAAAAATCGGGCAACTAGATTATGACATTATTGTCCGTGTTCAGTCCCTAAAGGTACTTTCATACTTTGGTAGCATACCGAAACAGAAATCTTCACAGATTTACCTATAACTTACATGGTATAAAGATGGTGATGGTAGAAACTTACCATTATATTGCTTCTGCCTGAAATACTTTATTTATCCAGAAAAGAATAAAAACAGTGACCCAATTGTTTTTATCTTTTAAAGATCAAAAATAAAAGAGAAAAGACTTAAGAAATGCTGTGGCCGTTTTTCACCGTTTTCTCATAAAAGTCGGCACTGTATGGGGCTTAAATTTTCACAGATGACTGTTGATGTATCTTCCTTGATATTTTTGCCAATGAATCTGTATTTCGTTGACAAAAACCTAAGTATGATATTACCTTTAAGCGGAGGCGAATAGGAAAGTTTTTTATATGATATATATAAGTATATCCCATAATAAATAAGATCTAATATCTAAACATTTCAACAATTTTAAATCGATTAAATAATTGCAACACAAACACGGATACCACTATTATAAGCATGCTCAATTAAAAGCAACTATAAACAATATGTATTCAGTTCATTATTACGTTTATAATTTCATTTAGTTTGTTTGTTTGTCTAATTACTTAATTAGTCATGTAGCTTGCTAATTAATTGGAGAGGTGGAAAGTAAGTTATGTAGTTAATTGGTGGGCCAAGAATTGTCATCTTCCTTGGAACCCCTCTCACATCGTCGCAATGTATCTTCACTGAGCCTGTTTTACAGATACTATCACGGCATGTGTTCCAATGGTCTTTCGTTGGTCGTCCCTGTTGACCGTCCCTCACAACGAACCACTCGCCTCTCAGTCAAATCCCATCCTCATACAGTCGTGACTCCCAAATGCAGGTCCAAGGGGTATGCTACGAGTTTCTTTCCACGTACTGCTTCACTCTGGAACTCCTTACCTGCATCCTGTTTCCCTGCTGTATATAATTTGTCTAAGTTCAAGTGCAATGTGAATAGGTTTCTGTTATCTTAATTCTGTGCGCTTTCTTTTCCTTTCTCTTTCTTTTTTAGCCCTCACCTCGAGTGGCCTTTGTGCCTTGTGTTGGGCGACTTCCATAAAAAAAAAAAAAAAAAATTAAGTTTATTTTACAAACAAATCTTGATTCTATTCACTGTCTTGCTTGCGCTGAACTGTTCGTATAGGCTCTGAGATTAAGGCAAATTATTCGACTATAGATATACACATGTTTAATCAGCAACGTGTACATATTATAATATAATTTGATATATTTTGAGTAGGCCTATAATGTACACTCGTTTCAAGCCTATGAAGCATGCAAGTAGTGAAAGGCTAGATACTTTAAGCCTTCTTGCAGCCAATGAGCTCAATGCGCATAGCTGGCCAAGTATTGAAGTCAGTTGGTAGGATACGGATGTAGCGAGCTTGAATGGGCGTGTCAAACATGCTGGTGACGGGGGTGGTTTGGTCAGTGTTACCAGTGAACGTCCATTACAAACAGTTTCTACTGCGAAAGTCGCATCGTACAATATATACAGGAGTTGACCAATCAGGGCATCACCAAGGGCAACAACGCGCGCGTGATAAAACTTCTTCGCCACGCGCGCCCTGTTGTTGCTGTATTCGTATACTGTATTGTGCACATAATATACTGTGCGCGTATTAACATGTCTGTGTCTTCTAGCCACACACGGTGGCACGACCAAAGCTAGCTAGGGGTTCGTATTCACGGCCAGGAAGATCTAATGCCGTCAAACCAAGCGGCTTTTATGCCAAATAAAATGATATCTCACTACCAACAGACAGACAAATTGCTGGCAAAGTTGTCCATGGATACTTCATGGTAAATACTAACTAATTCATCGTGTAATAACACACGACCCTGATAGACATCCCTTCTTCGTGAATGGTATAGTCCAACAGCGCTCAGCATGTCCAGCGGATCCCGGCAAAAAGATTAATGAAAGGAGGAATTTGTTTGGTCTAGGGTACGGGGGTTTAGTTTCTTCAATACTTTTAAATGACCAATCAAAATGAAGCTTATGAAATACTGCATATCATGGTTGATGAGCATTTTACGCTAGGCAATAAGATGTGTGCCAAAAGCCTTCATGTATATTACACAACACAATGGCGATCAACATCAGACACGCGTTGCCAAACGAATACGAAAATACGCAGTATTCCCGGGAGACAAAGGCTGATGTCTACCTCCTACCTCTTGCTTTATGGTACGAGGTACGGGTTATTAGTAGCTCATTTAGCAAAAATCACCCGATATATCATTAAATTGTTCTATCTTCCTCTAGAAATTGGATGTGCATTATGTTTAAAGTTCCTCAAAACCGTCACAAGGCCGTAGTAATTTTGGGGTGTGTGAAATCACTATGGGGAAGTTTTTGAACGTGGTTTGTGTGTACTAAACGGTGTACGCGCTGTCTATGGAAGATGCGACTCATGTGTTTGTAATGCTGTATATGTAAAGAAAGAAAATAAAAAATATATATCATGAGAAGAGGAACAAAAATAATGACAATTAAGACAATTCAGAATTAGACTGACCAACAGACAGGGAGACAAACCAAAGAGCTTCACGGACAGACAGACCGACAAAACAAAAAATCGAAACACAATAACTCTTTATGATGTTCAAATGCTTAGACCTACCTATGTATCTCCGATGTAACATAAGACCAGGTAGAGTTATCATGACTGAACTGCACCTGGTAGGCCTTCACATACGAATTCAATTGCTGCTTAGGGTCAACCATCCCCTGTATGATGACTCCTTCAACCGGGACCAGCTTTCCCAAGTCAACTTGCAACCACTCGTCTCCATAACCCGATGACGGGCACCAGCCGCCCACTTCACCACCGTTGCCTGGGTTGTTGAGACGTCCATTGCTAGCTTGGCAATTATTAGGAGCGTCAGATCGCACCGCGGATCTGCTTGATGCGCTGATACTTTTATCAGGAATGCTACCATCTTCCATTCCCAATGGAACGCCACATAGCTGTCCACAAGACGCTGTAGATAAATAATGAAAGATTGTTTAAAGGTAATATCATACTTTGATTTTTGTCAAAGAAGCACATATTCATGGGCAAAAATATCAAGGAAGATACAGTCACAGTCATCTGTGAAAATTTCAGTCCCATACGGTGGCCTCTTTTTGAGAAAACAGTGAAAAACAGCCACAGTATTTCTGAAGTCTTTTCTCTTTTATTTTTGTTCTTATAAGATCAAAAAGATTTCCGGTCGTTGTTTGACTAATTTCTGGATAAATACAGCATTTAAGGCGGAAACATTTTCAACGGTATGTTTCTACCACCACCATCTTCATACCCTGTAAGTAATACGTAAATCTGTGAATATTTCTGTTTGGCTTCTTACCAAAGTATGATACTACCTTTAAATAATATAATGATAAGAAAAAGAATGATAATTTTAAATCGCCGTAAGCATAGTTGCCTTTGATGCATAAAAATACGATTTCTGTTCTCGGAAATCTTAAAAAAAATGTGTCACCTCAAAATCAAACAAGAAATATTATTATTATTATTATTATTATTATTATTATTATTATTCATTTCTGGTATTGACACCAAGGATTCCTCAAAAGTGCCCAAGGCAGACGAAGATACAGTTTTAGAGGTGGGAGGAAAAACCCCAAAGTAATATTCTGGGTAAAACCCACAGAATCAGGTAGGGACTGTCGGACTGAAAACCCAATCCACTTGTGAACCGAGCCGGACTTGAACCCGGTCCACAGAGGTGAAAGGCGAGGAAAGAACAGCTACGCCAACCTGACTCCCTCTAAAATATATATATATATATTAGAACTGTCATTTCCAATAGGCATATATTTCACAAGTGTCCAAATAATTTAAGGCCTAATGGCAGCCCCCCCCCCCAAAAAAAATGTTCGTAATGCACAGTTCACATGTATTTCCAATTTGTGCATAAATTATGATGCGAAGGAGGCCTTTTCACAATAATGGGATGGGATATTTGTCAGTTCTATTTATAAATATTTTACTCTCCATTTGCTAAGTCTCCTCCGTACCCGGCACAATTTGAGCCACGTATCAGCATTAATGACAATATCTACGGTGGCTCTCAGGTGCCATTTCAAGCGATTATTTACAGCCGCGGGGTGGGGGTTGATAAAAACAACCGACGCACTAATATTTGACATATTTTATATTTTTTTACATACTAAAAAGCCAAAACTCGGAACTACGGAGGCCTCATGATTTCATTTGAAATAGGGTTAAACCTACACACCTGAGGGGTACATTTCTGGACGTGAGGAACAATAATTAGTCATCTAAGAATTGTTTCTGTCGAGAGGCAAATCAGAAAGCTAGTCCTTGCTAATAATGAAGACGCTGTTATTGGTCATGTTGTTGTTGTTGTTAATGTTGTTGTTGTTGTTGTCAATTTCGATTTGTAATACCTCGTCCATTTTAATAGTCTGCCAAAAAAGGAAAAGAAATATAGGACTTACAGGTACTACAGTTAAGAAATTGTCGAATTTCGGCTGGGTCGTTGCTATGGAGAAAGTCGTCATAATACGTCACGTTGAACGGTCTCCAAGGAGCGTATGGACTGACCCCACCCACACGAACCTCAGTGCACTGACAGGGGTCTGGTACCGGAATCACCCAGCGGTATACTTTGTGTGATTGCGGGTCTGGTTCCTGCCCCATGTAACACGGCATCATGGCTACAAAACACAAGGAAAAGAGGAAACAGAATATTGGCATGAAATATCCGCTGTTTTTAGATGAATACAAACTAGAATAGGCACTAAATTTCATTTTTGTTTTATGTTTTCCCTCTAACAGAATTTCTGACTAAATAAAGATAACTTGTCTCTTTTTCAAGACTGTGGTTTTGTTTCAATCCTAAAAATAATGCAATTGGACGACGCAATAGGAATTTGCACGTTACAAAAGAGAGCGATCAAACCCAGTAAATGAAGCTTCATTCTTTACCTTGAATGCCATCTGCAACAACAAGAGCCAACAGCCAGGCAATGAACATCCAGACAGCCTCCATTTTGTTGACAAAAGAGTGAATTTCTCTCCAAAAAGAAACAAAACTGGGGACTCAAATAATCCTCTGAAATTTCAGTTTCGGTGTGTGATCCGCTCTAGCTCCGTCGGTATGTTAAAATCAACTGCGCAACACGTCGCTGCCGCTTCATATACGTTCTTCGTGTTTATACTCATCGGATGATATTTCCATGACAACCACCATTCATTATGTACCGACCCATATTCATATATATTTAATTAGTTAGAGTGCTTTCATAGCTCGTGCATCAGTACGTATATCAAGAACTATAGCCCTTTGTTATGACAAACAACACGCAGTCAATCATCAAATAAAAGACTTAACCAGCTTCATCAAACACCAAGGCCACCCGAGGTTGTGTTATTACATCGCTATAAACGTAATACAGTTATTACCTTGAGTGCATGTAGGGCTCTTTTCCAAAAACGGGGCCCCGGCTCCGGCTCCGGCTCCGGCTCCTTTTCGTGAATCCAATTTTAAATAATATGCAAATTAGGCTTGCCCTTCACCAACGCGGATGAGCACTGTATACTCAGTGCTTGTGAGAGCACGTGAAAAATTACATGCTGGCTCAGGTGGGATTCGAACCCACGACCTCCTGCTCAGTGGCGTCGCCAAGGAGGAAAACCTCGTGCCCCCCGCGTGCCCCCCCCTTTTGAGATTTGGGTTGGTGAAAAAAAAAAAAATATATTTTGTAGTGCCCCCTACAATTGCTAGTGCCCCCTTGTGCCCCCAGACTCAAAAGTCTGGTGACGGCACTGCTCCTGCTTACTAGTGCAGATGCCTTACCTGCTAGGCCACCGACCTAACTGGGGTCTGCAGGGTGAATCGAATCCAATATCGCGGCGGGTACCGCAGTAAATCATGAATATTAAATGATTTTTGGTCGGGAATTTTTTTCACGTGCTCTCACAAGCACTTAGTATACAGTGCTCATCCACGTCGGTGAAGGGCAAGCCTAATTTGCATATTATCTATTTCCCGACCAAAAATCATTTAATATTCATCATTTTTAAATAATGGAAGCTTTTGACTACGGTTTGGAAGTAGATGCTCTATTTTGAGCAGGAAAAACAAAGCAACCTTGCGTATGATACGATAGGTTATCCTTCGTAACTCCAGTTACGATCGATCGTAGGGTTTCGTGAAATTGATTCCAGACCTATAGTTTCCCTCTTCTTTAATTAACTCGATTTTATTTTCAACATCCCAAACAAAATAATACCACATAACTTGTAAAAAATAATGGAGACAAAATTGGATTTATTAATTTTTTTTTCACCTGAATTTTCCCCAAATTACATTCCAGTTGGTGTTCACGAGACTTTCATAAATGGGCGCATAGCGATTGTTAAAGGTTTACTGTAATCAAATTCGTGAAAGGCATGAAAGTGCTTTAAAAATATTGTTAATACATAATTAATTACTCTATAAATGTATATGTTTATGTAAGTGCTTAATTTTGACAAACAAGTTACAAAATCAGTACATGTACGCCCCCCCCCCCAACCCACGCAACAATAGCGTGTGACGTCACCTACATAACTAGTATAGGCTCACAGTATACTGCGTGGCGTATTTAAAGGTTCTGCATGTGATGTAAGCAAAGTGTTTCGTCGCAAAAAGTGGGGTGTAAACCATGCTAATAAAAGTTTCATTAGAGTGTTTGGATATTAATAGTTCGGTCATAAACCGTACGACGTAGGACACTCCATGATCGATCATACACGTGTACAACGTACATAATATCAATCACCTGTCCATGGTAGAAATACGTCAACAATCATACCGTACCTTCACGTCGTACTTCTTGCGAGCGCTGCCAACTTTAAAACCCATCCAGTTGACCACGAACCAGCTCAGGACGGCCACCAAAACCACGTTTCCGTGCGGCAACAAATCCACCACTCCAGCCATTTTGACCGAAAGAAAAAGGGGGTCAATCAGACCGAAAAACCGATGATCATATTCCACAGTTAAACAGTGAGTCAGCAGTTAGTGTATGTACAGCACGTGTATTAAGTGCGAAGCGAAGCGGTCGAGCTTGCAGTACACCAACGCGCGAGGGCGCTGTACCCGGGCACATCAAAAACATACATTTAACTCTAAAAGCAATAGTAAATTATGCCGAGAGTACAATTAAAAAAACAAATTGGGGGGGGGGGGGGGGTCGTGCAATTAATGTGTGATTAAAAGTAATATCATACTTTGGTTTTTGTCAAAGAAATGCAGATTCATGGGCAAAGATATCAGGTAAGATACAGTAGTAGTTATTTGTGAAAGTTTCAGTCCCATACGGTGCCCATTTTTCTGAGAAAACAATGACCCCCCCCCCCCCACACACACACACACAGTATTTCTTAAGTCTTTTCACCATTTTCTTTCTTTACAAGATCAAAATATTGTTTTTGGTCATTCCATTATTTTTAATCTTTTTCTGGATAAATACAGCAGTTCAGGCAGTATGTTAACGGTATGTTTCTACCATCACCATCTTCATACCCTGAAAGTTATGCGTATTATGTGAAAACGTCTGTTTCGGTATGCTACCAAAGTATGATAGTACAATTTAAGACAAGTTATCTCAACGTAGTAGTAGAGTCACAACATGTTGGGCCACTCATAAACAACAGCAGAGCAATAACACACTGGGTAAGGACTATAATTATTTTCAACAACTTGTTACAATTATTTGTAGCTTGATACTAGAACATTTTTACAAATTGACAATTAAATAAATGACTTTGAGTGTCTTCCCTACTTTCTTAATTATTTTCATAATTAATTTTCACTAAATAACTGCATATTTATAGGTACATCCGATGCACAGGTAAATATCCAAATTTGTGTACTAAATTTCACTAAAATGGTGCAGTGAAATAAGGCATTTAATTAATTATTACACTTTAATGTATTAGATTGTGACTTTCATTCATAACACTATAATCACAAATTATATTTTTTTATTATGACACTTATATATCAACACCAACACTACTGGTTTTTCGCAATGACTTGTGTGATGTTTTGTCCTAATTATTGAATAAACATGCCCTTTTCGAGTGTCTTCGGCTTGAGTAGGCCTATAGACCGATCCCACGGCACGATATACCTTCCGCTATTACTGCAGTGTTTCCGCCTGCCTTTTGTCCGGCAACAAAATAATGTTGTTGCACTTTATATTGCAGGGTGCACGAATCAGGGGACACCGCAGTAACGGTGGATGTATATCATGCCATCGGATCGGTCTATATCCATTTGAACTCCATCTTTTTTGTTTCCCTTTTTACTTGTGTTTTTTTTTTACTCAGTGTCTGAAATCGGGTAATACATGTAGATTATGACATTATGTTAAGTCACATATGTTAAGTCCGTGTTTAGCGGGTTGGATAGGAAAGCTACATCAAATAAAATATCACTTTATAGTTACGATGATTGTTTAAAAATTAATAATTCAGCAATTTTAAATCGATTAAATAATTGCAACACAAACACAGATACCACTATTATACACACCATTAAAAACCCAAAGCAACTAAACGATGTATTCAAGTTCATTATTTTTGATAATTTCATTTGTTTTGTTCGTTTATTTATTTGTTTGTTTGAGTTAATTAGTCAGATAGATAAGATAAGATAAGATAAGAACTTTATTATCCCACACTGGGGAAATTAAAACTGGCCTTGATTTAAACAGAACAGACAAAACACTAAAGGTGGTGATAGAGGTGAGGAGCTATATAGTTAGTGATGTAGTTCATTTGATAATTATTAATTTTATTTTATAGACAGATCTTTATTCTATTGTCACTGTGTTGCTATGACTCAGACCAATATTGCTGGATTCTGAATCGGAATTGAGCTGAAATATTATTCGTAGGCTCTATTCGAGTTTAATACAGACAAATTATTCGACTATAGATAAATACATATTTAATCAGCAACGTGTAAATATTATGATATAATTTTTACATTTTTCATGGCCTACATGTACTCTCGTTTCAAGCCTATGACGCATGCAAGTATAGTGAAAGGCTTGATACTTTAAGCTTCCTTGCAGCCAATGAGCTCAATGCGCATAGATGGCCATCCGTACCAAGCACTTGGTAGGATACGGATGTAGCGAGCTTGAATGGGCGTGTCAAACAGGCTGGTGACTGGGGTGGTTTGATCAGTGTTACCAGTGAAAGTCTGTATGAACAGAAAGAAAAAAAGAAACAATGTTTCATGAGAAGGGGAACACAATGACAATTAAGGCAATTAACAAACAGACGGACCGACAGACATCCCGACAACTCGCCGAGTGACAAACGAGGAGACGGCGAATCAGACAGACAGCCAAACAGCTCCACAAAACAGAATAAAACAAAACCACACGAACTGTTAATCAATCGATCAAGCAGTGGGAGCATGCGCCGAGGCAGCGCGTTGCCTCATCTACCTTCGAGAGGTACTCCTTCGGTCTTCTGATAGCCATCCCCAAGGCAGGCATGCGACCCATCCCCATCTCGGCAAAATAACGATACATCTGACGCAACACATCATTCTGTTTTATGTGTATAGGCTCACCTGTGCTCCACCTTCGGCTCCAGATATCTCCGATGTAACATAAGACCAGGTAGACTCATCATGACTGTACTGCACCTGGTAGGCCTTCACGTGTTCATTCCATGCTCCCGTAGGGTCGATGCTTCCCTGTATGATAACTCCCTCAACAGGGACAAGCTTACCCAAGTCAACTTGCAACCACTCGTCTCCATTATACGATGATGGGCACCAGCCACCTACTTCCCTGTCGTTGCCTGGGTTGTTGAGACGGCCATTGCTAGCTTGGCAATTATTAGGGGCGTTCTTTTGCCCCGTGTATGTGCTCGATGCGGTAATACTTTCATCAGGAATGCTACCATCTTCCATTCCCAGTGGAATGCCACATGACAGTCCACGAGGTGCTGTAAACATATAATAGATTATTTCAATAATGAAGAAATAATTCGTTGTCAAATAACAATAATACAATGATAAGAAGAAGAATGATGATTTTAAATCGCCCTTATATTCATATTATTCAACTTCAGATTAAGTTGCCTTTGGTGCATGCATAATAATTCATAATATATACAATTTCTGTTGAGTGAATTGAGTGATCCCCCATGTACCGTTCCCAGGTTGCAGCATTGCTGCGCGTATCGGTGAAATGATCCTTGGGGTATATGGCGGTTTGTGCGTGGTTTCATGGCTTGACTGCCAAACAAACAAAGATAATTGACTATTGGGTCAACCACCAACGTAGGTTTGGATATGGCTCAGTTGGTAGAGCGCCTGTACGGTATTCAGGGGGTCGCCTTTTCAAGTAATTTTTCCTTTGTTCACTTTTCAATGACTTAAAATTCAGTCAGTTATTTGATGATTAAGAAATATAAATCATACATCGGATCATATGTTTTAGTGTCCAAATAGTGTCCTTTAATTTTACTTTATGTTCATTAGTTATTGGCTGAAGTTTTGACTTGAATTTTAACAAAGGTTTTATAGCTCAAGAGCTGATTATGTATTTTTTTCTCTTTTAAAGGTAATATTTGATTATTGTTTTTTACTGTTAATTGTTATGACTCATAGTTTTTTTTTTTTTCTTTTCTTTGTTTCTTACTTGTATGTAAGCATTCATATTTTAACCATAATTATTTGTAACCATAAACATGTAAACATTGTGTAATTCAGCCGCGAGGCTGCGATATGATGTCTTTTAAATAAACCATTTAATGATAATAATAAAAAATACATAAAATTATATGGCAGCCAAAAATATATATATATATGCTCGTTATGCAGGGCTGTTCAATACATGTATTTCCAAAATGAACGGTTTGGCATTATAATGCTGCGTGGGAGGCCTTTTAACAATAAGGGGATTGGATATTTGTCATTTTAAATCGGTTCTATTTTTAAATATTTAATTTCTATTTGCCAAGTCTCCTCCTTGCCCGGCGGTTTTAATAATGTGCCACGTATCAGTATAGGACAAGATCTACGGTGGTTCTCAGGTGCCATTTAAAGCGATTATTTACTGCCACGGGGGCGGGCGGGGGAGGGTGGTTTGATAAAAACATCTGACGCACTAATATTTTACACACTAATAAACCTAAACGCGAAACTACGGAGGCCTCATAATTTCATTTCAAATAGGGTTAAACCTACAAACCTGAGGGGTACATCTTTGAGATAGGAACAATAATTAGTCATCTAAGACTTTTTCTGTCGAGAAACAAATCAGAAAGGCAGCCCTTGCTAATAATGCACACGCTGTTATTGGTCATGTTGTTGTTGTTGTTGTCATTTTCGATTTGTAAGTCTAAATCTCCTCCATTTTAATAGTCTGACAAAAAAGAAAAAGAAATAGGACTTACAGGGACAATTCAGAAATTGTCGAATTTCGGCTGGGTCGTTGCTATGGAGAAAGTCGTCATAATACGTCACGTTGAACGGTCTCCAAGGAGCGTATGGACTGACCCCACCCACACGAACCTCAGTGCACTGACAGGGATCTGGTACCGGAATCACCCAACGGTATACTTTGTGTGATATCGGGTCTGGTTCCTGCCCCATGTAACACGGCATCATGGCTACAAAACACAAGGAAAAGAGAAAACAGAATATTGATATGAAATATCCCCTGTTTTTAGATGAATACAAACTAGAACAGGCAGTAAATTTCATTTTCGTTTTACGTTTTCCCTCTAACAGAATTTCTGACTAAATAAAGATAACTTGTATCTTTTCAAGACTGTGGTTTTGTTTTAATCCTAAAAATAATGCGATTGGACGACGCAATAGGAAATTGCACGTTACAAAAGAGAGCGATCAAACCCATGTAAAATGAAGCTTCATTCTTTACCTTGAATGCCATCTGCAACCACAAGAGCCAACAAGCAGGCAATGAACATCCAGACAGCCTCCATTTTGTCGACACAAAAGAGTGAATTTGCCTCCAAAAAGAATCAAAACTGGATGAAAATGATCCTAGGAAATTTCAGATTCGGTACGACGTGCGCTCTAGCTCCGTCGGTTTCTAAAATCAACTGGGCAACACGTCGCTGCCGCTTCATATACGTTCTTCGTGTTTATACTCATCGGGTGATATTCCCATGACAACCACCATTCACATGTACCGACCCAGATTCATTTATTAGGTAGACTGCTTTCATAGCTCGTGCAGGCAGTACGTCTATTCAGAACTATATAGCCTTTTGTTATGGCAAACAATACGCAGTCAATCATCAGACAAAAGACTTCAAGTTTAGCAGTTTCTTCAAATGCCAAGGCCGCCCGAGGTTGTGTTATTACCTCGCTAACGTAATACAGTTATTACCTTGAGTGTAGGGCCCTTTTCCAAAAACGGGGTCTCGGCTCCGTCTCCGGCTTCGGCTACGGCTCCATTTCGTGTATCCATTTTTAAATAACGGTATCAAAATGGAAGCTTTTGACTACGGTTTGGAAGTAGATGCTCTATTTAGAGCAGGAAAAACAAAGATTCAGCTTCAATTGAAAAGCCACAACCTACATTTTCAGCATTATGGATGACAGCGCCGGAGCCTGAGCCTGAGCCTGAGCCTGAGCCTGAGCCTGAGCCTGAGCCTGAGCCAAAGTTTGGAAAAGGGCCTAGATTTCATCAAACCAGCTCATCGTAACTTACTATCAGTCGTGGGAATTGTGGTGCATTGCAACCCTGCGTATGATACGATGGGTTATCCTTCGTTACTCCAGTTACGATCGATCGTAGGGCTTCGTGAAATTAACTCCAGACCTCATAGTTTCCCTCTTCTATAATCAACCCGTTTTTATTTTTAACATCCCAAACAAAATAATACCCCATAACATGTAAAAAATAATGGAGACAAAATTACATGTATTATTTTTTTTTCACCTGAATTTTCCCAAAACTACATTCCAGTTGGTATTGAAGAGACTCTCATAAATGGGCGCATAGCCATTGTTAAAGGTTTACTGTAATCAAATTCGTGAAAGGCATGAAAGTGCTTTAAAATTTCTGTTTAATGAATACATAAATGTAGGCCTATGTTTATGTAAGTGCTTAATTTTGACAAAAAAGTTACAAAATCAGTACATGTACGCCTCGCCCCCCCCCCATCAAAAAGTCCCCCTTGGAACCGACCCACGGAACAATAGCGTGTGACGTCACCTACATAACTAGTATAGGCTCCCAGTATACTGCGTGGCGTATTTAAAGGTTCTGCATGTGATGTAAGCAAAGTTTTTCGTCGCAAAAAGTGGGTTGTACGCCATGTTAATAAAAGTTTCATTAGAGTGTCTGGATATTAATAGTTCGGTCCTGCTACCATCACCAACACGTCCCCCTGACAACAGGCGCCATCTTTATTCAGAGTCAAAATTCAGACCACTGTCGCCGAGATGTTCTTCAAACAGCTGATCAAAGCGGGTAACGTGTAACTCACCAAGACAATCTCGCCAATCGCCAACTTTACCTAGCAAAGGAAAAGTCAGATAAATGGCAAAGTGTTCATAAAAGATCTTTGGGATAGGGATTAGACTTTCCCATAGGGTCGTGCACAAACTTTATTTATGCCTATTTCTAAACATCCTCCAAACCAATGAACTTGAAATTGACATTATGTTCATATTGAGAGCATTCTCTGTCTTCTATTGAAATACGGACGATAAAAATGTGTCTTTAAAACGGGTAGCTGGTACCTTATAGGGAGACATCGAAAAGTCCAAATGTCTCCCTATTGTCACTTTTAGACGCTAACATGTCTCCCTAATACCCCATGCATTTGTAATTGTAGCAGGATTTATATAGCTCCATTCCACCTAGACCATGGGCGCTGCGCAGCACATGATAATGATGCTACATGTATATTGGTAAAGATGTCTCTTCGAGTGGTTCTTGAACGATAAGATGACATCCTGTGATCTAATTCTAGATGGTATTGTGTTCCAAAGCTTTGGGCGATTTTGAAGGCTTTATACGTCTTCATAGTTACGTGGAAGTGTTCATAGGGATATGTAGGGATCCTTGTTGAAGTTAGTCACTGAGGAGTGGGACGGATCATCGGTATTTGAAAAGAGGAGGAAGAGGCAGAATAAGATGAAGATGTACCTTTTCTGAAGAAGTCCCCTCTTTCTTGGTCGATGATTGTGGACATAGCCTGTTGGGTCTCACTGAATCTTAAGCGCATTCTCTCCATGGAACAGTGGTCTGAGATGTCAGATACCTTCTGCTCGTCAAGGTCCCTTCCCAGGAAAGACCCAAGCTGTCTCATCACTCCCCGTTCATTCTGATCAAGAAACGAGAATAGGCCTAAGTTGTAAAAGAAAGATCTGCTTTAGGATGCGAAACGTCATGCCCTAGGCCTACTACAACTTTGGGCATTAATTTCAGGTCATTATCTTTTGTGCCAGTTACTGTTATTGTTGTAGGCTGATGTTGTTGATATTGCTGTTGCAGAGGTAGCAGGTGTTATGATTAATTGTTGATGTTGATGTTGATGTTGCAAGAGCTGATGATGTTGTTGAGACAGTCGCTGATGATGTTATTGTTGCTATACTGTTGTTTGACTCTTTCAAGAAAGATCCTGGTATAGGATCGAAATCGGAAAACTTCAAACCCTACTTATACTGTTGTTGTTGATATATTCTGGTGGGTTAATCACACGCAAAACCCATTATCTCTATGGGCCCCGATAGCAGGGGGCGTGACCCCACCCCCTCTCTCGACGACCTTCCCCTTTTTTCAAGTTAAAGCGGAAACATCACTCAGAATGTTTCTGTGCCCTATTATTTTAGGCTATCGAGCCATCCAAAATGATTTGACCGGTATGGGGACTGGGGAGGTCTCCCAACCAACCCCCACCGCCCTGCTACCCCTCCCTCTGGTGCCTTAGTACTTGGACATTCAACTACATTATGCCCTTTGTTCTATACCTTCTTCAGATCTTCGTATCTGACGAGCAAGAAGATGTCTCGATGCCTTAGCTTCAGGTATTCCTTGACATGTGTGAAGTAAGACCCGTAGGGAACTATGGTGGGAGAGATGAAACAGGCATCTTAAACGACTTGAGGAAGTGATTCCAGTTTCTTGGCGGTAAACCTGCCCGGACTGATTTCATGAAACTCATCGTAACGTACTATCAATCGTAGGACTTATGATGCATTGCAGCAATAGGATATACGATTGGTTATCCTTCGTAACTCGAGTTACGACGGATCGTTCGCAGAATTGACCTCCTGGGACTTACAATATCTTATAATAAAGATAACTTTTTACCCCGATGACCACAGCTAGCTCGGGTGGCCCATAGTGGTACGGTATATGCACTAGTAAGCAGGAGGTCGTGGGTTCGAATCAAACCTGAGCCAGCAAGTGATTTTTTCACGTGCACTCACAAGCACTGAGTATACAGTGCTCATCCACGTCGGTGAAGGCCAAGCCTAATTTGCAAAGATAACTTTGTTAACCAAGGATGGGTGCCTGGGGAGAATTTTCCGTAGGGTCGTGCACATATTTTAATTATTCCTAAACATCCCACAAACCAATGAACTTGAAATTGACACATGTTCACATTGAGAGCATTCTCTCTCGTCTATTAAAAAGTGTACAGTATGTGTTTAAAAGGTAGCTTATACTTTAAGGAGACATTGAAATGTCCTTAATTCCTGATGTCTCCCTTAATGTTCACTTTCAGACGCCAACGTGTCTCTCTAATACCCTATTTCTGAATGGGAACACAACAACGAACCTGCGCCTTGCATGAAGCGCGGCATGTACTCCTCCAGGGACGAGGTTGAGGAACGAGGTTCCCTGACCCTGACCATTTGAGAGAAATGAAAGTAGGACACCGCGACATCCTTCGGATTGCGACAGATGTACACGACCTGTTGGTCAAAATTATTATCAATTGTTGTAACGGCAAACGAGCGATGTTAAAGTTTTAGTAACTGTAATCCAAAGTCATATGAAGTTTAATACATCTGTATTATCATAAAACTCAACCTGTCTATCATTGTTTGTGCTAAAATTATTGTAGGCCTATAAAGAAAAGGGAAGCATTTAAAACCCTTATTTAGCGACCCCAGTTTTTGCGACGAAACACCTTGCTTACGTCACATGCAGAACGCCACACAGTATACTGCGTGATGCGAGCATATGGTGACGTCACACGCTATTGTTGCGTGGATCGGTTCCAAGAGGGACTTTTTGGGGCTGGGCATACATGTACTGCATTTGTAAATTTTTGGTAAAACTTAAGCACTTAATTGAAAAAGGCTTTAATTATGTATTAAACAATATTTCTAAAGCATTTTCTCCCCTTTCACGAATTTGCTTACAGTAAACCTTTAAACGTATAGTAATCTCATCAAATGCACTTGTTTGTTTAGGTGGAGCTGCTAAAAAGTTAGCTTATTACCACACACTACCACAGTCTCCATGAAGGAACTGGATAATAAACCATTCATTAGCACCATGACCACACAAACCACACTGCGATTATGGTCTTCATGATACCACACATACTACCGTGTGTGGTAAATTGTGGTAAGCAGGTGGGTTATGGTTAATGCTGGTGCTATTTTGACATCCATTGATGCTGAATTATGATTGTATAATGATAATTAATCATTTAAAATCATGTCTCTGAGGCCTACAGTGTGAGCATTGTTTTTTATTTGGTTCAGCCGACATTTTACAGCTGGAGTAGGATTCAGGCCTTAACGCTTAAAAAAGCTCTCAGCCATTGAGAGATTCTCTCATGGGTCTGGACCTCGGTTAAAATCTCTCAAGGATTCACCAGGGACATCGGTCACTCTCAAGCATTGGTGTCCTTTCACACGATGACACTTTTGTAAGATTTAACAACCATGAGAGAATTTCTCAATGGTTGAGAGTTGTCGTGTGGAAAGGTCTATAGACCCAGATCAGTGCGGCGATACGGCACTCCCATATGTAACACCGACACTGGTATGATAAAAAGGTCGTTCAACGAAGGATGCAAAGGCAGTTATGACAATACGGCAGTCAGACAGTCACACACGACTTTAGAGCATCGATTCTTTTCTCAATGCACTTTAATCAAGCAGGAAGGAAGTTGTCCTCCACGCTATGAGCGGCCATGCATGCAGCCTTGCGCCCAAAGGCCTCGGTTGGTGACAGAGCGTGGCACTCGTTAACGATAAGCAAAGCTACAACAGCAACAAAAGGAATATGCTCAATCGTGAATTTTCTTGATAAAAACTGGAATAACAACCAATCATTATGCTGTGCTCAGAGCTTTGGACTTACATTTGCCCTTTTCAATGATAAGCATAGCATTAACTGAAGGATTTGGGCAATGTTTATCATATACCTAAGAAAATTGTCATGCTTTACGAGTTTTATGAAATACTACCCTGCAGCCGATTTCACGAAACTTGGCGTAACTTACGCCATATCTACTTATGGCGTAAGACTTACGCCATAAAATTATGGCGTAGCTGCGCCATATCTTAAAATCGATTTCACGAAACTCGACTTAGCTGCGCAACATCGGATTTACACTTTTATATTTTAATGTTCCTAGGACGAGGATGACCTCGTATAAGGTCAACGACTGTTTGAGTATTCACGCCTTTATACACGAAACGTTCGTTGAGCACACCGTTGCAAAAGTTTTCTCGAAGGCAGCCATTTGCAATTTGTTGATACGTCGCGGTGGTGATCGGAAAGTGAAAAACTTTTCACGATTGGAAGCAAAAACCAGTAAATGAGCTCTACGAAGATAAATTTCCTTGACGAAAACCATGTGTAGTTTATACATTTGCGGCATTATCCTGACGAAAAGTGCAACTTTGCAGGAAATGGACAAGCGGACACGGCACTCGTCACGGGGCTGCATGCGGTTAGCCTACGCTACGCTGTTTACATTCACTCCCTTGTAAGTACTGAATTTAGGCCTCGGGCTATAAAAAAAGTGAACAGACTTCAGCTTCAGGGTAAAGGGATATAATTATGTACATGTACACGTATCATGGATAAATATCGCGGTAGCAACTGAGTGTATGGAGAGCTTCTAATAATATTCATTGGTAGAATTTGTTAGGGCAGACACAACACAAAATAATGTAATATTTGGAAGAAATAAAAACAAAGATTTGAGAAATTTAACTTGTACAAGTTGTGGCTCCATATTTTTTTCCTGATGACCCATTGAAATTTTGTTTTGTATGGGGGGGGGGGGGGGGGGGGTTAGATTGATCAGTGCATACCTCAATGGAAACATGGAGCAGACAGTTTGATTATTATGCTTCAATCCAAAATGGCAATTGGTTCTGTCTGTTTACAATTGATGGATTGGAAAATGTGTACATACACTTAATAAAAAAACAGAGGTAGGCCCTACATTTTCCAAGCACATGTAAAAAAACATTGATAATGAAGTTTTTTTTTCTTTTCCAGTGCTAATTTATTTTACTGTTTGTATCAATTCAGGACAAGGTGACTGAGAAGAATGACATCATAGAGGAAGTGCTAGAGGTAACCTACTGACTCAAGCTGCCAAAGGAGTAGCGAGAGGGGAAGGCGAGCCAGTACCTTGTGCAGGTAAAAGTTTGTGGCTATAATACAATTACATGTACTACACACATATCTGTCAATTGAAACTTTGTATCTTAACACTTCATGTTGTTCATGTTCATACATATAAATGTTTTGTTTTATTTCATAAACTCCCCCTTTTTGTACACAGAAGCTACCATTTCAAGGCAAAGAGAGCCACTTAACATGAAGAAATTGAGAGATGAAGAAGATGACTAATACCATGATGATCATGATGAAGCAGAGAATGTTCTTGTACCATCATCATCATCACTGATGGCTGGTCTACTACATGTGAACACTGCAACACCAAGTTCCAGTGCCTTGGCTGTGAAACGGGCAACCTATGTGTCCAATAGGGACATGATTTATGAACTAGAAAAGGAACGTTTGCAAATTGACAATTGACAAAGAGAGACTGCAAGTAGAAAAGGAGAATTTGCAAATTGCAAAACACATGGATGTCAGCTTGCTAATGATAATTGCCATTTCTTGCCAGCAAGAATAACATTGCTGTTGTCTCTTATTAGAACTTATAAATTCATAATCATTTTGGCACGTTTTATGTCTTTAACTTCCTTATATTATTAGTACAGCATATGTTGGAAAGGTGACCTGAATTTTAAAAAGGTAAAATATAAACTATATGGCTACATCATTTAATAATAGCAATACATGTGTCACTGACTAGTTGTGTGAGAAAATCACACTATTTTAGAACCTTTTTTAAACAAATATAACATATTAATTAAAATCTTGCAATTGAAAGGATAATAGCACAGATGATTCTATTTATTTAAAGATTGCCTTTGAATTCTGGATTTTGGAATCCAATTGTATTTTTTTAAAGTTTTAATTGATAAAATTAAATTTTCTGGTGATCTTTTGACGATTGCTAACTTTTTTCATGGCATTTTCCCTGTAATATCACTGTGAATATTAACAAGAATTATCAAATGATGAGATCTGTTTTCTACATTTTGCCTTCTCCTTTTGGGACATAACAAAGTGTCTAGTGTCTTAGTTTTAGCATTGCTCAAGTGTTGAATCGAATCAGATTTCAGGTGATCATTATGGGTCACTTTAACTTCATCCTCCTCAACTTGGCGCTCATAAATTGTATGGCCCTAGTGAAACTCCCTAGCTTTGTTGTTGAAAACATCACAAACAAGGATGAGTGTTTTCCCTCCTTTGGCTTATCCTCGGCTCAGCTGTCAAACAGGGTTGCTCCTTGAATTGCTGAATTATCACCATGGTTCATTTGAGGCTGAAATTGAAGTGTCTCTCCCCTCTGGGTTGTGGGTCAGGTAGGGTTCCCTCAACTAGGAGCGAAGGGTGTAGCCAGTATCTCCGAATAACAACCCTTCAAGTCTATATCAGAAAAAGACATGTTCAGAAATAAAAATATGAATGCACTTAAAATGTATCGGGTAAGGTCAAAAAAATAATGAGTAAATGTACATGTATGCTATAACTGGTAATGAAAAAACCCTCGTATTGAATATTTTTTCATATTTATTATTGTGTAGATTCTTGTCGGTTCCGTCCAAATTAAATTTGGAAATAGAACACCACAAAAATGATAGCATATCCCGGGTTATTTTTTGTGTCATGAATTTAGTATTTACTATGGTGTTTTATAATAAGCCAGTCTTCCACCAAAAGTTAAATGTCCACTTCCAACACTCCTACTACCGGCAAACTAAAATAGTATGAAACCGTACCCAGCCCCATTCTTACGACTATTATAACCATGATTATCCCACCCGCTTGTCTGGCGAGGATCACCATGATCACTGCCTATCATCGTGTTCGAAAAACGTACATACACTCGTTCGTTGTTTTTTCCTTAATACGCTATTAAACCATAACGGAGAATTACCCGAGTTTGACGCTCCAAAACCTCTTGAAATTCTGCAACAAGCCTGTGCGAAATATCCCCGAGTCTTGGTAAAATCATACTTGTTATATCGCTCTATTATTTCACCGTAGTCGAGAGTATCCAAGGGATTTTTATGTCACGAAACAGTCTCTCTCGATGCAGTGTTCTTCGCTGTTCACGTTGAGCTAAACGTGGACGCCATTTTTACGGCATGTTTCATGCACTTACGCCACCTAAATACACTGCGTAAGTTGCGCCACATTTTGTGGCGTAAGTCGCCGACTTACGCCATATCCGGATAGTGCGTAACTTTCGTGAAATCGGTCATAAATTTATGGCGCAACTTACGCAACATTTGTGGCGTAAGTGGACTTACGCCATTGCGTAAAGTTTCGTGAAATCGGCTGCTGGAAAATTAAAATTATGTGTTGTCGTGTCACCTTGTGCTCGTTGGAAATAATTATGGTGCCTGCTCGATGAGTACGTGAACCTATTTTCCTCTTTAAAGGTAGTTTAATACTTAAGTGTTTGTCAGAGAAAAACAGATTCATGGGCAAAAATATCAAGAAAGATACATTAACAATCATCTGTGAAATTCCCAGTTCCATACGGTGCCCACTTTTTGAGAAAACAGTGAAAACCGTTCTATTCACAAGAGTTTTGATCTCCCTCAAATCAAAACTGTTTTGGAGGGTCTTTGATTTTATACTTTTCTGGATAAATACAGCAATTCAGGCAGAAACATGTTTAAGATATGTTTCTTTCATCACCGCCCTTATACCCTGTAAGTGATAGGTAAATCTGTGAAGATTTCTGTTTCTATAATTATAGTGTATACAGCCAAAGTATGACAGTACCTTTAACCATGGAGATGCTTTAACTATGGGAGTAAAATAAAATGGTGCTCAAAAATGAAAAAAAAAAAATTAACTGCCGTGGTTCAAATCGCAGGAGGGAGACAAACAATCTGTCATCGATCACCTTTGCATTTTTCTCGAATAGCTGAGCTGGCAGCAGATGGGGTAAGAGATGCGTGTACACGACCCTCGGGGAGGTCCACGATTGGATCATCTTGACGACTGAGGGCGCTGTTGCCAGGCCCTCTTGTGACGCGCTGCTGCTGGCGCTCAGTTCGATAGGCAGGCTCAGGTTGTTCTGATCCTCCGGACAATCCAGCATGTAGTTGATGATATTTCGAAGCCAGTTTGTGCCTTATAACAGAAGGACAAGAAATAAGGAACCACAATTCTTTTACGGAATCAGTGCTAGTATATTAGTAGGTACGCATGAAATGCCAACTTTTTAGACCCCGGCCTCCCCCTGTACGCATACACATTCCACATTAGGTTTTTCACTTCTCAGGATACCTTGCTTTAGCATCATTAAAATGTCACAGTAACAATCTACATCGAGGCCGGTACCGTTATTGAGACGTCGTTTTCAAATTCTGAAATAAATAATCAAAGTTACCAACAAGTTTTTTTTTTATATTGTAGGCCTATATTAACTATTTCTTTATTTTGTTGAATAAGGAAACAGGTGAAAAAACCCGGTGTTTTTCTCTCTCTTTTCGCGCGAACTTACTTTATGGACGGCCCCTTTTCAGTTTTGATTTTGATTGGTCTGTACCTGATTTGGGATATGACGCGATGATGACGTCATCCTTGCGGACTTCTAGGTCCAGCACACCTTGGATATTGCTGTCCAGTACCCGGTAGGGAAGTGGCATGCCCCGGACGACGTACTTCCACGGACTCCACAATTCCAATTCGAAAACAGAGGAAATTTATGACATTTTTTGATTGACATTAGAAAATAATTTCTCCTGATGATGATTAGAGCAGGCTAGTCGAAACGTTAAGTCCTTACATCAAGTGCGAACGAAATAAGAAGTCTGAAAGTACGAACGATTCTTACATGGTGTTTCTGCAAATCAATCCTCATAGAAAATAATTTGCAAACAATAAATTGAAAAAAACAAAACAATAATAATTAATTAAAAACAGATAAAGAAACAGATGAAACACAAATAAAATGAAACGAAATGTAAAATAAATATGAATATAATTATAAAGAATAAATAAAAATGAAAGAATGCAAAACCTACCTCCTCCCCATAAAATAAACATAAACAAATATCAAATCATTAAAACAATAAAAAGAAGTATACACAATTAAAAGAAATGTTGATTCCCGACTCTGAAGTTGTCGCTATTTTGTTTTTTACTGCCTTTTATTTGCTACTCTGGATATTCACCCGTGACGAGCTTAAGGTTAAAAACCTTGGATCAGGTCTATCCATGTTTTCAATTTGATAATTTTAAGAGTTTTTTTTTAATGTTTCTTTCTTTTAATGTTTTTAGTGTTAATTTCATCTATTTTTGTATTTTATTTTAATTCAATTCAATATTTGATAATTCTTAATACTATTCATGTTATTTTAATTAAACCAGGGCCCTTATGGAAAGCAGTTTAAAACTGATAAGGCTACCCTGTATAAACAAAACAGCAAATAAGAGAGAATCAACTTCGTCTTCAAATTAAAACTAAAAAAACATCACATGACATAAACACTGAAATCGGTAAATTTGTAAGAACCGATGACGAGAACTATAACATGTAAAATAATTCAAAATGACAATATTCAAACTGCTTAGCCAACATCTTACCGGACTGCATCGGCCATTACTTCTGTGGGTTCTTTGCCTGTTGAGTCAGCGCGATCGAGACTCAGTAATGTATCACACGGCTTGCGAACGCCCAAAAGGCGGTATCTTTCTATAAAGCTAACTATGAACAATTATACAAATCTGCAATACTCAGTAATGACTTGGCGTATACCAACCAAGTTTACCAAGCCGAAATCATCATCAGATCTTTCTGCGGGTCGGATATGCAATTCAGAAAAGACAAAGTTGGGCACACTAAGTATCAGTTATTGTCTGGGGGCCATGGTAGAAGCGGCCATGTCGCGGCCCCGGGTAATGCTAATTCTACCACCATCACACAACATCTGATGTGTGTGGATACGATAAGAAGAAGAAGAAGTTATCGTCATTTATCTGTTTTGTTACTAGATGCTGGTAGCTGCTTTAATTGTGTATAGAAGGTTGGTGTAGCCTACATTTTCTCTAACTATGTTAAGATGCATGTAGCTACAGTGTGTGCACGACTAAATATCATATTATTAATTACTCTTGAAATCAAGCTTCGAAAACTGACGGATTTTCTCAGCGACTGGAAACTAGACATTATACAAAGAACAAAACAGAATAAAAAGGTTAACATTTACAATGTCCCAAATTCTCTTTCTCTTATCTTAGTCTTTTTTTTTATTTTCCCCCGAGAATAAAAGTATGTGTGTTTTCATGTAGAATTAGAATGAAAATATTCAACAAACAGCTGCTTAATTTCAACAAATTACAATAATTTCATTATCATAAAAAAGTCTAGCTTATAAGCGATATCATTGCCATTTTTAATAATATAGACAATTAATTACGAGAAACAAGATCATTATTTACAGTTTAATCGAAGCAAAACTTCACTAAAAACAATATCAATAATATTTGAAGAAAGGAACTGCAGCTGATAACTCTCTAAAGTTAAACCAGAAAAAATGGCTATAAGAACGATTTGTTACAAAATAAGCTTAATACATTTCAAATTGCACATATGCTCGCTCTTAAGATTCACAAAGAAAGTACTGACTGGGAAGATATCCAGCCAAAGACATTATGACATTTTATCATAAATAACCACAAGGGAAACTGACACTGGATTAATTGTAAGTAATTTGGTTAAAATTAGCCGTTCAAAGTAAGCTTAATAAATTTCAAATTGCACAACTATTTTGCTCTTATTACGATTAACAAAGAACGTGTACCGAGAAGATATTTCCAGCCAAAGATTATGATATTTTTTAATTGGCCATTGAATTCCTTAGTGCACTGGGCCTGTTATGAGTGCGGTGGGTAATTAATCTCTGCAATGGCACTGTTAAAATCTACCCAGAATTATCAGCTTCAGGTTTTACCCCAAAGCTCATCCCGTGCTGCATACCGTTAGGAAAGCTCTTTTCCAGTTCGTTCCATTGCTACTGTCATCTCATTTTCACTGCAATGTATCTCCAAAGTGGCCATTGCCAAAATACTGTAGGTACCCACACTTTCATAAGATACTATTTTAGTATAAGATACTATTTTAGTATAAGATACTATTTTCGTATCAGATACTATTTTAGTATATGATACTATTTTAGTATCAGATACTATTTGAGTATAAGATACTATTTTAGTATAAGATACTATTTTAGTATAAGATACTATTATAGTATAAGATACTATTTTAGTATAAGATACTATTTTAGTATAAGATACTATTTTAGTATAAGATACTATTTTAGTATAAGATACTATTTTAGTATCAGATACTATTTTAGTATAAGATACTATTATAGTATATGATACTATTTTAGTATCAGATACTATTTTAGTATCAGATACTATTTTAGTATAAGATACTATTTGAGTATAAGATACTATTTTAGTATAAGATACTATTTTAGTATAAGATACTATTTTAGTATAAGATACTATTTTAGTATAAGATACTATTTTAGTATAAGATACTATTTTAGTATAAGATACTATTTTAGTATAAGATACTATTTTAGTATCAGATACTATTTTAGTATCAGATACTATTTTAGTATCAGATACTATTTTAGGATGATGCTTCATATTCGTCATTCGCCATCATTCCGTGGTATCAATGTTGTTCGATGCAGACATCCTGAAGGTGTCCAAGTTCCTCGAATCTGATAAAGGGAAATAATGACAGAAATCACTTATTTATTCATTAATTTCCTTTTTTTGATGTCAGGGGTCGATTTCGCCAAACTCATCGTAACTTACTATCGTGGGTTAACCCATCGTATCTTACGTACGATGGATTATCCTTCGTAACTCGAGTTACGATCAATCGTAAGGCTTCGTGAAATCGCCCCCAGGTCACATTTTCGTGTTTACTTGGTCTGTCGTGTTTTAGGGAAATCTGTAAACGTGACAAATGTTAAGCAAAATGTTGCCAGTGATAATCTTGTGTAGGCACTGACAGCTGAGCTTACGATTAATGTTTTAATCACCAAAGAAACCAATTATGTGACATGACACTTAAGGCCTTTTCACACAACGCTAAAAAAAACTCCCAACCATTGATGAATTATCTCATGGGTCTGGACCTCGGTCAAAAATCTCTCAAGGATTCACCAGGGACGTGGGTCACTCCCAAGCATTGGTGTCCTTTCACACGATGACACCTTTGTATTAAGATTTCGCAACCATGAGAGAAATTCTCAATGGTTTTTAGCGTCGGGTATAAAAAGGCCTTTAGCTTAGCAGTAAAGAACGACGTGTTTCGTGTTGTCAATCTTAGCTTTTTGTGAAATGGAATCCTGCTGTGAATTGTTTTAATGACGTCAGTCTCAATACAATCATGTAGTTTACCTTTGATGTTGTACAATTTGGACGACGCCGAAATGTCCCCCTCTTGACGCTTTAGAATCTTCATCCAACGTTGACGAATGCTGGGCTTCATCAAGCACTGGAAGATGAAGATGTTGAAGCCCTGTGCGCTGTTGAAGATGGCGAAGAGATAGCTGAAGGCCAAGTTGGCCTCCCCGATGCCGAAGAGGCCGAAGGACCAGGTCAGGCCAAACAGACACGTGATGCTGACCGAGGCCTTGAACTGGGCGGCCAGGTCGAAGCCGCGCCGCGATTGGCTGATGTTGCGCCGGCGCATCTTGCAGAGCTGCCACGTGACGGACAAGAAGACCACGCCGTTGAAGAGGAGGACGGTGCAGACGGGCGCCAGGAAGGAGGCCAGAAACGCCGTGCGGTCCAACCAGCAGCTGCAGTTTAAATGAAGAAATGGAGGCCAGGTTGGAAGCCAAATCTTTGAAATCACAAATCTACAGCAGCCAAACTATATATGCATTGTGAAATCTACTGGTCATCAGTCTTCGATACACTTTTGGATGATAAACTTTTACTAACATTTACTTTTCTATAGTGGATTGTCTATACAATCGTGCTTCATGGATATACTGAATATTGAAAAAGCCGAAGAGGTGATACTCACATGCCATTGTTCAGACCGTAGTTTGCAGGGAAATTGATTGACAGCGTCGTAGCCACGATGACAACGGGGACTCCTAAACAGGGAAGAACAAGACCACAAGAGCAAAAATCATCCCGTGTTTCCATACACGCAACAAGGAGTTCACAGAAAATCACGAAGCCACATACCCTTCTCTCCTCAAATATGGACTCTAGAGAAGTCATTTCTGTAGCAGCTGTGTTTGGCCGTATTTCACCAAGGGAGACGTCGCTGAGACGTCTCCAACTTAGTCGCGGAGACCTCTCCAACATAAAAATGGCTTACGCTCTCACCAAGGAAACGTCTCCGCGACATCTCCAGACCAGGAAGGTGACAAGCAGTTTGCCCGACAGTCTCGGGGATGTTGCTGAAAAGTCTCCAATTAGTCGCTGAGACGTCTCTTAGACGTCTCCGCGACGTCTTATCAGTCTTTCTGGTCTCTGGAAGGTCTCCGCGGCGTCCTGAGACGTCTCTGAAAAGTCGCAGAGACGTCTCAGCAGTCGCGGATTTCATTAGTCTCGTCGATGTTGTAATTTCTTGCGACTGCTCGGAGACTCTGATTATTTTCAGGAGACGTCTCGGAGACGTCTCTGCAACCAGCAAAATCTGGAGTTGCAAACTATTCGTAGACTAGTTTCAGGGCCCAGTGAGATACCCCCGTAAGTTTGTTCCTTGATATTGTGAGTTGAAGCCAGCTCAGTGGATATTAATGGAAGTACGTGTCAATGTGTGGTTAAGCGAGAGCCTATATCATTCATTAGTCTATGTGATAGACGCACTTGACGTACAGCGATATAGTGTGACACTGAGTAGAATGGGTGATACCCAGACTAGCCTATCATAGGTCCTTGTGTCTATTTTAGAATTGTGTTTGGGTGTCCTTCTACTGAACTGGCTTCCAACCAGCGGGGTTTCAAGTCATGGATGTGAATTTTCCTCCACCATACTAGTTGGACTGGTGGATGCTTACCCCATCCGACTACGCACATCTTGAGCATGAATCTAGAGAAGTACGTCTCAAAGATCAGTACCAGGGCCAGGTACATGTTGAAGGCCTCCAGGGCCATCCAGGCCATGGACACCAGCAGGCTGAAGTGGCTAGCTACCGCCACCCATCGGCACACCACGGGGTCCAGGTCCAACTTTACGGTCACCGTGTTCATCAGGAAGCAGGCGTCGGAGAGGATCAGCCCCACGGCCAGGTGAAGGAGGATGTTGGTGTGCCGGTCGGAACGGGACTTGCCAGGGGTTCCGGAGTTGAGGGATCCGCTGGTGAAATTCGAAAGCAAAAAAAATGATTCGCGCTTCATAAATAGTTCAGTCCCAATTTTTCAGTCCCATACGGTGCCAACGTTTTCAGAAAACATTGAGAAACGCCCAATTTTTTTGTCTAGCCCCCCCCCCCCCAAATGCAAGCGAAAAAAAATCTTGAAAATACTGGATTTTTTCAGTTATTAAGCGCCAATTACATAAAAAAGAACGTTGTGTGGCCTATAATGTGCATGTTTTTCGACCCCTAATAAGACATAGCAGAAGCGAGTGTTAGAAGAGCCCAAAATATTGGGTCTTGTAGCTCCCCCCCCCAAAAAAAAAAAAAAAAATAATGGCTCTTCTAGCCCCCCCAAAAAATTTTGGCTCTAGAACCCATGCCTGCACCATGTAATAGTCGTTCGTACTTTCGCACTTATATTTCGTTCGCACCTCTCGGGCGAGGTCTCAACGTTTCGACTAGCCTGCTCTAGTCATTGTCATGAGACGATTGAAATGAGGGATGTCAGGTCCTTATGCTTGGGATAAATATCACCATGCAAAGGCTCAATTTTTTCTTAAAGGTAATTTGTTCCCGAGTAAAAACATATAAAAATCGCTACCTTCTATCGGTCCGGTATTTCGTCTTCTCTCTGCAAATAAAATAAGTATCACTTTCTTTTAAAATTGTCGTTTCCAAAGATTCTTAGGAAAAGAATGAAAAGTGAAGGTTTTTAAACTTTTTTAAAGAAAATGTATTAGTCCTTTTATCGTCTTTTATGCGATTCCAACATTGATTAGTACCATTATCAACTATTATTGACTAATTAAGACGATACAAATTTTAAAATGAAATTGATTATAAGTTTTATTCTCGTTTTTTTCATTAATTAACTTCGGAAAAGCATCAATCTGAAATAACAGAAATTGCACAATAAATTTGAATTGGTGCAATACGGGCGCCCTCAAAAGTTTTTTGCAATGCGTTGGCCAATCCCAATGCGTGGAATTTCTCAGCACATCTGGAAATAGTCTGAAGTTCCCTGCCCAAAGATTCCCTGACGACTCTTGTTAAAAATCTTAGAATTGTCTGACGATATAGTCGGTGATTCTTGTTCTGAGAACCAGATTTATTTGGAAAGGGTCGACAGATTCCGCGCATTGTGATTGGCCAACGCGTTACAAACTCTTGGTGGCGCAATATTTGGAATCACCCGATTGGTTCATGGCAAGCCACGTGACTTACTTGCAGCACCCTAAGGTGATTACAGCAAGGGTGAGCGTCACGATGGAGAGACTACATCCCACGTAGGAAATGATATCCAGGATCTTAGAGTGAACGGGATCAGCCGGCGCACCAGAGTCGTAAACGTCCTAAGCAAACAAATTCAGTACTCGGTCAATTATAGGGCATTTAGCCCTTTACGAAATGAGGATTGAGGCTAGGCTTGTGATTCGTTTTGCTACTGCCATTTTGTGTCCTAAATGAAATGAAGAGCTTGAGCTACTTGGTGAAGCTGGAGCCTTTCTTCGGCTTCGTCATGTGGCCCAATCCCTTCATTTCGTTTTGTGTGCCTCAAATGGCGGTAGCGAAAAGTCCCAAGCCAAGCCCCAAGCCTGGTTTCGTAAAGGCCCATAGAAACTAATGATAAATCAGTATAAAACCAGGTTCATTCAATTACCTTCGAAGCGGTCTTGGTATTCAAGCAGTTTCGTAAATTTTGTCTTGGATTAAGGACAATAAATCATAAAGTAACTGTTTCATGTAATGCTTCCCTAGAAAGGTGATGTGATTGTGGTCGAGTGACTTTCTTTCTCTTACCATAAACATGGCAAAGTTGGTGAGGTGATTACATTCACATACAACAGTCGTCGGATCGGATAGCTCGGAGTTCAGGGAGCAGCCCTCTGTCGACCAACCACCTTGATTGTCTGCATGAGGATAAACGGGTATTACGATATTGCATCAGTCAGAGATATTATCACTTTTGGGGTCGAAGCCCTACGATCGATCGTTACTCGTTTTGAAGGATCATCGTAACTCGAGTTACGAAGGATACCCCATCCTAGGGGCCTATTATTTATATGACTGCAATGCGCATCATGAGTCCATCGATTGATAGTAAGTTACGATGAGTTTGGTGAAGTCAAGCCTTGAGCAAAACCTACAAAATGTCCAGAAGCATCTTGATCGTGTCAGCTCAAAGATGCTCGACTTTGAGAACCGTGCGATGGCTTTGCTAACCCTGCTCGGAGTTGATAGCCCGTTTCGTCTGATCGGATTCTGTGGGATCTTTGTTAATCTTTGTTGATCTTTGTTTGTTAATTTCTTTGCTCTTGCTTTCGTTTTCCTCACACCAACTACACTGCTCCCATAATGTACTCACCATTCTCAATCGGATCCCAGAAGACGCACCGAGGATTCCTGCCCACCTGAGGAAAAAGAAAATCTTGGAATTTAACATCCGGAACATGAAATCATCGTATAAAGTTTCTAACTGATACATATATGACATTGGGAGCCAGCAATCAAACACAGCGAGTTGTTCCTTACAGTTTTGTTGGTTAACTCCAGTCGTATTATCACAGGTTCCGTCAGGTTAACAACGGATAGGTTGCCCAAGGAAGCCGATATGACTGCGCTGTTCAGGATCGATGTAGCGCCCTCTGTCGTCAGTTCAAGGCTGACAGGTGAACTTCCGGTGGATGACGTAATGACCTATAATGGGATTTCATTAATTTAGAAGCAAGAATAGACCTTTCTTTTGTTTACAAACATTCGCTGCTGGTTGTCATGGGTGGCCAAATGTTGCAAACCATTTCGTCTTTTCAAAAAACGGCATGACTAAAGTCAACGTTTTTACAAACTATTCATATAGCTGTGCAAAATACATACCATCGTCGCTTGTGTTGTGTACATTACATTCAGCAATATCTTTCAATTTTTATGAAACGTTGTGCACAAATTGTGTTAAGACTGTGTTTTTTTTATGCCCGACTTTGATGGCTCTCCATAATTTCCGCCATCTTGGTTGGCAAAAACTCGTGCTGTGACGTTGCAAAAGAAAAGTTTATGAGGGTGCGAGACACTTGTACGGGGACTCTTTGACTAATACTACAATTAATTTGCAGAACAATGCTGGTCACATCGTATCCCAAGGTTTTACTTACGTCGTAATAGGTTGTGTCTTGGTATACAGAGAATTGTATTCTGCTGGGATCGACTCCAATAGCGTGTACGAGGTTGAACGGCAGAGCCACGGAAGCTACGACCGAGGTTGCGTTCTCAGGAGTACTCCCATTCAAACCAAGGAAAGGCTGTCAAGAAAGGATTACGTCACAGAAATTTACATAACAATTATTCAGTTGTTTAATTTCACAGTTTGCCGGGGAAAAGTGAATTTGATTCGCACCTTTATGTCGTCTTCATGATCTTCCCTTGATCCGCCGAAGAGCAGGCCGCCGATATCTTGGTCAACTGTGTCGAGAAGGATGACGTCAACAGCACGTGACTCTGACGTCAAGCTTGAGGAATTGAGGAGTTGCACAAGGAGAGCAAAGTCGTCGACCAACTGAAGAAGTCTGCAGGGAATTGAACACGACAGAGACAATGACCAGGGGTTGATTTCACAAAGCCCTACGATCGATCGTAACTCTAGTTACGAAGGATAACCCATCGTATCTTACATAGGGCTGCAATGCATCACAAGTCCTACGAATGATAGTAGGAGTCCACTGGGCCGGCACCAGTTGGTGCCTGTTCGCGCCAAAGATTATGTGATTGGCGAGTAGTGGCGCAACTTGGCGCGCGCCATTACATTCCAGTGGATTCCAATAGGCGGATTGTTTGCGCCATTTGGTGCCACTTGGTGGACACTTCGCCTTGGTTGCTCGATGCAAGTGGCGCGACGAAAATTTCAAACATTTTGAAATTTTCTTGCCGCCAAATTCAATTTTTGGCGCCGTTACGGGCCACCACGAGCCAGTTGGGAGGCAGTTTGAGCCACTGCACGCCACTAGGCACCTTATTGGGGACAGGCTAGGCGCCACAGTAAATTGCATTGGCGCGAACTGGCACCAACTGGCGCCGGCCCAGTGGACTCCTAGCATTAGTTTGTAGAAATCGTTCTCAGCCCATGCAAATGAATATAATTTTTTGAGAAAGTTTCACACAACGTTTACAGTCATAGCCCAGAAGGACTCAACTTGCACCCACTTGCTCGATGTGCGATTCGTCCGTTGACTCTGTTCAAGCTCCTCCACCTTCACTCTCGTCATCTGACCAGCCGTTGCTAGGGCATTGTGGAAGACCGTCTGTCCCTTCTCTGGGTACCGGCGCAGAGTTTCCAGCAGGCTGGAGAGAACGTCTACGGTACTGGTGACCTCATCGGCTTTCATAGCCACCGGATGTGACGTCACTGATTGTATTTGTTGGGCTACATCCAGAACATTCTCTAATGCGAGAAAAAACCATAATTTTTTTCAGAAACAAGAAAGAACTGCATTAGAGAGATATGCCCTTATTTGGTAACTACCAGCTGCAAGAAAGCAAGGAAATGGCTGGAAGGGAGGCAGGCAGACAAACAAACAAATAGCCCGACAGACAAACAGACAGAAATAATTACCTTCAGTGATGATAACATTGATAAGTTCCTCCAAGATGTCCTCTACCGATGAACACTTCTCCATATCTGGCTCTGACCACACTGCTTGACCGTTGGTGGCGTCCCAGGAACTAAAACGAAAGCGCATTCAACTTCAAAATAAAATGGCAACGATCAAAATACCTCGCCAGTTTGTCACTTTCAATATCTTTTATCATTTGGAAGTTGTTAGGAATACAAAAATATATCAGCATTTACCAATATCTGCTTGTGTGACGTATGGTGTCGCTGTCGCCGAGTGGACTGTACGGGCAGGGCACCACAGCGGTCAGATTCACGCCCGTTTCGGGCCAACTGACCACACCTTTATCACCTTCTGTCGTCTCGCTGGGACAGAAGTGACCATCAGGATCCGCGCCACCTGACGTAGAAAGACCGACAGTTGGGTGTGGTTCCTGGGTGGTGCCTGAGGCAGTTGGGTGTGGTTGCTGGGTGTTGTCTGGGGCCTCAGTGACTGGCTCCAAGGACGGTGAGGTTTCTCGGTCAGACGTCCATGATGATTCGGTTACTAGGCGGCGCTCTGTTGATTGCAGACTGCTGTCTGTGTTGCTGGGCGTGGCTGCATTCGCTGTCTGTGAGTTTGTAGTTGATGGGCGCGGTTCTGATGATCGTTGGGTGCTTTCTGTATGATCGGGCGTGGCCGTATTCGCCGTCTGCGGGTTTGTAGTTGATGGGCGCGGTTCTGATGATCGTTGAGTGCTTTCTGTACCGGTATGATTGGGCGTGGCCGTATTCGCCGCCTGCGGGTTTGTAGTTGATGGGCGCGGTTCTGATGATTGTTGGGTGCTTTCTGTATGATCGGGCGTGGCCGTATTCGCCGCCTGCGGGTTTGTAGTTGATGGGCGCGGTTCTGATGATCGTTGGGTGCTTTCTGTATGATCGGGCGTGGCCGTATTCGCCGTCTGCGGGTTTGTAGTTGATGGGCGCGGTTCTGATGATCGTTGAGTGCTTTCTGTACCGGTATGATTGGGCGTGGCCGTATTCGCCGCCTGCGGGTTTGTAGTTGATGGGCGCGGTTCTGATGATTGTTGGGTGCTTTCTGTATGATCGGGCGTGGCCGTATTCGCCGCCTGCGGGTTTGTAGTTGATGGGCGCGGTTCTGATGATCGTTGGGTGCTTTCTGTATGATTGGGCGTGGCCGTATTCGCCGTATGCGGGTTTGTAGTTGATGGGCGCGGTTCTGATGGTTGTTGAGTGCTTTCTGTACGATAGGGCGTGGCCTCATTCTCCGTCCTTGTATTTTCCGTTGTTGAGCGTGGCTGCGTTGATTGAACACCATTGTCTGTATGCGTAGTCTGGCTTGTAGTTGTAGAGGCAAGTCCAACCGTGGACCCCCCTGTAGTGTACACAAATTGTAGCGGAAAGTTGCATTGAAAACGAAAATGAAGATTTTTGTCTTTACGCAAACTAGCAAAATAATTGTCACTAAAAACTAATCTTTAAACGACTATTGTGCGGGTAATTTTAGGTATTAGAACTGAATTTTGTTTGAAGGATAACCAAGACAATCGTAAACTAATGATAACGTGAGATTTACGTAGGGTTTTGTGGTCTATATAGTGGTCTGGCGTGTCGTACTCAAGATCTTGTGGTCAATCTACAGATTGTGGGTTCGAATCCAGCCATGGGTTAATGGTGCTTGCATCCTTGGGCAAGACGCTTTGTCACATATTGCTCCTCTTCACCCAGGTGTAAATGGGTACCTGGTACTACCTGTGAGGATAGAGATAGCTTTGTGGTTTGATAAGCCTCTGTGTGCTTTACAGCAGCTGGGGCTATATACTCCCCAGGGAGTTGAGATGGTTTCAGGAATGTAAATTATGGCCCGATGTCCAGAGATGAAAAGCGCATAGAACATCTTTGATTAGTATGCACTATATAAGTTTATATAACACCTTAGTAGATCCTTGTCATTTGATTGGAGGATTGTATGTCACGTGATATTTGATAAATAGACCAATTCATGGCTTACGTCACAACCGTTGAAATTTGTTCCATCCACCGTGCATTTTTGGTGCCATCCGATTTGTACCATTGCACGCCAGGAACTCTAATACGTGATTGGTCAAGCGGCGTTCCATTTATTTGTCACTGCGTGCGCGCGTACGCGTTGGTGTGCAATGAGCGTTACTGTAATAAGAGCATATAGTTTGCCAAGATTTTAAGCTTTTTTTGTCTCGCTAACTTTTAAAATGTTATCCTCAAATCAAAATCAAATGACAAAGATCTACTTAGATGTTATATAAAACAAATAATGAATGTTTCACATTCGTAGAATGGAAAAAATAATTTCATTCGGTGACAGATGGACTGTTCCATTCCACTCGGCTTCGCCTCGTGAAATGGAACAATCCATCTGTCACCTCATGAAATTATTTTTACCATTCCACTCATAAACATTCATTATTTGTATAAGATATTAATATTATAATATTTATATGATATTATATTATCATTACATTCATGACGAGATTCGCACATGGCTAAAGAATCACCAAAACATTTTCATTATTATGCAACAAAAATTAATTTGTTTACTCCTATTTTGCTTGGGAAGATATCCTACCTGTTGTGTTTGGTTCTTCTGTTGTCAAGGCAACTGGCCTACGGAAGGGGAACGTGTATAAGGTATCTGAATCACGATCCCCAAAATAGAAAGTAACAAAGATGCAATATTAGTTGGGTTTCTTCATGTTACAATGGACTATGTTTTTTTTCTACGAGACAAAACTCCAAAGTTCTCATGTACATTGTACATGTACATGTATTTGTACTCATGCCGAAAACAATAGCTCAGTGTCATGTTAGAGTAAGAAAGGGCCAGTCAACATTTTCAATGTTTATTGAATTTCTAATTTTATTTTCGAAATTGTGGGTGAAGGGGTCAAGGAAATAAATTGAAGTACACTAATAATCTGAATTCGCTTTTTATATTAAAATGAAAATTTCTTTCAGAAAAGCATTTTTAAATAAAATCGAAATTGGGGTGGGATTGGTGGGTGGGTCAAACAAATTAGGAAAAAAGTCGAAATCTAAAAACACTGAACATTTTGAGTGGCCCTTAAGAGAAGGTGTAGACAGAAAGGACGGACTAAAGTTACTGTGTCATGTCGACAAAAAGGGTGCAACGATTTTTTTTTTACAGCTTTTCAACACACTTCCATTACGAAAACTCATAATCATACATGTATATTGCTGTTCCTTCTTATAAAGGTACAGTACAGGATTGGTAACATATACCAAAACAGAAATGTTGACAGATTGACGTATAACTTATAGGGTATGAAGATAGTGCTGTTAGAAATAAACCGTTAAAATATTTCCGCCTGAAATGGTGTATTTATCAAGAAATTAGCAAAACAAAGACCGAAAACAGTTTTGATCTCGGGGTAAGATAAAAACCATTCTTTATGTTTTTAAAAGATTAATTGAGTCGGATTTTTCGTCACTCAGATGTCCACTTGAGCTCAAATGTTTTATCAGACAAATTGTGAGTGTTGTCCTATAAAGACCTTTATACCAACCATGTATTATACCTTTATAAATGAAGAAATAGAAGACATACCGTTCACCGTGTTGAGAGCTTTATTGCAGAGTTCCCCTTGACAACAATAAATGCAGTGCGATGATGCCTGATCAGTCTGGTGACATTGGTCTTCATTGACCAGCGAGGCAGCAGCCAGACATTGGTTGAGGTCTGCGCACGTTTTGGTGATTGTTGTGGAACCGTTGAGGAAATATGTCACTTTGTTCTGACAGTAGTAGTACACTGAAAATGTCTGTAACTGTACAGAGAAATTTTAACAGATCGGCCCTGTAATTGAGTTTTACAGCACATTTGCTGCGAAGTGTTTTTTTTTACCAAATTGAGGTAATATTTAGCAGACATTTCAGACAAAATACATGGAGAGTCATTAATTTAACAATGTAACACAAAGAAAGACATTGCCTAACATTGATATTTGGTGAAAGAATCATGATCCTAGCTCTTACCACTTTTAAATGAGGAGCTACTTCCTGTTTGACCGGAAGTAGAGGTCACAGAGGTCAAGCAATGTGTCACAAAGAAAGACCCTGCCTAACAATCACTTTTGGTGAAAGAATCAACTTAGTATCTCAAACCGTTGTTTTTTGTTGATTTTAAAAGATTTTAATTATTAAATTCAAATCACTGGTCACATGACACCTGATGACATCATGATGACGAAAAGTTTCAGGAGACAACTTCCCTATATGGACTTCCTTCAGACCAAGTTTGTTAAAATCGGCAGTTTAAAAGTAGCCAAAGTGCCGTTCACAAAATCTATGTAGAAAGTCTATGGGAATTTGGCGACAAGAAAAAGAAGAAGAGGAAGAAGAAAAATAAATAACAGAACAAAAACAAAGGCTTTTCGCTTGCGCGAAAAAGCCAAAGACAGAACAAAAATAAAGGCTTTTCGCTTGCGTGAAAAAGCCAATAATAACAGATTGACTGTAATTGATATCCCAAGTGCTGGTGAGATTGAAATCCCACTTGTGACACTTTACTAACACTCTGAGTTGTGTTGAGTGATTGGTGATGTTCACAGATTTACGTATAACTTACAGTGTATGAAGATGGTGCTGGTAAAAACACACCGTTAAAATATTTCCGTCTGAAATGGTGTATTTATCCAGAAATTAGTCAAACAAAGACCGAAAAAAGTTTTGATCTCGGGGTAAGATCAAAACCATTCTTTATGTTTTATTAGAAAATTGAGTCGGGTTTTTGCTATTTTCTCGTGACTCAGATGTCAAAGCTCAAATTTTCACAGGTGTGTTGTTTCATATACAAAACTGAATTAGACAAAGTGTGAGTGTTGTTTTGTGACCTTTACCGATCTTGTATTATACCTTTAAATTCCCGACTTTAATGCCTTTTACGCTAATCGTAAGGCTCTTATGATTTTACGATTGTCATTTGTTCTCAAAGATCGTACCTGGTGAAAGTAAACAAAGCATGAATCACTATCGCATGGGTCATTTGGAGAAACTTCGTTACACTGGTGACATTCGATACCTGTAATAATGATATGAAAAAAGGAAAAACCAATGTAGAATTGACATTTCTTTTAAATGACGAGAAAAACCGAATCAGATTTCCTATCAATTGTGTGATTTGGTTTGAATACTAGGGTACCATCATACTTTGGTAGTATACCGAAACAGAAATCTTCACAGATTTACTCATAACTTACGGGGCCTAAAGATGGTGATGGTAGAAACATACCGTTAAAATTGTTCTGCCTGAAATGCTGTATTTTTCCAGAAAAGAGTAAAACTAATGACTAATGATAAAAAATAATGGTGAAAGATTTTGTTTAAAAAACTGTGGGCATTTTTCACTGTTTTCTAAAAAAAATGGCACCGTATGGGACTGAAAATTTCACACATGACTGTTACTGTATCTGTCTTAGGGCGCTCCTTTTTAATACTGTGGTTCTAAATTCCAACCGACCCATATTTTGGGCTCCGACCGAAGAAAAAAACACATTTTTTGGCCGCCGACCCTGTCAGAATGGCATAATATAAAAAAATAAAAAAAATTAAAAAAATTCCCAGAATTTCTGGAGACAAAATTTGTCTCCAAAAAATATGGGAATTCTTTTTTTTTTCCAATAGGCCAACAATTTTTTTTTATACTTTTTAAGACTGAAATAATACAAAAATATTCAAACGCGATTACAATTAATACAATGAACATCATTTTCTTTAGGTTTTTGTGTATTCAGCCAGGTTTGTTTCCACCAAACTTTTTTTCGACTGACCGACCCTCCCTCAAGGTGAACAAGAAATGAGAACCACAGTTATAAAAAGGGGCGCCCTTATCATGAATCTGCAGTTCTATGACAAAAACCAAAGTACGATATTACCTTTAATTAGTTTAATTCATGGCTAGAAATTCATAATATTGAGTAAGTGTTTGTTTAAATAGGTTTGTTTAATGTTTCTTCTATATCTACTTATTCGTTCAGACTTTTCACTTATTTTCAATTCAGTTTTTAATTCTACTTATTTGTCAGATTTCTCGCTCTTCTCTTTAATGCAACTTTTCATTTCTTAACATTAATTTTATTCAACAACATTTTCCGTTAAACAAGCAACATTTTGTTTCGCATTTTATTTATTAATTTATTTAATTTGTTTCTGCGGTTGTTTGTTTGGTTTGTTTTGCTTTGGCACTGTGCAATGGCGCAGTCACGTGGCACTTACTTCCAAGACAGAATTCCGTGTCGACCACGTTTTGGCCTTTGTTGACCTCATCGCCACACACAGCGCCCTCTACGGCAACTACCGTCGATGGATCCACGGTCATTAGGTTCAACATCCAGTTTTTAAAATCAGTTAAAGGACAGTCACAATTCAGCGGATTGTCATTCAATATCCTATAAGACAGGGGGAAAGGAATATTGTACATATGCATAATTATTACATGGGAATATCTGTTCTGGATTAAAGTGATGTTATGTTTCAATCACAAAAAGTGGGTGGGGTAACACTAAAGGTGTGGCTTGTTACAGCACAGCTATTCAAAGTTCAACATTCATAATGTTCATATTATTTGAGTGACATTTCAGGTGAACCAAATAGTGAAAGATTATACAGTACCCCGTTTAGAGCTTGAATTAAGTTATTAATCATTAATTAAAAAAAGGAACAAACTGAAACAAATGAAAGCTAATGAAAGCTAAATCCAAACGAACACGGTCACAATGTTCAATCCGTAATTGCGGGATACTTCATAATGTCAATTTTATTTTTTTGGGTTGCCAAAATCAATTTGAAGATTGATCAGCATATTCTTAGGTCTCTTCAGAAACCACGGGGTCGATTTCCCTATACGATCTATCGTAACTCGAGTTATGAAGGATAACCCATCTTATCTTATGTATGGCCGCAATGCTTCATAAGTCCTACGATTGATAGTAAGTTACGATGAGTTTGGTGAAATCGGCCTAAGCTACTGATTGGCTTTTAAAAGATGTAAGACGGTAGCGTACTAATGGCCGGAAAGAGACAACTAAGAACTTACTACATGCTAGGATGTTAGGAAACCTGCATTTTGTGGAGCAAATAATAGGTCTGCATTAAATGTGTTCCATTATTCTTTATAATACTGTACATGACAATTTATGTGGATCGGTTTGAGGTAACACCATGTAATATTCGTTTGTACTTTGGCACTTCTTATTTCTCGTCTCAACGTTTCGAATAGCCCGCTCTAGTCATCATCAGGAGAATGTCTTTGCATAACAGAAAAAGGAAAAGCTTGAAAAATCATCAAGAAATACACTGTGACCGACTAAAACAAGACTAAAAACAGATGGTACTACCCCGCAGACTTCTACGAATTTATCCAGTTAGGGGCCATGCAGTGCTTACTTTTAAATAGTTTAGGATAATATTAGTCTAAAGATGATAAACTTACAATCTACTCAGCGTGTCCAGCACGTGGAGATCACTAACGTCAATCACTGCTATACTGTTATTGGTAAGATCTCTATGAAGCGAATGGAAACAGTTTACACAAATTATTTCGGTATTGAACAGACGTACCTATAGGGTCTTTACGAAACCTGGGTCCAATTTCATAGAGCTGCTTAAGCACAAAATTTGTTTAAGCATGAAAAGTAATTTTCCTTGATCAAACAGAATTACCAACCAAATGTTCATGTGATGTTTTCTGCTTTTGACTTGTATTCGGCCATTGTTTGAGAGCATAACATTCACAAGGATTTTTGGCTGACATACTGTTCTTTTTACTAAGGTTTTTTTTTGTTTAAGCAAATTTGGATACTTATTTTTAAAAGCAGCTCTATGAAATTAGGCCCTGTGCCAATTTTATGGAATCCGTTACCGTAAGCAAAAAAACATCTTCGCTTACGATGGCAGACCCTTCTTGCTTACGGTAAACGTATTTCACGGGAGAGTTTTCTGTCTGGCAACGGTAAGCAAGGACTTTTTGCAGTGATGCATATAGTGCGTTTAAGCAGAAAACACTAATCAAGGTTTTCCTAGAAATTCTTCGCTAACCGATTATTGAAGCTAGTATCTCACTGAGCGGCGTATGCTGATACGAACGTTGCGAATTTTGGATTCGTCAATTTCTGACGAATGTTGGCAAGTGAAGTGGAGGGAAGGGCGTTCTGTCTCGGCCGGGGCCTCGGCATGGACCTTTCCTGTCCCCCGAGGGGTCTTTGCTCTCCTACTTTGTTTTATCGCATGACGATCTATTGGCAAATTTCTCTCGATGGGTCTATTTTATATAAGAACCATATGGCTATGTGGTCGCTAGCATATTGGCGAATCAAAAAGAACTTCAACGATACCGTCTTACAACCGTTTGCAAAGGCTTACGACTATGTTGCAAACGGTAGCAACTGTTTGCGGAAAAATAGATTCGCAAAGAAATTTTGAACATGTTCAAATTCGTTACGTTCGCAGGCATTCGCCGCTCTGTGAGATACTAGGCTATAGCCTAAGAGCCGAAAGTCTTACCTACGGATTTCATGAAATAGATTTCACGCGTAGCAGTGCCCGTAAGCACAAAACACCGTAACGAATTCCATTAAATTGGTCCCAGGCTTGCTGCTAAAGATTTGGTATTATTTTGCTATCACCATTATTTTGAGGCCAACAAAACGAAATGAAGGGATTCCAAGGGCCACCGTAGTATGACGAATCCGAAGAAAAGGCTCCAGCTTCGCCATGTGTCTCAAACCCTTCATTTCATTTAGGAAACAAAATGGCGGTAGCAAAATAAATCCCAAGCCTGGCCTCAAGACTATGCGGTGTAGCTGACCAGGCATGCATTCCTAGAGTTTGGACGCGTCAAACAAGCCAGACAAGCTCATTCCGATAATTATCACGTCATGACGACTAATTAAAACAAGGAAGTCGACTTTGTACAAATGACTTACTAAAACTTAAATCAATCAGGATATGACAACTTCTTATGTTGACTAGGCCGGGTAAAGTATGAGGATAAGTCGACTTCTCATTTTTTGCAAACTCGTCTTGTTCCGATTATAATTTTCGTTACAAAACGACATTAAAAAAAAAACGACTTGGCGAGATAAAAAAATGTGGTTTATCTGGATAAGTCGAATGACACTCGTGGAGCTCCGTAATTCAGATGAATTAACGCGACACTTCTAAAGTTAAAACGTCTATTGCCAAAGTCTTTATAAAGTGCTTGAAGACTTATTGGTTAAGTTACACCATGACTGACAACGTGATTAAAACGTAATATTACTTTGAAGCATCCCTTCGAATTTCGTATCATTATATAAGGTTAAGCAGCGATGAAGCAAAATGACCGACATGTCGAGCTTTATATTCAAAAGATGTTTTTGAAGAATTACAAAATATTGCCTCACGTATACAAACATGCATGGATTTAATGAATTGACAGTGGGTGGTTGTGTATGAGAAATAATAGGAAGCATAACTTACAAGACTCCGGTGTTTGGTGGGATGTTGGGTATCGATGACAGCATTTTACCGGTGCAATTGACGCGCTGACGCCCATCGGGCATCCTACTGCAGTCGCATAGGCTCCCCGTGCCACCTTGGCCAGTCGTGTCATCGCACACTGAACAGGCGGTCACTTCAAACGGGGAGAAGACCGCGGCCAGTGCTATGACCAGTCCAGCCAATCCTGGAATGCTGGTGGGTCCCATCTTACTTTCCTTCCCGTCTCCCTGGCACTGCAAAGCTCCAACCTCTCTTCCTAGTCAAGCTCTGTCCGTCCAGTGTCAGCCCCTTACAAACCTCGTTTGAATAAAGCCTAAGAAAAATCACATATCAAGCATCAAAATGAAATATGAATTATGACTATAGCCCACAATAGCCGCAATTATGTCCATTAATTTCAATTCAACTCCTCTCCAGTATGTTTTTCACTTTCAAATGAAACAGCTGCCGAGATTTGGAGCAATAGTACCGTGATGACCGATCTCTTCAACCGACGAAATGCGCCGTTGAACCGCCTCTCACTCGATAGAAATACCCCGAGCAGTAACCGTAATATTGTTCATATGGCAGCAGTGCGCATGCGTGATTAATATATCAACGATGAACGACGCTGAAAGAAGAGAACAAAATGATTTCAAAAGTCCGTGCAAACATCAAGGACTTGAAAACCATTAATACGAATAGACATATCTCTCAGATTATATGAAAGGGCTAATTGGACGAACACTCTGTGTAAAACTGTGCGTGTTCTCTGCGATAATTGTTTCGGCAAACAAATATTTTTCTGCGGAAATCAGCGACACTTGACAGCACTCCAGAGCGAGGCTTTTATGAAAATCATGCATGGGCGAAACTCTTTCCCAATCAGCCAATATCACTTGATAAAAAATACTTCTTTCTTGGCAGTTTTTAATAGGAATTTAGAAAGGGATATGAAATAATAAACGTGTATATCAATTTATAAAAAAAAATGAATTCTTAAATTTAAGTGCGTTTTACTTTTTAATATCCGTGAAGTGAATTTTATCGGGTTTTTAGCCATTTGTCCGTTTTTTCACCATATTTTTGCAAAATTTCAAGCATTTCGCAAACAGACAGCGATAATTTGTCAAATTTATTGGTCGAAGCAAGAAAGCCAAGCGGTATTTTTTCTTCATTTTATTTCTTCTATTTCTTCTGTTCTCAAAAAACAATTTTGCACATGGATCGTTCCGTTACAAATTAACGCCACAGAAGAGACTCCGGGGATTAGAAGTGCGTGTTTCCTGAAAGACGGAGGTGTGTGCGCGATAAATTACCGTGATCTCAGCCGATACGTGTGCCGTGTTTACCGCCACTTGAACCCGCTCCATCGGGCGAGAGAGCCGCGGTGCGTTTTGCCTCCCGACCGTAGTGCCGACCTGTCAATATTCGGACCGATAAAATAAACAGCTCAATTTTTGTTTGTTTTGCTCTTCGGTAGAATTTTGTGGCAAGGCATTTTTTCGTAAATTGAATGAATGTTGAGATCGCATGAACATTTTTGTGCAGTAGGAGAGCACATTGTTTCTGAAGGTTGTTGTCAAAACGCATAAAAACCGTTCTTTCATATTAATTCTCATAAATTCATTTTCTTTTTATAATTACATTTATTACGCGCCTTTTTCTTAAAGTTACAAAGCACGGGCTACAACGTAATCAGATTGCCGGTATTCATTAATCTTGTTAAACTTAAGGTAATATCATTCTTTAGTTTTTGTCAAAGAAATGCAGATTAATGGGCAACAATATCAAGGCAGATACAGTACAGTCATCTGTGAAATTTTCAGTCCCATACGGTGCCCACTTTTTGAGAAAACAGTGAAAAACACAGTATTTAAAAACATTTTTTTCACCGCTATTTTTGATCTTTAAAAGATCAAAATTGTTTTTAGTCATTGGTTTTACTCTTTTCTGGATAAATACCGCATGTCAGGCAAAGCATTTACTTAGCCTGTTTCTACCATCACCATCTTTATACCCTGTAAGTAACGGATAAATCTGTGAAGATTTCTGTTTCGGTATGCTACCAAAGGATGATAATACATTTAAATATCTATAATTTCATTTCAGTTTATCATTACATGTATTCTGTCTTCATAATGGCTCGCAAACGTTCCAAAGAATATTGCGATAACGTTTAATTGAGGATCATTTATAACATACATAATTTTAAGTTTTCTTATAGAATCTCACCCACCCCCTCCACTGTTCGAGAGTTAATGAAGCCCCGCCCACCCTCCTATACTTGCATAAACTTGATGTTTTAAAGGACCATGTCAACTTTCTCATATGTTCCATCAGTTTTCCCATTCCATAGTGCAAGTACAGCAGTAGATTAGTTCAGATGCAATAAATCATCGAGATAATTATTGTCTTAATGTGACATTTCCACGAAAAGCAATTTTCACGTCTGCCTAAGAATTATTTTTCTTAATAGCTGTATTATTCCGACCAATTTGCGATGGCAGAAGTGCGAGGAAAGAGCATGGGGGTTTTTACATGAAATATTGGCCATTAAACCAACTGATTTGACAGGTTGTTTGGGCAGTACGCAATCTATCATTATTCATGCTATCAAACTGCCAGAGAGATGCAGCTGGTTTGTATATTGACCTTTACGAAATGAGGCTTGGGATTTAGTTTAGGCTTGGGATTTTATTTTAGGCTTGGGATTTTATTTTAGGTTTGGGATTTAGTTTAGGCTTGGGATTTTATTTTAGGCTTGGGATTGAGTTTAGGCTTGGGATTTTATTTTAGGCTTGGGATTTATTTAAGGCTTGGGATTTTATTTGAGGCTTGGGATTTTATTTTAGGCTTGGGATTTAGTTTAGGCTTGGGATTTTATTTTAGGCTTGGGATTAAGTTTAGGCTTGGGATTTTATTTTAGGCTTGGGATTTAGTTTAGGCTTGGGATTTTATTTTAGGCTTGGGATTTATTTAAGGCTTGGGATTTTATTTGAGGCTTGGGATTTTATTTTAGGCTTGGGATTTAGTTTAGGCTTGGGATTTTATTTTAGGCTTGGGATTTTATTTTAGGCTTGGGATTTATTTTAGGCTTGGGATTTTATTTTAGGCTTGGGATTTATTTTAGGCTTGGGATTTATTTTAGGCTTGGGATTTTATTTTAGGCTTGGGATTTTATTTTAGGCTTGGGATTTAGTTTAGGCTTGGGATTTTATTTTAGGCTTGGGATTAAATTTTAGGCTTGGGATTTTTGTTTGCTACCGTCATTTTGTGTCCTAAATGAAATGAAGGGCTTGAGATACATGGTGAAGCTGGAGCCTTTGTTCGGCTTCGTCATGTGGCACAATCCCTTCATTTCGTTGTGTGAGCCTTGAATGGCGGTAGCGAAATAAAACCCAAGCCTAGCCTCAAGCCTCAGGTCCACAGACAGATAAAGATGTTACCGTTGGAAATTTGCTAATCTCGAGCTCATTTCGAGGGCGCGACGCCATCTCTTTTAGGCCCGCTTCAAACGTCGAACTTCTGCCGTGTCTTATTCAAATATTGGCCCAAGTTTGAATTAGACTCGGCAGAAATTCGACGTTTGAAGCACCTGCCGGTTTTCTGCCGTAAGATCGACAGGGCTTGCCGCTTTTAACGGCAGAAGAGCGGCACGGCTTCAAACGTCGATTTTTTTGCCGTGTCTAATTCAATTGAAACGTCCCAAATCGGAGTTCCACCCTGTATACCAGTTTAAAAGAGAGACCACAGCCTTCTCGCAGAATAAAGCTATATCATAAAGCTCTCTTGGTCCGCCATGTTCGAATTTGTATTAAGTTTAACAGAAAACCGGCGTTTGAAGCAATTGCCGAACTTCCACTGCTTTTATGCCGATTGCAATGTATTGCATTAGACCCACCACAAGTTGTTTTTCAGATAATGAAAAAAAGGTGATCGAAGTCGGGCGCCTGTCGTGTTGCTGGAAGTTTCCTTTCTTCAAATCATGACTTCAGCTCTCATTGTTATTGAATAGTTTATTATTCTTTCACATTATAGTTTCTCTCTGTAACTACGGAAGCTTAAAGTGACCATCCGAGTTTCCGAGTTTTCGAGATAATTATCTCAGAAAGACGCCTTTCCGTGATATTCTATTTCCCTGATATCCTATCAATAGAAATAATATATTCTATCTCTGATATTCTCCTATATTCTATTCTATCTTTCGTTTCGAAATGCATTTCTGAGATAATTATCTCGGAATCTCGGTAACTCGGATGGTCACTTTAAGCTTCCGTACTGTAACAGTGAAAGGGGTGGTTGTATATTGAGTTTAAAATCTCCAGCCAATTCCACTCCATGACGTTCGACGCAGCGGCCAGTGATAAAAATAAACAAATTGTAGATTTTCATCTTGACAGCCGATGGCTGGGCTCCTTCAGCATACTCATTAATTTGTTTTGACACTCGTGGTGTTAATGACGGGGCGATTTCGTGAGAATGTGTTGCTTCGAGAGTTCGTGATGTTTGATTTATTCAACCAATTACCTTCAAATGGCAATTGGAGGACCCCGTACAGCGCGTCTGGATGAGCAGCTGTTCAGGCAGATGGTCTCAAATTTGAAATGGACTTTATGCCAAATTGAAACAAAAGGATCACACTTCTACTTGTACTTTTTTCTAGCGAAGTAATTATTTTTTATTTAGATTTTTAATGAGAAATCGACAACGCCCACAGTATCTCTTAAGTCTTTCCTCTTTTATATTTGATCTTTTAAAAAAACAAAAAGATTTTCGGTCGTTGTTTTTACTAATTTCTGGATAAATACACAATTTCAGGCGGAACCATTTTTAACGGTATATTTCTACCACCACCATCTTCAAACCCTGTAAGTTATACGTAAATCTGTGAATAGTATGATACTACCTTTAAGGATAAGAATATCAGTTAGTTTTTTTCATGTTTTTTTACTCTAAAAATAACCTTATAACAGAAATTAAGGATCGGATTGATTTTCTTATTTACCCATCCACAATTTCGTTGGGGTGTTTGTTTGTTTGTTTGTTTTATTGTGTTTTGATTTTACTATCTTTCTATGTTACCTCTTTGTTTTTTGTTATACAACAATAATCTCAAAACATCGGCCGTTTAGTAGCACAACATTTGAATGAATTTCCCCACTGACGAAGTTTTCGCATGTTCAAATACCGATTGAAATTATATACAAATTAGTATGCCACAAACAAACTGTCAAAATGCACACAACAAAAATCCATGAACATATTCATACTGTGCACGTACGACAGACAGATAAGTTGAGCAATGTGAACATTATTAGTCATACTGGTGAACATGCCAGTGAATGTTATGTTCAATGACTTTACGTGGAGGGAAACAAACATGTACTGCCCACATTCTGCTGGGACCAGTTGGAAAAGTACGGAGCTCCACGAGTGTCATTCCACTTTATTCAGATAACCACACAATTTATCTCGCCAAGTCGACTTTTTGAGTGGTAAAAGTCGTCTTGTCTCAATAATTATCTCAACAAGATTGCTTTAATGAAAACGAGAAGTCGACCTATCCCGATAATTTAACTGGCCAAGTCAACAAAGACGTGAATCTAAAAAGTCGTCTTATCCTGATATGTGACGGTTTCAGTAAGTCGTCTTTTTGGCAAGATACATATCAGAAAAAAATGAGAAAATTCACTTTAATAGAATAAGTGTACACACGACACGTGTACTTTAAAATCTGTTTCGAAGCCCCAGCTAATTAACTAACTCACCTAGTGTCCTGCGTCGGTAGAGTTTAAGCGGGCAACAAACTGTAGTACCAATGACAGCACTGCAAACTATGTGTAAGCCTGCAAGCAGATGCCAAAATACGCGTTTCTGAGTCTAAAAATACATCTATTCCTCGATGATTTTGGACTTGTTATTAAAACACCAAATCATCCGTTACCGAGACAAACATTGTATGAAACACTGATTGCAACAATTAACATGTATGTTGAAACACTAACAATTCGAAGTCCAGATCAGTAATTCATTCGGAGAATAACTTAACTTTCAGACTTTGAAATCTGCCCTGCGAAAGGTATAATTATAGTAAACGCATGCACCCTGGTCAAATGTTGACTCTGCAGCGGGATATGATCCTGTAGAAATCTGGTTTACAGGATAGTGTTATCTAGATATTATTTGCTAAGCTATTATATAGCAATCTCCCTTCATTTACTATTCAATAGGGTCATGGCATTACATATGCCAAAAGTCACTATTATGTGTTCCAACGCACGCCCGCACTTCATGGAGTTGATAATATAATTTTAAAGATACAGTACTGCAGGATTGGTAACATACCCAAACGGAAATGTTCACAGATTTACCTATAACTTTCAGGGTATAAAGATGGCGCTGGTAGAAACATACCGTTAAAATATTTCCTTCTGAAAAGGTGTCTTTATCCAGAAATTAATGAAATAAAGACCGAAAACAGTTTTGATCTCGGGGTAAGATCAAAACCATTCTTTATGTTTTATGAGAAAAAGTTAGTCGTGTATTCGCTGTTTTCTCGGGACTCAGATGTCCGATTGAGCTCATATTTTCGCTGGTGTATCATTTCATGTACATGCTGGATTAGACAAAGTGTAAGTGATATTCTGTGACCTTTACCAATCATGTATTATACTTTGAACAAAAACGCCCACGAGATGTTATCAGCCGTCAATGAGGCCAATTTCATAGAGCTGCTTAGGAACACAAATGTGCTTAAGCATGAAATGTCTACCATGATCATTTGATTTTCATGTGATGTTTACTGCCTTTGACTTGTATTCGGTCATTGTTTGCTGAGTATAATATTCACAAGGATTTTTGGCTGGCATACTGATTTTATTTACCAAGGTTTATGGTGCTTAAGCAAATTTTGGTGCTTAAGCAGCTCTATGAAATTGGTCCCATACGTCAATGTCGTTTTTAGGGAGACATTTCGAAATCTCCCTTAGGTTTTCCCTTTTAAAGACATAATTATTTGTACAGTCCATATTTTAATAGAATACAGATGTCAATATGAAGATTTGTCAATTTCAAGTTCATTTGTTTGGAGGATGTTTAGAAATAGGTATATAAGTAAAGTTTTGTGCAACCTATGGAAAAGTCTCCCAATATACATGTAAGTATTAAGTACCCGTCCTCGGTTATTATATGAGTATTATTACTATTTCTGTTTCATTCTCGATCCGATACATAAACATTATGGACTAATTTAACTGTCTTTGACACGTTCATGATAGTAATGCATACTAATACTTACTAGTCCCCTTTCGATAATCAATTGAAAGTCCTTGCGATATGATCTGCCATATAGCCCGACCTATGTGAAGAACAGAGAAATATTCTCGGACGAGAAAACCATAAGATGGATCTCATCATATCGTACATCGTCTTTGGGAGGAATTGCCTGATATCATAGCAACTGTAGTATACGCCCGGGTCAAGCATGCGCGGGATAGGCAACATAACAATTTGGTGATTATTGTTATGAATGCTTAGTAAATGTTTAACATGAGGCGAATTGGACAACAACAGTGCGGTCAACTTGAATGTGCATTTCACGCGAACCGCCAATTGTATAATAATACAGAACGAACTACATGTATGATTCAGGGTTTCCGTCAGTTCTGCAAAAGGTGGTTAAAAGGCCACTACAGGATTGTTATAGAAAATGCTCAATTACAGCAGAAAAACAAATTCAATTATTGAGAAATGAGCTTTAATTGACAACAATTATTTATTTCCCAATTGTATTTGACACTTAGGCATTGTTCTCTAAAAATGAAGATTTTTTGTCAAATTTCAAATTAAGCTCTACAGTGTTACATTCGTATAGGTATTCTCTGTAGGACGCCTGTGGCTACTTTCCGTTTATTTTGGTGATGACTTGGCAATTGTTTTCACCTCTTGTTTGCTCGACAAATTGAGCAGTAACAACGTCGATATACGCAAACCTGTTCCCATGGAAACATATCTACGAGCCAAGCTCCCCAGCATGGGCGTAGATCCCGGGGGGGGGGGGGGGGGGTCTAGGGGGGTTGCAACCCCCCCCCCCCCCCCCCCCCCCCAGTTTTCACTTTGTATATAATAAAAAATTATTTTGTGCACAAACGTATATGGAAGTACGACCAAGCTACCCCCAGGTCTGAGGACGTGTCTACACTACTGCTCCCCAGAGTGCCCTATAGCTGCTCGGCCATGTATAGTAATGATAACATTGTTTCAAGACGTTCGTAGTCCGGCTAGGCAATTACGACGCCAAACACCGTGATAAAAGTCCAATCAGATAAAAACTGTTTCACTTACAGAGAATTTGAAGTCACTTCAAGGCGTTGTAAGGTCATATTTGTGTATCATTTTATTGTTGGTTTGTCCCTTAGTCTGGTTGATGGTCTGGGCTACCACAGATTATACTCTGTCAACATTTCCCCAACCGTCTGTGTTTTCTGCAATCCGAATGGCCTCATTCAGACTGAGCCCTGTCCATTCTGTGATGTTATTCTTCCATCTCTTGTTCTGTCTGCCTCAGACTGAGCCCTGTCCATTCTGTGATGTTATTCTCCCATCTCTTGTTCTGCCTGCCTCAGACTGAGCCCTGTCCATTCTGTGATGTTATTCTCCCATCTTTTGTTCTGTCTGCCTCAGACTGAGCCCTGTCCATTCTGTGATTTTATTCTCCCATCTCTTGTACTGTCTGCCTCAGACTGAGCCCTGTCCATTATGTGATGTTATTCTCCCATCTCTTGTTCTGTCTGCCTCAGACTGAGCCCTGTCCATTCTGTGATGTTATTCTCCCATCTCTTGTTCTGCCTGCCTCAGACTGAGCCCTGTCCATTCTGTGATGTTATTCTCCCATCTTTTGTTCTGTCTGCCTCAGACTGAGCCCTGTCCATTCTGTGATGTTATTCTCCCATCTCTTGTACTGTCTGCCTCAGACTGAGCCCTGTCCATTATGTGATGTTATTCTCCCATCTCTTGTTCTGTCTGCCTCAGACTGAGCCCTGTCCATTCTGTGATGTTATTCTTCCATCTCTTGTTCTGTCTGCCTCAGACTGAGCCCTGTCCATTCTGTGATGTTATTCTCCCATCTCTTGTTCTGCCTGCCTCAGACCGAGCCCTGTCCATTCTGTGATGTTATTCTCCCATCTTTTGTTCTGTCTGCCTCAGACTGAGCCCTGTCCATTCTGTCACGTTATTCTCCCATCTCTTGTTCTTTCTGCCTCAGACTGAGCCCTGTCCATTCTGTGATGTTATTCTCCCATCTCTTGTTCTGTCTGCCTCAGACTGAGCCCTGTCCATTCCGTGATGTTATTCTCCCATCTCTTGTTCTGTCTGCCTCAGACTGAGCCCTGTCCATTCTGTCATGTTATTCTTTGTGGTTATTTATAGACCTATTTTCATTTTAGTTTAAGCAGATCGGAAGAGACAATCTCATAAAAGTTCCTCAGCAATTTCAAAATCAGGATGAAGGATTTTTCTTTCTGATTTTGAAGATCATGGGTTTGGGGAAAGTTTGAAATATTTTGACCATCTTCGTTGAGGTGCATGGAGTTTTGAAAGAAATGACAAATCGACATTGGAAACGATTTTGGTGGGCTGTCGAAAATATCAGGCAATATGCCGGCTATTGTGAAAATACGATGCCGGCCATTGCCCGTCGAAGAAGCAGAGTTTGAGTAGATTGTAAGCAAACAAAAATAATGTCTGTAATTGGCAAGCACTTAAAAAAAAGGAAATGAATTGGCACAATAACTTTTTTTTCATGTTTTGATTCAAACCCTAGATAATAAACTATACTACGGAAGATCATTAATGACACCCTGCTGATGGATATTGAAAAATAAACGTTTTGTACTGTGGATATGGGTTTCTGAGAAGAGCCTTTATAAAAAGAATTGAAATAAAAAATAAATACTATTCTGTATAGACTAATCATTGTATGCATTTATTTATAATCTTTATTTTTTAATACACAAGTATATCATCATAAAAGATAAAAAGGGAAATTTTCCTCTGTCACCTCGTTTAATATTTTTTATAATTCCACTAATAAACATTAATTGTTTTTTTTATGCCATACCCGCATTCATCAATATCCGATGGTCGTATTTTTAGCCTTTGGGAAAAATACTGTTAGGATCGAAACGGCAGGTCCTACTAACTCAAAACACTTGATATATTTCAGGTCATAATGGTGTTTTTTGTGCACGATCTGGCTCACTGCCGCAGCGGCACATATCTCTTCAAAGACCGATCTCTCTCTCTCTTTGGTAGCACACCGAAACAGAAATTCACAGACTTACCTATAACTTACAGGGTATAAAGATGGTGATGGTAAACAAATAATACCGTATTGTTTCTGCCTGAAATGCTGTATCTATCCAGAAAAGAGTAAAACCAATTACCCAAAATTTGTTTGATCTTTAAAAGATAAAAAATAACGGTGAACAGATTTTTTAAAAATACCGTGGGCGTTTTTACTGTTTTCTAAAAAAGTGGGCACTGGCATGAGAGTGAACTTTTCACAGATAACCGTTACTGTATTTCCCTTGATATTTTTGCCCATGAATCTATATTTCTTTGACAAAAACCAAAGTATGATGTTACCTTTAAAGATATAAGTTGTATCACGCACGTAACGTGCACAGACGGTACCGTAGATCCCTCCCTCACGCGCCGTGAAATTCATGTATCAACCCGGCCAAGAAGCCCTGAATCTCAAGCACCAATCTTTGGCGTGAAGTGCATCGACCCAATGGAACAAACTCCAATTTCTATACATGTAAATTATGCACTGCCCCAGCGGTGCGTCATCGGTTTCCATGTTTGATGAATGTTTACTCGGCTTCGACTCGTGGAATGGAACATTTTATCTGTCGCCGAATTAAATTATTCTTACCATTCCACTCATAAACATTCACTATTTGTGTAATACCACGGCCGTAAAAATCAATATTCGACATTTGCATTAATGTTAGCAAAACAAACGGTTCTCGAGTAACCCCGGCCGCCATTTTAAAGATTTATTTGTTTGACTAACGGCCACCAATCATTAGAATAGTACCGTGGAAGTTCTATTGAACGGATTCAGATAGAAGGAATAATTTAGTGACATGTGATCAAGATCCACCAATCAGATGACGGGGATTTATGTGGGCATGCGTTGTTTATACAATCGATCATCTGACACTCTATCTGAACTCAGATTCACCCATGAACATGTCACTCTGACTCACAGGTCCCCGATAGATACTCCAGAAAGAAAGGAGATCTGATTAGCTGTACCCACCTTCAATTAATCAAATTCTGTTTCGCGTATGAAACCGCAATGAGTGAGCAAAACAAACCCTTCACACGAGCTCAATATAACGCACCCCCATTTAATGTGTCAACTCGACACTTCAAAATGAATTATGTTTTTCTTTACTGAACAAATTAATCCGAGGTATTTGACATCGGGAATGATTTTGAAAACCACCGGTGGCGTGTTTTGCATTAAAGGTAGTATCATACTTTGGCAGCATACTGAAATAGAAATCTTCACAGATTTACCATGCAGGGTATGGAGATGGTGATGGTAGAAACATACTGTTCAAATTGTTCTGCCATGCAGAAATGCTGTATTTATAAACTAAAGAGTAAAACCATTCACCCAAAATTGTTTGATCTTCGGAAGATCGAAAATAACGTGAAAAGATAAAATATATATAGGCCTATATTGTAGACGAATTCACTGTTTTCTTAAAAATTGGGCACCGTATGGGACTTGAAATTTTCACAGATATTTTTGACCATGAATCTGCATTTCTTTGACAAAAACCAAAGTATGACATCACCTTTAACTCACGCCTGCTTTGGGTTTCATTCCTTTGACGACGCTGGTTAATTGATGATAACAGTGTAACATTGGCAAAAAGAAACTCAGACACTTGAAAAACAAAAACCAACAAAACCAATGAAGATTAATAGCGACCATTTTATGCCCCTGTGTATCGGAAGCAGAGCTACATGGCTGCCGCTTATCTCTACCGGCTTGTGCAAGGAGAAATACAACACAAAATGCCCTAAAGTTGGTTGCATCATTATCATAGGTCTTTAAAACACAAACAGAATTTGGCCGACATTACAATGCAAGTTCAATTGAACAACAACTAAGTGGACGGCCATTTTGCTCCCAAACTCTAAGTTCTCTCAAAGAACTCAAAGTAATGTCAAACAGCGACCTCTACGGTGGAATAAATCGCGACAGCTCGGGGTAAATAATTATAATTAGAAAACGAGAATTATTTAAACTTGAACCACGCTACTAATAATTGGAATAGCGCCACCAAAATGCATCAACAGCTTACACCACCTTATCATTGAGGGCGCACTCCATTGAGAGCGATCGAATTAATCGAAACACTTCACTCAATAATTACCTTTGAAAACTAGACTTAGAGAAACAAACATCAGTACACCAAGAAACTTAATTGTTATAAAAGTATTTCCAAAATAGAAATTATAAAATAATGACCGTAACTCTACATGTGTCAAGTGTTTTAAGCATGATGTAGGCTATTTATGACGAAGGATACGCCACAAACTTGACAATAAGTGTATTAAACTGATTCTATGACCATTGTTTCTGATTTGATCTACGATAGCTGTTAAACATTATAATTGTTCGTTTTCTAAGGTACAGTTCAGGATTGGTAACATATCCAAACAGAAATGTTCACAGATTTACGTATAACTTTCAGGATATGAAGATGGTGCTTGCATTAACATACCGTTGAAATAAATTATTTCCGCCTGAAATGGTGTGGTTTTTTCCCGCAAAATTAGTAAAACAAAGACTGAAAACAGTTTCGATCTCGGGAGTAAGATCAAAACCATTCTTAATGTGTTAAAGGAAAAATTGAGTCTGTTTTTGCGCTATTGTCTCGTGACTCAGATGTCAGATTGAGCATCATAGTTCATTTTATGTACATGTACATGTACTTGTACATAGACAAAGTGTGAGTGCTGTTCTGTGTCCTTTATTACCAATCAGGTATTATACATTTATGCACCTTAATTAAGTTTAACACTGAGTTAGAATGCCCACAAATTACTTCCTTTCAGATACTGTGAATTTAATTCACAATTGGAAAGATGAAGTTGGATCCAGTCCCATTTTGACGGACAGATTTCGACTCAAAAAGTGACAAAAACTTTCTCTTGAACGCCGTTATGTGACATTATAGTCACTTATCCTCACACAAAAGCAGATAATGATGCATTGGTTTGGTATGATAAGGGGTGTGATTATAATGAGAACTCATTTCCGCATTGGGAAGGAGTGACAGCGTTTTGTTCGTATATCGATCGAGTTCTTTCATACGATTCTGCATCAGTGTCCAGCACACAACCGCAGTGCACTCCCAAGGTTAGCAGTCGTGTGTGATGGACGTCCAACAACCTCCGGTTACATAACGCGCTGTTTGGCCGGCAAGAGAGACCCTTTCATACCATAGCTGTGGTCATCATTTACAGAGTGGGATAATCCTATAGGATAACTTTACAGGCCAGTGGATTTGCACTGGGTATTATTTTGAGGACCGACTTCATCCTTGGGTCGTCTCGCTCTCAATCATTTCCTGGTTCAGACAGTTCGTGTCAGTCAGTGTAAACCTATGTCATCAAGTACTTAGTTTGTGAGCATCGGTAGGTGAGTACGCGACTTGCGTTGCATACGACGTTGAGTAGCGAGGAGTTGACTGGCTTTAGTATTCATACCTTCACGTACACAATTTTGTTCCTGGAAAATATAATTCCATTCAACTTTCTAATACCTTTGGAACTCGTAAAACGGATGGTGACCCCCGTTGAGTGACTGCACTGCATGCACAGAACTGTTTTTATTCAGTCGTATAAGTAATAGTATACGGTGAGGTGAAAAGCTAACCCAGTCGCCAGATTCACAAAGTTCCCTGTCAACGCTTCAACAGGTAAGTCAGTGCTGCCAATTAATACTACTGTATGTACGGGTTGAACTTTCAACAAGGCTTATGATTACTGAATAGATGCCTAATAAATCCCTTAATAAAATGTGGAGATGGAGCTTTCTCTTATGCAGGGCTATCTCTGTGGAACAAGTTGCTTCACGATCCTACATCACTAACTTCTGCTAATTTGTACAAGTAATAAACTGCTGCAAACTGCTCATCAGCCAAAATAATGACTTGAGAATTTGTAAAATGCTTGGAGTTAGGAGGGCCTGGCACGTTCCGATCCTAGCATGGATCTTTATCGAAGGCCATTTATCTTTAGCCTTTCCGAACGCGTCAGGTCAGGCCCTCCTAACTCCAAGCATGTTATATATTTCAGGTAATTTTTGGCCGATGAGCAGTTTGCAGCAGTTTATTACTTGTACAAATTAGCAGAAGTTAGTGATGTAGGATCGTGAAGCAACTTGTTCCACAGAGATAGCCCTGCATAAGAGAAAGCTCCATCTTATTTGCTTGGAGTTATGGAGGGCCTGACGTTTCCATCCTAGCAGGATCTTCCCCAAAGCCTCTGAGAAAGATCCTGCTAAAGGATCGAAACGTCAGACCCTCCCATCTCCAATCATTTTTACATCTTATTTGTCTAGACTGGCTTGTAGTTGAAATAACTGCTAACGTATAATGTGTAACAATTTATTATTATTAATTTTTATGGTAAATTCATCTTTCTCCTGTGTGTCTTAAAGGTATAATACATGATTGGTATTAAGGTCACAAAGCTGCATTTATATTTTGTCTGATCCAGCATGTGCATGAAATAATAAACCTGTGAAATTTTGAGCTCAATCGGACATCTGAGTCACGAGATAACAGCGAAAACCCGACTCAATTTTTCTTATAAAACAAAGAATACTGTTTTTGATCTTACTCCGAGATCAAAACTGTTTTCGGTCTTTGTTTTACTAATTTCTGGATACATAGGCCTACACCATTTCAGGCGGAAAAATTTTAACAGTACGTTTCTACCATCACCATCTTCATGCCCTGAAAGTTATACGTAAATCTGTGAATATTTCTGTTTGGGTATATGTTACCAATTCTGTACTGTACCTTTAAGCAAAAGTGGATTTGCGCCTTATAAATCGCATGTAGACTCGTCTTCTTCTTGTTTTAAAGAATGAATATAATATCGAGAAAGATGTTCATTTATTAGTTTTCCTGTCTTTTGTTTCGTCATATCTATGATGAATCAATATTTATCATGATGGTCGATCTATGTGATACATCATTATCATGTCTTTTCCAATCAGGGACTACAAATGTGTACACATTCATCAACATGCATGAACTAATGAGATATCGTATAAGCCTATTCTTGTCATTATTGCCCCCGACAACCCCCCTCCCTCCCACAAAAATCCATTAGTGGAACTGTACTTCAAGTTGGTACATTATAAATAAAATATCACATGATGATGTTTGCATGAAAGCAATACCCACTCTTCAAATCGGCTACATGCCTATGAGTTAACCGAAGTGAACGTATAGCGGTTCTTTCATCAACTTTCACCTCTGTCGGATCGGATTCGAGTCCGGCTCGGTCCTCAAGTGGATTGGGTTTTCAGTCCCAACCGGATTCTGTGGGATTTACCCAGAATTTTACTCTGGGGTTTTCCTCGACCCACCTCTAAAACTGTATCTTCTTCTCATCATCTTTCCATAAAGGATGATCAGGCTTTCGAGCTACATTGCCTAGGGCGCTTTCGAAGAATCCTTGGTGTCATTACCATAAATGAATAATATTAATAATAATCGTTTCAGAGCATCGATTAGAGAATTTTTTAACAGTGTGCACCGCACCGTTTACGTACTTGTACCAGTTTATATGGCCTATTCTTCAATATCCTTTTGAAAACAGATTGCCCTATAGAAAAAAAACTGAATGGACATAATCATAATGTCTACGTGGTTGACTAAAGCACTGATTCGGGGTTATAGTCATTATAACCTATGATTTTATTGGGAAAGAAGCAGATTTGTTTTTCTGTTTTAATTCCAGTCGGGCGTATCGATATCACAGACCTATAACTTTGTGAAATGTCACTGGAATAGTAAAGCACTACATAGGATACTATACCCTTCGTTGTATTGCATGGTATGAATTTTACATAACTTGAAACATCAAAAGGTTTGAAGTGGGGTGGATGTGTGCATTTGTGAAGCCTGGCAGACTAAGTAAGCAGAGGATTTGTTCACATGAGTGCGTTTGGTTGCCCTCTAGTACGTGTCAGTATTATACAATAACTGCACGTCCTTAGCGGTCAGTTTGTCGTTCTGCTGAGTGAAATGAAGAATACATGTGGGCCTTGGACCGATGGCTGTGATGTGGAAAGGTCAGACACGTAGCTTAATTTTCGTTTACATGTATTGTGTGATTATTTTAATTGCCACCTCCACCGGTCGTATGGGCACTGGAAGGGTTACTTTCAGTTACATTGAGCACGGTGAGTGTCAATTAGTCATGCAGCAAAAATGACCTTTTTTTAATCCACACAAAGGGCAACTAGCTTCGATCACTGATTTGTTCATGACAGATTTGGCAAAAATGAGGTTAGCTTCTACTTTCATGATATTTCCAATGTCTTACGACAATAAACACCACATTTCTATTGCTTGAGTACGAAGCTTGCAATAGGGACATGCTAATAAAATAAATTTGCCCCTCTCTGACCTAACTGGTACGTACGAGATTTCCTTCGTACGGCTTATAGTCGTACGTACGACTTATGAATATCTCGTATGTACGAGATACACATCGTACCTACAACATATACAACTCACACGTATGACTTATATCTCGTACGTACGATATATGATTCATAAGTCGTACGTACAAGATAGAAGTCGTACGTACGAGATGTCGTATGTAATGAGATACACATCGTACGTACGACATATAACTCGTAGGCCCTACGTACGACATAAATATTATAACTCTTACAAATTAATTTGATCAGCATGTCCCTAATACAGCTTCGTACTTGAGAGTGTATACGTCCAATTAGTAGCTTTATATTGTTGTGAATGCATTATAATTATCAACATGCTCGCAACCTGAACATTGACGGAATTCCAGATATCAAGCGGTGCTGAGTGATGCAAGAAATGTTTATAATCCCAGTAGGCCAATGAAACCAAACTTTGGCAAGCAGCCGTTTTTAGTCAATGTGTGAACTCGATGTTTGACGTGAGCTACGTACTCGATCACGCACGGAATGGCATGCGTGCAAACCAATGGTATAGGCCTGTGAATAATAATTAATATTGTTGGAAGCAGTATAGGCCTACATGTATAGTTCGTAGGATTTTGCAGTGAAACCGAACTGTTTTGTGAACGATTGTGGCTCTGAGAAGGAGCCGGTAATTTAACTGGAATTTTCTGGCAGTGTGTGTGTTCTGCCCGGCTGTCATCAGCTGAGACAGCACTTTTAGGCTGCAATCGGAGTAGGCCCTACTCGTGTCTCGTGGTTGCAATGAATACTGTCCATGATGCATGAATCTGCCACAGTAGTCTAGCCCTATAGGCTTAAGCAGTATAGTCCCTAATAGTCGTGGAGCAGTGATTGAGCCAGCAACTGAATTACGGTAAAGTTACAGTGATTTGCCGTTCTGCGGACATCAGTAATTGCCAATTCAACTGTTTCAACCAATTTGTTCTAGCAGTACCACTAGTTCATATGGTTTTTTGGTTGTTTTTGCACGGTTACGCCAATGGTGCCGAATTGATATCTGTATATCAGATACTCCAAGGCCAAATGAGTTAGACTGCAGAATCTGTGACGTACTGGGTAATCTGTGAAGAATTTGGGCTCAGAAATCCTCTCAGAAACTTGGAAGTTTCTCGTATCTCGTGTGGAGTCGTACGTCAGAGAAGACCTTCTTATTTTTGTGTTCATGTCAGTCGGATGTTTACCTCATGCATAGCATGAATTGATGATTGCATATCTTTGTCCTGAATACTGAATAACATCACATTTGTAGAGCTTCGCTCTGTCATAAAGGACTAAAGGAATGTGACTATAGGCCCTGTTCGATGACTGCGACGACTGTGTCACGAGTGCGTAACCTCCGGGGTTTGACTAGGGCCGTGACCGAAACGGGCTTGGGGTATCTCCACGTATTTCCGATGGAGCGAAGACCTAGACCTAGCTCTAGACAACAGATTCGGACGCAGCCTTTGACGCACGCGCTCAAACGTTCTGCGGCTGCGCAATGCCTTTCAAAGGTCATGGCTTTAGACCAATGGAAAAGCTAGAACGCCACCGAATTTTCCGTTGAATTTAAGGCAAGTCGCACAGCTAGCCTAAAATTGAGAAAATTGAACTTTCTGCCGAAATTATTGGGGGGGGGGGGGAGAAAATACTATTTTCGAGAGAATCATCACACCTTTCTGCATGACAGAATTGTATGATGTTGTTATTCCCGCCATTTCATTATCTTTGGGAAGATCATTCAGACTTTTCTCAAGGATTCACCAGGGACGTCGGTCGCTCTCATGCATTTGTGTCCTTCCACACGATGCCACTTTTGTAAGATTTCTCAAACATGAGAACAACTCGCAACCCTTACGAGTTATTTTTCACATCGTGTGAAAACGGACCTGAACTCTTCACTTGTTCTTTGATGTTGCCTGCTAGGTAACTACGCGATATGACCAGTTACCACTGAATTAAAAATCCCCTCAATTCCATAGTCATTTTTAAAAAAAGGCTTAAGGTTTAGTTTTGATTACTACAAATACTTATTCACTGATGTAATCATATATGTTATTCCATGGTTTAAAAACTATTCAAATCGATACCTTGTGTGGGACATTGAATTATGCACCACTCATTATAATGGTCGTTGGAAGTACATGTGTACATGGGCGATTCCCTGTTTACTGTGTCTAAACAAAAATCAACTCGGCATAATAATGGCTGAACCAGGAAGCTTCGTATTGCACACGTCCTTCCTGTCAGCTTCCCCGGGTTATACCGATTACACAGAGCATTGTCAGCTACACCAAATTTTTTCCACGAAATCCAAACACGATGAGTTATTTTTAAAACCATTGAAATGAACAAAAAACCTTGAAATAATTCCGCTTTGAACTTGTGCTGGTTAATACTATACTAGTTCAACATTGGGTGCATTCGTTAAGCTCCCCGGGTCGACACCAGTCAACCTCGTTCCCATTCTCTCGCCTTTGTGCATTAAAACACGACCATTCCCAGTAAGGGCTGACCCGTGTTAGCTAAACGAATGCACCCTATGTGTCCTGGGGTCGATTTAACCAAACTCATCGTAACATACTATCAATCGTAGGACTTATGATGCATTGCGACCCTACGTATGATACGATGGGGGTATCCTTCGTAACTCAAAATATGATCGATCGTAGGGCTCCATCGACCACGGGGCTGCAATGCATCATAAGTCCTACGATCGATAGTAAGTTACGATTTGGTGAGATCGACCCTAGGATCGGAACTCTTTTATAAGAGTGGGCGTGTCTACAGTATATGACAAAGGGGGTGGATATTAATCCGTTCACTTTTCAATCCGATGCCCATTAATCATCCTGGTATAAGATTTTGTTTGTAGTCCCTAAAACAAAAATGTCTCATATCAGTCTGTGAGAACCACGCGTACGTCATTCGTGTGGTATGACTATGCTCGGTCCGTGGTTCTTTGGATTTCGCACTCATACACGAAGCGTCGTAGAAACGTCGCAATGAACACGAGTTGACTGATTTATGGTTTGCACAAATAATTATGATAGTTGGTTGAGATATTGGTTTTTGATGACTGTTTTATATATTTGTTTCAAAGCATGAATTCGCTGAATGAAATTGTTGCAACACACCTGCACAGTCAGACAATTTGCATATTTTCATTTCCAAGTGTTGTTTACTAGTTCCGTTTTCGTTAGGTAGTATAATAGCAGGTCTTTTGTGGTTTTAGTTTGGTTTAGTATTTGCTTTATATGTTCGCGAGTAGTCAGTCTGATTTGTTCCTATTCCATTTTGTAATTAATTTTGCTCCATTTTACTTGTGCTCATTCGAAATGTAGCCCGAGTCTATTTTAGGGACACTGTTGGCACGTTTGTTTTCCCTCGTGATGCGACAAAACTATTTGAGTTTTGTTTGGACGTTCCATTCCCTCCATGGTTGAAATCGGAATGCTCTTTGTGTCACTTCGGCAAAATCCATTGTTTGTCTAATCTCCAAAATTGAGTTTTAATGGTGGGGTTTTCCATTTTCCATGGAAATTATCTTGTCTGAGATCTGCAATCTGTTTTTTTTATTTCAAGAATTTTACTGTGAGCCTTCAAGTACCTGCATGTTGAGGTAAGCTGGGCAAACCAGTGACATGTTTGTGCAAGCATTTAATGTGTAACTAGTCAATTTGCAATCAACGGGTATATGCCCCATTATTGGGACTCGAGCCGTTGCACGTCAAACACCACTCTCGATTGTAACTGAGGATTGCGCTATCCATTATTAGTGAAACGTAGCTCGACAATATACTCGCCCCAGTCACGATGACTGAGATTTCGAAGTTGTTTCCTCTCTGCCTCGCAGGTTAAAATACAGAACGGTGTCCGTCAAGATGGAGAAGGAATCTGCGTATCTCATCTCATCTCGATCGTGGCCAGCGGTTTCATCACCGGGGCGTCTGCTCCTGCTGGTCATGGCTTGCTGCACCGCGGTGCCCGGTGCGTGGAGTCAGCAGCCCGTGTGCGATGCTGGCCGTAACATCTCTCCGCTGTGCCGTTGCTCCGTCGCCGACAACGGCGAGAGAACGGTGGATTGCTCTGGTCTGGATCTCGTGGAAGTACCGTCTGGCATACCCGATGATACGGTCATCTTGTAAGTACCTTCCTCAAGTTCCTCACGACAATCCCACAGATGTTTAGATATAACTAATAATTGAAAAGAAAATTTCACATTGGTCCAATTACATGTACATAGAGCTGCTTAAGCACCAAAAACCTTGTTAAATAAAATCAGTATGTCCGCCAAACCTCCTTGTGAATGTTATGCTCATAGCTCAGTAAACGATGGCGAAAACAACAAAAGCTTTCAAAAGCAGTAAACATCACATGAAAATCTGGTTGAAAATCCTGTTTGGTTAATAGGGAAGAGATTTCATGCTTAAACAAATGTTTGTGCTTAAAGTTATAAAACATGATTGGTAAAGGTAACAGAACAGCACTCACACTTCGTGAATGCTGTTTCATGGACCGTGAAATGATAAACATGTGAACGTTAGAGTTCAATCGGATTCTGAGTCACGAGAAAATAGCGGAAAACCGACTCAGTATTTCTTAATATAAAACATAAAGAATGGTTTTGATCTTACCCCGAGATCAAAACTGTTTTCGATCTTTGTTTGACTAATTCTGGATAAATACACCATTTCTGACGGAAACATTTTAACGGTATATGTTTCTACCAGCACCATCTTCATAGCCTGAAAGTTATACGTAAACCTGTGAACATTTCTCCTTCACGTTACCAATCCTGTACTGTACCTTTCAGCAACTCGAAATTGGACCTTGACCTTACTTCGTCGTTTTCCCTCAAACATTATTTTGTCTTTTTCGAAACAGAAACCTCAGTAACAACTCAATCGAGCAAATTCGAAGCAACGATCTGTCAAACTTGGTCAACCTGCGTGAGCTGTAAGTTGCTTCATGTTGTTGTTTTTTCTATGACAGTCTCCAAAATATAAGACGACCAACATCTCTGAATTTCATGATTATTAGCAAAATGTCATTGAATGTAGTCTTTTTATGCGTTATTTCTTGCCAAACTAACACAATTTTATTTTCAAATTTCCCATTAGCCTTGATTTTCACCTCAAAGCAAGTTGGGCAAATGTTTTGTTGCACATTTAGTAGTGTAGACACGTCCTCAGATCAGGGGTATGATCTTGTAGCTGGGTCGTACTTCCACATACATGTACGTTTGTGCACAAATACATAGATACATATATTTATAACCCCCCCCCCCCCCATCCCACCACCACCACCCCACCCCGGTGATCTGAGCCCCTGAGCACATTTCTACTAATTAAATCACTATCATCATATAGGCCTAACAAGAAGGGTAATTGACTTGATTGATATTCGTCATAAAAAGTGAACAAAGAAACAATTACTGGGGCGGGATTCCAACCAGCGACCTCTGGAATACCGTACCGGCGCTCTAACCAACTGAGCTAACCAGACCGTATATTGGTGGTGTCCCTAGTAAGAGTCAATTATCTTTGTTTGTTTAGCACCATCTATTTCATTTAGAACATACAACAATGTCTGTTTGTATTTGTAGATACATGTTAAGGAACATTATAGGCCGACGCACTGATTCCCTGGATAACAACTCCTTCCAGAATCTGCAAAATTTGGAGTTACTGTAAGTGGTTTAAAATCATTTAACTACAGAATCTGTAACATTTTCCACTGCAGTGGAAGGTTATTTCAAGGAATGTTGGTTCATGGTTTTAACAGCCGTTCAAAAATAAAAACCTTTGCTTTCGATTTGGCAGTCACTGCACGAGGATCAACGGAAGTATTATTTGCACGTTGATACATTCCCACGCATCATTCATTTCCTTTTTGGTACTAAAATAGCGCGTTCATTTCCCGCCATTATCAGGCCAAGTACCAGAATTGTAATAATTATGGGATATTATGTCACTGTATAGAATATTGCCGTATTTTGATGGCGTGCATGTTTTTTTGTGACTGCAGTAGAGGGCCTATGAGTTTGTTTTGCCTTGAAATGTTAGATTCGATCGATTTCCAATTCAATTCAATAGACATTTGTTTTCATCTGTGCATACTAACATTAATTAATATTACCGGGAATGGGTCATTCCTTAGGGAGACTTTCCCATAGGGTCGTGCACAAACTTTTCTTACCTATTTCTGAACATATCCTCCAAACCAATGAACTTAAAATTGACATAGGCCTATGTTCATATTGAGCGCATAATCTGTCTTCTATTAAAATATGGACTGTAAAAATATGTCTTTGAAAGGTAGCTGGTATAATAGGGAGACACCGACGTTGGTTCATGGTTTTAACAGCCGTTCAAAATTACGACGGTTTGACCTGTTACAATATGTGTCGCGTCGGGGCACTGTGATTATTTTGTGCACAGATCGTAACAGGTCAGACCGTCGTAATTTTGAACGGCTGTTAAAACCATGAACCAACATTCCTTGAAATACCGTGTAACCGTACATTAACCATTTCCTATCAGGCAGTTTGTCCCAGTTTTCTGTGCCTTCCAAAAAAAAAATGTGATGTGTGTAAAAAAAAATACAAGTTAATGGATGTTGCATGTTAAAGGTAGTATCATACTTTGTTAAGACACCAAAACAGAAATGTTCACAGATTTACGTATAACTTACAGGTTATGGAGATGGTGGTGGTAGAAACTTACCGGTAAAATCATTCCGCCTGAAATTGTGTATTTATCCAGAAATTAGTAAAACAACGACCGAAAATCTTTTTGATCTAAAAAATAAAACAGAAAAGACTTAAGAAATACTGTGGCCGTTTTTCACTGTTTTCTCGAAAAGTGGGCACTGTATGGTACTCAAATTTTCACAGATGACTATAACTGTATCTGTCTTGATATTTTGGCCCATGAATCTGTATTTCTTTGACAGAAACCAATATATGATACTACCTTTAAGTCACACAATCGTGCACTATAATATTCATATACACCACAGTGGTCCACGGTAGATAGGCCTAATTGTAAGCTAAATGTGCCGCCGAGTCCATACAGGCTGTTTTTAACCTTTGCCTCCCCATTTCTTTTTCATCAAGCGATTTGTACGGTAACCGCCTCACCATGACCGCTGAATCTGTGACGTCATTTCTGCCTCTCATAAAACTCAGACATTTGTGAGTATAGAGTAGGGACAATTCAAATTATACATGAGTGTACTGTATCCCATTTGGTGTGTTGCCTAGATGTAAACCAGCAGCAGCAGTTGAACAGAATTTTTATATTAAAAACATCAATACAATTTGTATTGATCGGTGAGTTTTTCAACGAAGACTGTATGAGAAATTGGGGACCCCATATAAACCTTGCACACTTTTTTCTAAAGGTACAGTACAGGATTGGTAACATACCCAAACAGAAATGTTCACAGATTTACGTATAACTTTCAGGGTATGAATATGGTGCTGGTAGAAACATACCGTTGAAATAATTCCGCCTGAAATGGTGTGTTTACACAAAAATGAGTCAAACAAAGATCGAAAACAGATTTGATTTCGGGGTAAGATCAAAACCATTCTTTATGTTTTATAAGAAATTTTAGTCGGGTTAACGCCAGGCGCGGTTCTAGAGCCAACATTTTTGGGGGCTATAGAAGACCCAATATTTTGGGTTCTTCGAACACTCGCTTCTGCTAAGTCTTATTAGGGGTCGAAAAACATGCACATTATAGGCCACACAACGCGTTTTCTAAGTAATTGGCGCTTAATAACTGAAAAAATCCAGTATTTTGAAGATTTTTTTTTTCACTTGCATTTTTTTGGGGGGCTACAGCCCCCCCCCCCTAGCCCCCCCGTACAACCGCGCCTGGTTAACGCTATTTTCTCGTGATTCGAATGTCCGATCGAGCTCAATTTTTCACAGGTTTATTATTTCATGTATAGGCCTATGCTGGATTTGACAAAGTGTGAGTGCTGTTCTGTGACATTTACCAATCATGTATTATGCTTTTAAATGTAAATTCATCCGACAGAGCAAAGAAACAGTGAGCACGACAGGAAGGGTTTATACGCACATATTTCCCGTTGTTTTCTGTTATTATTTTGTTGCCAAACATTTCAGGACACTTTTGCTTTCGATTTGGCAATAACTGCACGAGGATCAACGGAAGTATTAGTTGAACATCGATACGTCCCCACGCATCATTCATTTCCTTTTTGGCACTAAAATAGCGCGTTCATTTCCCGTCAAAACGGGCCAAGTACCTGGATTCTATTATGGGATATTATGTCATAATAAGTTGTCGTATTATGGTGTGCATGTTTTTGTGAATGCAGAAGATAGAGGGCCTATGAGTTTGTTTTGTTGAAATGTTACATTCGATCGATTTCCAAATCAATTCAATAGACATTCATTTCTATTTCATCTGTGAATACTAAGCATAAGCAAATTACTTGAACATTTAGCAAATTACATTATTATGATGATTTTATGATAGCTATATAGGAAAATGGAATTTACTGTGGGTGAAAGTCAGTCTAACGTATTAAGTATTTATTACATCTTTTGTAAGATGTTTACAGCTGCTGCTAAGGTACCCTCATTTCTAATGTGATTTTTTTCAAGTCATTGAAAAGTAAACAAAGAAAAGTTGACTGAAGTGGGAGTCGAACCAGCGACCCCTGTAATACCGTACCGGGGTTCTCTCTACCAACTGACCCATTCAGCCCAAGTTGGTGGTGTCCCTGATAGTCAATCTATGTTCCTTAAAAAAAATATCTTTTCGAATGAAGTCCTTCAGATTTTACAACTCTTGGTGGCGCTATACAAAGGTGTTTGCTGCCACCAATAGTCGTATGGACGCCCAATTCTTTCGGACATTATGGAATAATTATTGATCACTTTCATTTTCATTTTCATTTTTCAGAGATGTGGGAGACAACATGCTCTCCACCATCGACTCGGCATTCCTGACAATATTCGATCGGCTAGACAAGCTGTAAGTGCATTAAGAAAAAATACTTATAACTTCACAAACTTTAAAACCTTGAACATAAATAATTTGTAATGGTTGAAACAAGGAAAGCTAGAGCGAATATGGAGGTAAAAACGGAAAACAAGACCCGAGCATTTCCACACACTGTTGTTTTACACTCTGCTATTTTAGCTTCACACTCAGACTTTTATACTCTCATACTCATTATGTTTGTTGGCCTGGCCTTCATTTTTGGAGGAAATAATCTTTTTGTAAAAAACGGTCAACTTATTCACAATCTTCGGCTTGATTTGTCGAATTTCATGCACCAAGAAGTTACCTTTTTATTTATTATTTATTTATTTATTTATTATTTATTTCATTTCTCGGGAAGAAAAAGTTACAAAGTACAAGAACAACAATTAACACTTTCAATAGAACAGGACAAAACAAATACAATAACTATATAATAATCCAATTAGCTCCCGAAGGATTGCCCAAAAGGACTTATTCCTGTCAAAGGGGCTTTTCTGTGAGTTTAGTTGGCATTTTCCTCAAAGTACCTCAAACCCTGTTAATGTTATCATTGGTATGTTATCGATACCAATGAAAGGTTTTATTTATCATGTGCATAGGAGATATCTCATGTATTGTCTTTGATTAAATTCTCCCTTTTTTCCAGGTTTTTGGTGTCCAATCGACTGATTTGCGACTGTAGCCTGTTGTGGTTTAAGAACTGGTTGCTGAACAAGAGCACGCAGGAGGCATTCACAGCATCGGGGGTACAGTGCTTCACGCCGTCTTCCGTGTCCAATCAGCCCGTACAAACAGCGCTCTTTTGCATTCCGAGTAAGTCATCTGGGGTTGATTTCACCAAACTCATCGTAACTTACTATAAATCGTAAGACTTATCGATGCATTGCAGTCCCATGTAGGATAGGCCCCTTAAGATGGATAATCATTCGTAACTCGAGCTACGATCGATCGTAGGGCTTCACTAAACACATCGTAGGATCGTAGGACTTATGACGCATTGCAACCCTACGTTGTGCAGTCCCCCGCCCCCCTACGACGGGTTATCCTTCGTAACTCGAGTTACGATCGATCGTAGGGCTTCGTGAAATCGAACCATTCGACGGGGGGACTTGGGGCCAATTTCATATTTCTATTTGCTTAAGCACAACAGTGTTCCTTGATCAAACAGGATTATACCAACCACATGTCCATGTGTGTGACTCGTATTCGGCCATTGTTATGCCGAGCATAACATTCACGAGGAGTTTTGGCTGGCATACCGATTATATTATAAGGTTTTTGGTGCTTAAGCATATTTTGATGCTTAAGCAGCTCTATGAAATTGGCACCTGGTTGAATTGGTCTTCAAATTACATATCTGGAAACTAGGCTGAGACCAGACGTTTATGAGTAAATTCTAGAGTCTAGTACATTCTCCACTGGATCGAGTATTTCTCGGAAAGACCTTTTTCATACAATCTATGTGATTTTTACTGGAAATGGTCTAGATCCTTGGTTCACTCTTCATAATTTAGAGAGCCGGTTGATGAGCAGACTGCCAAACAAACTAGGACCATGGATGAATGCATGCTAGGACCCAGCACTCAAAACTAAACCATAAATTAAATTGTCTATAAACAATTGTCTTTTCCTTTTCAGTTCAGCGGTGTTACTTCTGTGAACAAGCTTCGTCCAACGGCGGCTGCAATTTTGCCCAGGAGCAGTGTCAGGGAAGCAACGTAAGTGATAACATGGATTGCCCGTTAATGGACAATTATAGTTAGCTCTACTAAGAGAAGAGATGAAAAAAATCCTGTGCAACCTTTGTCATCATGAAGCGCAGCTGGCAGGATAACGTTTGCCGTGACACAGCAAACATTCAGAAACATTTTGGCAGTTTAATACGAGATGTATGCATTCTGAAGACAGCAGTGAAAAAAATATGTCTACAGCTGTGATTGTCTTTTGACTTCCAGTGACGACCCCCTCCCCTCCTTAAAAAAAGTCATAGCCCTACACCTTCCATTCCATATGGAGTCCTCGAAAAATATGGTCAGGGCTTTCTACTTGCAGGTGTTTAAATAAAAACGGATGGTAGAACAAGTTCTCTACTCGAAAAAATGTTGACACAAACCTCAATATTGATACGATTTTGTGTGTGTGTTGGTTCATCACCAGCCGGCCTGCCAGAACGAGGTACGGGTTAACAACGGCGTGTATCTGATCAGCAAACAGTGCCAGACTCTGACTGCGTGTTTGGATAACGCCAGGCAGAATCAGGACCAGTGCAACTCAGGCGAGGAGAACTCCGTCTGCCGCTACTGCTGCCAGGGCGACAAGTGTAACGCGCCGGAATCTGCCATCCTTGGTAGGTTCAATGCTTCCTCTCCCCCAGTGACCCCCCTATCGTTTCGTTTCGTTTTGTGGCGGTCTACGAAATATTGGTCCCACTCAAGCCCAGCCTCGGCCTCAAGCCTGTGGTCAACTTCACAAAGCACCAAGATTAATCTTAAATCGTGAATCAATCGTTTAGCCTCCCCCGGGTCGACACCAGTCAACCTCGTCCCCATTCTCTCGTTTGTTTTGTGCAGTATATCAGGACCATTCCCAGTAAGGGCTGATCCGTGTTAGCTAAACGAATCCACCCAATAAATTCGCTAAGCAAAGTGTGACGTCACAATACAAATTACCACGGTGATACTGATGATTAATCTGAACGTTTGGTGAAATCGGCCACTGGTTTGGCAAATCCAACCCTACACTATATCCTGTATGGACCAAACTGAAGTCAAAACTCAAACTTGTCGTAAGTGTTGGAAATCTTGACCAGCTTTCTCCAAAATAAAGTGACACAGTTTCGGATCGGTAGGCCCTAATTCACCTATTACGTGGTGCTAGGGCACCTGCTTCACTGCTTGTAAGTACATGTTTGGGATAGGCCTAAGCTGAACCAATTGTCACAATATATCATAACGTCAGATACAATACAAGTAATAAACTGCTGCAAACTGATCACCAGCCCAAAAATGACCTGAAATTTATAAAAACAATACTTGGAGTTAACATGGCCTACCTGACGCGTTTTGGTCCTAGTAGGATCTTTATCGAAGGCTAAAAAGTCAGATACAACTTTGTTGAACAAAAGAGGTAATTGCGACATATTTTCTGTTTCACTCGGCAGCAAACTACCAGTTTCCCTATCCGGAGACAACACCAGGTAAAACTTTCACCATTTATCATTGCATCAGTCTGTTCTTTGGATGTTTTAATTAGCACAGATGTTAATTACCTCAGTGATTCGAGACAATAACATCATATGGTCAGCCCGATTTGCCTTTTTTAAGCAGGGAAAATGGTGCACTTGTCATATCCATTTTCTTCATTGTCTAAAGGTATATAACTGGCACCACAATTTGACACAAGGGTTGCTGTGTATTTTCATGAAAAAAGCCAACTCTTTGAAAATGGTTGCATCTGAAATTTAGCCTTAATTCTCTTACTATAGCATTATTTCGTTATCTATACCAGTCTGTGCTCAAATAAGTTTGCGAATTAACATATTAAGATATTCCCCTCCCTGTTTCATCATATCTGTTCCCTCATTAACTGATTCTGCTTCAGCTACCCTTGCTACCAGTACTGACTTTCTAACCACCGCCACAACCCACTCAGTGACCCAAACTACCCCACTGCCATCGCCTACCTTAACCCCATCTTCCCCTGCCACGACACAGACCCCGCCAACTACAAGTGTCGAAAAGAGTAAGTTTGCAGGAATTGTTGTGCATGATATTTACTTCACAAAATGACAGCGAAGAAGTCACTTGTTAATAGTATGTAGGACTGCACTTGTAGTTACATATTCTCCAAATTGTTTCACAAGACAGGGTAAGCGCTGACACAAATCATGTTTGAGGGCAACATAATGACATGCACCGGGGCCAATTTCACGGTCCTGCTTAGCACAAACTTGAAATTTGATAACCATGAGATTGTTGTCACCTTCATTGTATACTCTTTGGAAAAGATAACACCAATTCCAAAAAGAAAACGGGAACCAGACTACTTTGAATCCAAGCCTCGGTTTGATTGCACTGCTTTGAATGCAGGATGGATGCACCGTGAATAAGGCCTATCATTAAAAGCCTATTGCACATGTATGTTTACTGTTAAATTCCGATGAATTAATAGTTGAACTTGCAATTATTGGTGGGCCAGACAGACATACAGGTACCTTGGAGTTGTGTTTGTTTGTACCAGTATTTGATGATTTAAACATGAAAGCCCAGGGCTGGGTCATGGTCCTCAGAAGGGAAACGCGAAGAAGGAGACCAGCAAAAAGCAAACAAACTGGTCTTTGATTTGAAGTATCGCTCCTTGGTGGTTTGGTACACAGTCCTCGCTTGACTCCTGTATCCCTTAACCCTAATATGTCTAATGCCATTTTCTAACATTGTTCTGTCAGTTAATTTCCTGTTAAATGTTTTGTCTTTGCTCCGTGCTTACTCCCAATTAACTTATGTCTCCGCTCACCTGTCCAAAACAAAGTCGCTACTCAAACAAAACCCTCAGAGACTGATAGCCCACCTCCACCAGCCACTTCTGTGGTCCCCATCCCTCCTACTAAACCCATCCTTTCTATGGTACCCATCCCTCCCACGGAACCCACCCCTTCTACGGTACCTACCCCTCCAACGGAACCAACCCCTTTTACGGAACACACCCCTTCTACGGTACCAAACCCTCCAAAAGATCCAACCCATTCTTCGGAACCTACCCCTCCGATGGAACCCACCCCTTCTACGGAACCCATCCCTTCTACGGAACCCACCCCTCCTACGGTACCCACACCTTCTACGGAACCCACCCCTCCGACGGAACCAACCCCTTCTTCGGAACCTACCCCTCCGACGGATCCCACCCCTTCTATGGAACCCATCCCTCCTACGGAACCCACCCCTTCTACGGAAACCACCGTATTTATGGAACCCATCCCTTCTACGGAAACCACCGTATTTACTGAACCCATCCCTTCTACGGAACCCACCCCTTCTACGGAGCCCACCCCTTCTACGGAACCCATCCCTTCTACGGAACCCACCTCTTCTACGGAACCCACCTCTCCTACGGAACCCACCTCTCCTACTGAACCCACTCCTACTACAGAACCCACCCCTTCTACGAAAACCACCCCTTCTACGGAACCCATCCCTTCTACGGAAACCACCCCATTTACAGAACCCATACCTTCTAAGGAAACCACCCCATTTACGGAACCCATCCCTTCTATGGAAACCACCCCATTTTCGGAACCCATCCCTCCTACGGAACCCATCCCTTCTACGGAACCCATTCCTTCTACGGAATCCATCCCTTCTACGGAACCCATCCCTTCTACGGAACCCACCCCTCCTACGGAACCCACCCCTTCTACGGAACCCATCCCTTCTACGGAAACCACCCCTCCAATGGAACCCATCCCTTCTACGGAACCCACCCCTTCTACGGAACCCATCCCTTTTACGGAAACCACCCCTCCAATGGAACCCACCCCTCCTACGGAACCCACCCCTTCTACGGAACCCATCCCTTCTACGGAAACCACCCCTTCTACGGAGCCCATCCCTTCTACGGAACTAATTCCTTCTACGGAACCCATCCCTCCTACGGAACACACCCCTCCTATGGAACACACCCCTTCTACGGAACCCACCCCTCCTACGGAACCCACCCCTCCTTTGGAAGCCACCCCTTCTACGGAACCGATCCCTTCTACGGAACCCACCCCTTCTATGGAACCCACCCCATTTACGGAACCCATCCCTTCTACGGAACCCACCCCTTCGATGGAACCCATCCCTTCTATGGAACCCACCCCTCCTACGGAAACCATTCCTTCTACGGATCCCACCCCTCATATGGAATCCACCCCTTCTACGGAACCCACCCCTTCGATGGAACCCATCCCTTCTATGGAACCCACCCCTCCTACGGAATCCACCCCTTCTTCGGAACCCACCCCTCCTACGGAATCCACCCCTTCTTCGGAACCTATCCCTCCGACAGAACCCACCCCTTCTACAGAACCCACCCCATTTACGGAACCCATCCCTTCTACGGAACCCACCCCTTCGATGGAACCCATCCCTTCTATGGAACCCACCCCTCCTACGGAATCCACCCCTTCTTCGGAACCCACCCCTCCTACGGAACCCACACCTCTTACGGAACCCACCCCCTTTACGGAACCCATCCCTTCTACGGAACCAACACCTCCTACGGAACCCACCCCTCCTACGGAATCCACCCCTCCTACGGAACCCACCCCTCCTATGGAACCCACCCCTCCTACGGAACCCACACCTTCTATGGAACCCACCCCTCCTACTGAACCCACCCCTCTTACGGAACCCATACCTTCTACGGAACCCACACCTCCTACGGAACCCATCCCTTCTACAGAACCTACCCCTCCCACGGAACCCACCCGTTCCACAGAACCCATCCCTTCAACAGAACCCATCCCTTCTACGGAAACCACCGTATTTATGGAACCCATCCCTTCTACGGAAACCACCGTATTTACTGAACTGACCCCTCCTACGGAACCCACCCCTTCTACGGAACCCACCCCTCCTACGGAACCCACCCCTCCTACGGAACCCACACCTTCTATGGAACCCACCCCTCCTACTGAACCCACCCCTCTTACGGAACCCATACCTTCTACGGAACCCACACCTCCTACGGAACCCATCCCTTCTACAGAACCTACCCCTCCCACGGAACCCACCCGTTCCACAGAACCCATCCCTTCAACAGAACCCATCCCTTCTACGGAAACCACCGTATTTATGGAACCCATCCCTTCTACGGAAACCACCGTATTTACTGAACCCACCCCTCCTACGGAACCCACCCCTTCTACGGAACCCACCCCTCCTACGGAACCCACCCCTCCTACGGAACCCACCCCTCCCACGGAACCCAACCCTAGTACGGTACCCACCACTCCTACGGAACCCATCCCTTCTACCATACTTATTTCACCTCCTCCGTCTGGGACCACACCATTGTCATCAACTGCGACCCATCCGCAGCCAACCACATCAGGTGTAGGAATGAGTGAGTAGCTATAGCTGGCATGATGGTGTCGTGCATTGCTTCTTAGTCTGCATGGTCTTATAGTCAGCCGAAGTCAGTTCATGCTTCACCTCTCATTATTTTCCCGTCCATCCACCGCCATTCATTTTATCCATTTTCATCCCTCCATCCTTTTACCGGACAAATATCCACCTATACCGTCGTCCATCCATCCATCCCCTCATCCGGTCATCCACTCATCACGACGCATCCTTCACCCTATTTTGACACAAAGCAACGCGTCGTGTACGTGGAAGAGCCTGGGTCTGCGAGGGGACGATCTTTTTCATCAGTTGCGAGGATGATGGATATATTCAGGTACGCGGTGCCTTCTACGGGCACGACGGTAGTCCTCAGTCATGCTCATCGTCCATGAGGACGTGTGGCGATGCTGCTCTCTCAAAGACGATCGTTCAGGAAAGATGCCAGGGAGAGAACCAATGCAGCTTCTTGGTGTCCAACCAGCTCTTTACGGATGATCCGTGCCCCAACATTTACAAATACCTCTTTGTCTCCTACTATTGTATCATAGAAGGTCAGTGTGAAGCACTCATATGCCTACAGCACACACCTAGCTAGAAGGCACCACCAACATGCATGCGGAGAACTCACACAGGGATACTATTAGAAATGCATTTAATATTGATCCTAAAATCTTTCCAACTCCCTGGGGGTACAGCCCTGGCTGCTGTACCGCTAATCAAGCACATGCCATCTCTATCCTCACAGGTACCCAGGTTTACTCCTAGGTGAAGAGGAGCAATTTCTGACAACGCGTCTTGTCCAAGGACGCAAGTATCACTAACCCATGGCTGGACTCGAACCCACATTCTGTAGACTTGATTGACCACAAGATCTTGAGTAGCCTACGGCACAGCCCACCACCAGGCCAGGGTACTCCACAATACACCGATATTTGTTTCTTTCAGGCTGATGTCGGCCAGGGCAGCATTGAGTTTAAACCTCTATTTCTTTCAGCCAAGCCAGCCATTTTCAGGCTATAGATGATAATCCACAAATGCGTACAGTACATCTTTACCCTGTCACTGCATGTGCCTATATATTATCATTCACGGGGCCTTTAAGAAATGAGGCTTGCGCCAATGCTTGGGATTTATTTTGCTACGGCAATTTTGTGCCCTAAATGAAACGAAGGGCTTGGCTTGAGATACACGGCGAAGCTGGAGCCTTTCTTCGGCTTCGTCATGTGGCCCAATCCATTCGCAGTGCGTTTTGTAGGACTCAAAAGGCGGTAGCGAAATAAGTTTCAAGCCTAGCCTCAAGCCTGGTTTCGTATCAAAAAGTCCTATAATGGCCCAGTTCTTAAATATCTCTCACTTTGTTCATCTGTGTAACTCTCGGCACTTGTTTCCACCGTCATTCCATAGGCTGCGACGGTTGTGACTTTCGAAGCCTATGGCCGTATTATACGACCGGCTATTAACATTTTTGTTCTGCTTCTGAACTTTATTTTGCGCTTCTAATAATCTATATCATACTGTCCAGGGGTCGATTTCACCAAACCCATCGTAACGTACTACCAATCGTAAGACTACGTAGGATACGTAGGATACGATGGGTTATCCCTCGTAACTTGAGTTACGATCGATCTTAGGGCCTCGTGAAATCGATCCCAGTTCTGTTAACTGTGTTCACTTTCGATCTGAGCATACCATTATTATTTTTATCCAATGGCATGCATTGCGATACATCGTGTTGACCACTCTCATGCTACATGTATTTAATATTGGTCGTAAAATTGTTCTCACTTTATGAACTGCGCACACAAATCTGGAACAAACTTCACATTAAACTTCACATTAAACATTGCTTGATTACAATATATGCATTAATCATTACTTTGTACTTTTTACCTTTCTGACTTGAAGTAATATTTGATGGAAGTCCGTGATGTATGTTTAAAGTCGACACCATCATCTGACTCTACCCAAAGAGTACACAATCATTATGAAGCATGACTCTTCATGGACTGCGATTCTTTGTAAAGTCTGTAAATTGAATAATATTGTACTAAACCACTTCTTTCTTCAGAAACTCCCACTCCGCTGGCAACACCCACCCCGGTAGCAACTACCACACCGGCATCAGTCTCGACCGTAAGGCAGACGGTGACCGCGGCCTCTGAGCCGACCTTACCCACCTACTGTCCTGTCGAGGTGACTCAGGGAGAAACCGGTGAATACCTCTGGCCCGAGACCCTCGCCGGTAAGGAGACCATACTACCCTGCCCTCATGGCCCAGAAGACGGATATGCGACAAGGACGTGGTACGTAAAACCTCCTTGGTACTTGAAAACTTGCGCAGATTTCACAAAGGTAGTCCTAACTTAGGACAAGTCTTTTGGACTTAGGACTAGTCCTAGACTTATAGGATCGATCCTAGCTAAGACCCATCCTAGGATCGATTTCACAAAATGCGTCGTAAGTAAGACTAGTCTTAACTCATTCTAATTATGGGCCTTTACGAAACTAGGCTTGAGGCTAGGCTTGCCATTACCGCCATTTGAAGCCCACAAAATGAAACGAAGGGATTGGGCCATACGACGAAGCCGAAGAAATGCTCATTTTTTACAATGTATCTGAAGCCCTTCATTTCATTTAGGACACAAAATGGCAGTAGAAAAACGAATGCCAAGCCTAGCCTCAAGCCTATAGTTTCGTAAAGGCCCTATGAAAAGAACACAAATGATTGTTGTTAAACTCGTCCTAAGTTTTGTGAAATCAATCTTTAAAAACTTAGAACTAGTCCTAAAGTTAGGACAAGTTACTCGTCCTAACTCGAGATAGGACTATAGTCTTAGCGCTTTGTGAAATTGGCCCCAGGACATAGATTATAGAAGTGCAATACTCTTCCGTTGTAAGGAAGTCGTCGCAACCGATCAAAACTTTACTTTGTGTGGTCGTTGAAAGCATTGTTCAAATTATTTTTTGAAGTCTACATAGATGTCAGTGAAGACTGAGATGGATTTTGATGAGCTCAAACAGTTGTCGTTGAATACCTTGAACGTACATACGTCGCATTTTAAGTGCATTTGTTGGCATTTTTGTTTGCATAAACACTTGACATTCTCAGATATTATGTTTTTTTCTAAACCTCCCCTCCTCTTCAACAAATAGTCCAAACATCAAGTGCGATCGCATGTTGAGATGACCGCGATTCATCACAAACCAACATATCGCTGCATTGATGGTGTTGACTCTCTACTAGAAATGTGAAGAATAACGTCTACATCGCCGATATAGCTTGAGGAGAAAATGCATATTAATTTTTTAATGATATTCGATGTGTTTGATCTTTCGGTATTATTGGTTTCTCAGTCGAAGTTAATTTAGATTTTCCATCCGTATATAGTTAATGGTGAAATCTACTGAGAAAAGTCCACTAACGACCTCGTTTTGTTGGCGGTTTGTGTGCGCGACGTTAAGTGCCCGATCGTCTGGTAAATACCACCAATCTATTAAAATGGTGCTCGTATTTGGTGAGGCGGTTGCTTGCGTAGCTACTCCTGAATTTGAATCATATATTTGACTCTAATCGCTGAAATCTGAAGCTCATTTTTCATAAATCAGAGCAATTTCCTGTCAGCCTATACCATATACTCGAAACGTCCAGAATACTGGTTTAATCCCCTCGGAAAGTGATGCCCATTTTGATCGTTGTTTTTGATTGCTTGTCAGTAAAAAGGCTTTTTTGATGGAGATAGCCGGGTATCACAGTGGGTATCTCTTTGATGTGCAACGCGCACAGTTCTCTATGGGTAGTGTGTAAGTTAATATTAACTTGACTTTTACGACACCTTTTAGTATTATAATCAATCAACCAGACAAAAAAAACACTCCCAAAAAGGATCCAATGTAGGAGTTGCCCTGGAAACGATAACAAGACTTTTTTTCAAGAAGGCATGGCAATCGGAGTGCAAATGGGTTTGGGATTTTTTTTTCAATTTGCCACCGCCCTGTTTGATGTATGGCCTATTAAGTGGTGTTTGTTTGATTTGCGCAGTGAGAATGGAGAGGATGGTGAAGAGACCGATTGGGGTGAGCCGAGTACCAGCGATTGTAGGACTGCCTCTAGTGTTCTGGAAGAACTATCCAACGTCACTATCCAACGAGGTAAGAGAATAAGTCATCAGGTCCATTCTTAAAGGTGTTATACATGATTGGTAAAGGAACAACACTTACACTTTAACAATTCAAACATGTTCATGAAATGATAAATCTGTGAAAGTTTGAGCTCAGTCCGACATAATCTGAGTCCCGGGAAAATAAAATAGCGAAAACCAGACTCAATTGTTCTTAGTTTTTTAGTTTCCATAAAGAGAAATTATTAATTGCCAAGATCAAAAATGTTTTGGGTGTTTGGTTTTACTCTTTTTTTTTTATATACACCATTTCAGGCGGAAATATTTTAATGGTATGTTTCTACCAGCACCAACTTCAAGTCCTGAAAGTTATACCTAAATCTGTGAACATTTCTGTTTTGTTATGCTACCAATCGTGTACTGTACCTTTTAAGGTTTTATCATACTTTGGTAGAATTAAACCGAAACATAAATCTGCACAGATTTACTTATAACTTACATGGTATAAATATGGTAGAAAATATTTCTGCTTGAAATGTTCTCAAATACTCTCCAATGAGTAAAACCAATGACCAATCTTTTGATCTTCCGAAGATCAAAAATAACGGTGAAAAGATAAGATGTTTTCTTATACATTGGGCACCGTATTGTGACTAGGAATTGCACAGATGACTAGACTGTAACTGTATCTGTCTTGATACTCCTGCCCATGAATCTGCACTTCTTTGACAAACTGAACCAAAGTTTCAAATTACCTTTTAACAGAACAAGTTCATTCCAAAATAAATGGCATTTTGAATTATCTTGTCTTGTCCTATCATGACACTTTCGGAGCACCGTAAGGCCTCTTTGGAACACACTGGCACGCGGATTTCTCCCTTGAGTGTGCTTGTATAAAGCCCACCGCACACTATACGATCCGACATTCCGACTAGGATCCGACTGGTTTTTGGAAGGATCGCAAAGCATTCTGGGAGTCTTAACCGTGATTGTTCCCAGTCGCAGACCCACTATGATGGCCTGTCGGCAAGATTCGACTGTCGAATCACGGTTAAGACTCCCAGAATGCTTTGCGATCCTTCCAAAAACCAGTCGGGTCGTATGCTCCATGCAAACGGATCTTTTCAGAATTTCCAAGACTCTTGTATCATTATCATCATCCTCATTTACCCCTCGTATAGACAATGCCCTTGACGTATCGGAGATTCTGACTGACGTCACATTGGTGGCAGATGTGCTCATGCCCGATGACGTCACCAACGTGGTGAACACCTTTGAGAATCTTGTCAACGCCATCAACGTCTACGAGGAGCAGAGTCCAGACGTCTTGAGTAATGTCCTGGATGCTGTGCACAATCTGGGTAACGTGCCCAGTGAACAACTGGTCATGAGCCAGCTCAATGACGACTCGGCTTCAAGGTTCGTTGGGAAACTCCCCTTCTAAACTGACCTACAATCTTGACCAAGGGGGCCAAATCAGGCTTGTGAGGCTAGGCTTGGGATTTATTTTGCTACTGCCATTTTGTGTCCTAAAGGAAATAAGGGATTGAGATACATGGCGGAGCTGGAGCCTTTCTTCGGCTTCGTCTTGTGGCCCAATCCCTTCTTTTCGTTTTGTGGGCCTCAAGTGGCGGTACCAAGCCTAGGCTCAAGCCAGGTTTCGTAAAGGCCCAATATCTTGACCAAGGAGGCCTTTTTTAATTACGAAATCAGGCTTGAGGCTAGGCTTGCGGGAATTTATTTCGTTACCGCCATTGAGGCCCACAAAATGAAGGAATTGGGCCACATGACGAAGCGGTCGAAAAAGGGCTCCAGTTTCGCTATTCATTTCATTTATAGGGCACACAATGGCGGTATAGCAAAATAAATCCCAAGCCTAGCCTCAGGCCACATTATTTTCGTCAAGACCACAGGAAACTATACGGTAAACCTATTGCGCCCTAAACGTTTACGCTGAGAGGCCGGAGTAGGCGTTGGATCGGGCGTATACGAAACGGTGGCTCAGGCTCCGTCTCGGGCTCTGGCTCCGTTTCGTGAATCCATTCTGAAATAACTGGTATCAAAATAGAGGTTTTTGGCTGAGGTTCTGAAGGAGATTATCTAGTTTGAAAAGGAAAACGGAGCTTCAGCTTCAATAAAAAACCACAACCTATATGTTTAGCATGTCAGAGCTGGAGCCTGAGCCCATGCCTAAGTTTCGTAAATCCCCTTAAACACCTGTTGCTCTTTGAGTGGTCACGGAATAGATGGGTTCATATAACAAAAAACATCTCTGTTTGCGATTGTTAGGGCCAACATTATGGAATGCCCTTACAGTTGAAAATATTCCAAATGTGTTTCAAGATGAGTTACATGTATCCATAATTTTTGACATAATTAAGCGAAAAAAGTGATTTGTTTCTGATATTGATATAAGCATTGCGACTATGGTGGGCATTCTTTGAACTCAAATGTCACGATGACATTTTTTGTCATGACTTCTTTGTTTGTTTCACAAACAGGCTTCTCAGCTCGATCGACAGCTTCAACCTGGGTGTGCGCTTCCCGTCCAACGTCCTGGAGGAGGACACGCCCTCTATCGATGTGGCTGTGGTGGACATCACCGATCCGGAAGATAGCGGATTGTTGTTCTTCGGATCGGGCAGGATCAATGGAAACTCGCAAGTAAGATATTACTGCTTGGAGTAATAGGAGGGCTTGACGTTTCCATCCTAGCAGGATCTTTCTCAAAGGCTCAGATCGAAATGTCAGGCCCTCCTAACTCCGAAACATTTTCAGGTTATTGTTTTGGTTGATGAGCAGTTTGCAGCATTTTGTTACACTGTAATTAAAGATGATTATTGCTTGGAGTTAGAAGGGCCTGACTCGTTTCGATCCTAGCAGGATCTTCCTCAAATGCTAGGATCGAAACGCGACAGGCTTTTCTAACTCCAATCGTTTTGAAGTCATTGTTTTGAGAAAGATTTGAGGCTTTGCATGGTGACAAATGGTATGTGGATCGGTTTGCGGAAACACCATGTAAGAATCGTTCGTACTTTCGCACTTCTGTTTCGTTCCCACTTCTCGTAAGGTCTCAACGTTTCGACTGGCCTGCTCTAGTCCTCATCAAGAGACCTTGTTTTGGTTGACCAGTAGTTTATTACGTAAAGATGACTATTGTTAGAAAAGCCCCAAGTGTTTTTCTTGTAAGTCCGTTACCAAAAGAAGGCGAACTATTAAAGCTGATTTCAAGACCCATTGACTAAAAAAAATACTATCATAGACAACGGCTCTTAAAAATGACTAACCAAAAAGAAATCACCAAAATAATTTTACAACTTTTAGCCTACTATCGTGTTTAAAAAGTCATCTTGTCAACGTCAAAGTGTTATTTCTATATGCATCTCATTTGCAGGTCTAACTAGCTTTAAAACATGCTCATACATCATTTTTGGGGAAATATTAATTGATCATGTTGGTATATTTTGATCCCAAAGAAAACCAAAACTGAACTTGTTTTCCAATTTGTCTACCCTAAGCCCAAGGTGGTAACCAATGCATCAGATAATGCCGATGATGATATCACCAGGAGTCTGAACACCACCGAGCCAGATGTTATCGTCAGGGGCTCCATATACATGCCCAATTCACTGCTGAGATCGGTGGGCACTAACCTGACTCGCTGCCAGTTCGTCATGCACGAGGAGTCCACGTTCTTTGATGTGAGTGTGATTATGTGCTTTAGGGGCCAACTTCATATAGAGCTGCTTAGCACACAAATTCGCTAAGCATGACACTTTTGTCTTAGTAAAAACAGGATTAGCTACCAAATTTCCGTGTGTTGTGTATCTCTTGCAATTGTTCTTTGGCTGTTGTTCGCTGACCATTGAATATTAAATGGCACTTTCAATGGCGGTTTGTTTTATTGGGCAATCTATTTTTGTGCTAAGCAATTTTTTGTGCTAAGCAGCTCTTTGAAATTGGCCCCTGAGCGATTTCAAAATTTCGACCTACTTTCCATTTTTCCAAACTTTCAACTTCTCTGATTAAAGAAACTTTGACAAGAAATTGTTAGTCCTGTCATCAGCCTCAAAAGTCAGACTGATTTAAAACTTGTAATCATTGTGAATGTTTTTTAAGTGAATCTTTGGATTTCATAAGAAAAGGGCATCGCCAATTGTCAGAAGTCGTTAGGTGTTATCATCGTGTCCTGATGCATTAAACAGAGTGTACATTGTCAACAATTTCGGTAACGTTTTCGGTAACATGTTGCCCAGTTAGGGTACCACACCTTGGCAACACGTCTCTGGGCCATGTGTATTCTAGCAACATTTGGCCAACATGTTACCGTGAGATGTTGCTGCGACATGTTACCCAACTCGTTTTGCTCTGTGTACACTGACAACATTTTCAGCAACAGCGTACCTGTGCAACATGTTACCAAGATTATTACCGAAAATGTTGACAGTGTAGACCTACACTCTGCTTTATGTAATTGCTACTGCAATCTTACAAATCGTCTCTGATTTCAACAAACATGATATAAGAACATACTTCCAGTGGGTGCCATGCATGTCCGGGGTCAGAAATGTCTTTTGAAACTAGCTTTGAGTGTTGGTTTAATTCTGTACCAAAGTTGTTCGTGCAATTGACATGAACCCAAACCGGTGCTGTGATTTGTTTTGATGTTTTGCCTCCAGAGTATCCTAAGAGCAAACAGAAACAGAACAACATCCAATGAGCAAGAAGACGAAGGTGATGTTCCACCAACCACGGGGTCAGAGGTCACCGGCGATATGACGACGCCCTCTACCGACTGCATTTCATTCTCCTGCCGCCCGGGGTACGAGACGATTGTCAACAGTGTGGTCATATCGGGTGCGGTCGGGAACCAGATCATTGAGAACCTGGAGGAGCCCGTCACCATCATCTTCCGGAAAAATAGACTGGTGGGTCAGAGTACACAGATCTCAAAACCTCTCCCAGCGAAGCCCTGTATTACTTTGTGAATGAAAATCCGCCCAAACCGTCAGTGACGTCACATTTTACTCATGAATATGGAAATTGGAATTTGCATAAAAAGTAGTGGCAATCATCTACACGCCTGGAAAAACTTTCACGGGTGGATTTGAAGAAATTCCCCGATTTTATGATCACTTTACTTTATAGGTTATCATAAAAGATGGAATGCGATTCTAAAATAGTGTGCCACCAAGAGTTTGCAATGTGTTGGCCAATCACAGTGCTTGGAGTCACTCTGTCCGGGCCTTTACGTATTGCAAACGCTTGGAGGCGCACTAGGCCTATCTGGAATCGCCCATAATTGTTTCATTATTGGATGATCTTAATTTGTCATGTCTCTACACAGGACGCCGATAATCCACGCTGTGTTTACTGGGACGAGAAGAGCAACGGTGAGTAAGCTATTATGCGTCATGATTATATTGCTAATTATTGATCATATAAATGATCGATAAATGAGATCAGTGGCATATCGATTGATCCTAATGATCGATTATCTGTTTCACCTGATCGCAGATGGCTGGTCCACCAAAGGATGTCGCCATGACGCCGATGATAATGATGACGAAAATGTGGTCTGCAAATGCGACCATCTTACCAACTTTGCAATGCTAATGGTACGTACGTTTTAATTTCTGCCTGAACGCCACTTCGGCCAACTATGATACCAACTCGTCTCCTTGCCAAGTCTACCTGCCCCTGAGACGTTTGTAGTAAATTCGCACAGATTCAAAAACTGGCATGTCATTTCCACTAAAAAAGCATCTGGGAAATTCTTCCCAAACCTTTAAGGATATACCTAGTGTGCTGTACCCCACCATGTATGTTGAAGCCTGAGACATCTGTGCTGGAGGGATGAATGCAAATATAACAAAGTTGTGCGGTCGCTGGTTCGAATCCTTCCAGTAAATTTCGTCTTCGTTCACTTTTCAATGACTTGAAATTAATCCAGTCAGATTCCCTGTAGTGGTTATTTGATAATTAAAATATTTGTTTTCTAAAAAACAAACTTCAAAGCCGATTTTCTCAAAACTACGTTTCGACGCTGTATGGCCAAAGCACGCCCTTTCGTGAAAACGGTGGCAAAGTCGAGTATTTTCTCTTTCGTAATGTACGTTTTATTTTGGTTGTTTTTTTTTCTAATATTTTTGCACGTTTTAATATTTTCTAGTGTGAATTATGCTGTTAGATATGAGGTTTCTGTCTGTTTGAAATTTATTTTTCACCTTGAACTTTACAGAATGTTTGCTTGACTTAAATCACACTTGCTCTGTTTAGTTCTTTTCTTTTCGTACTTCAATTTGTCGTGAAGTGATACGCAGTTCTTTTCTTCGATTGATCATCATAGTTCCATTTTATTCCATATACATTCCGTCGTTTTTCTTTGGTAGGATATCTACAATGACGGTCCAGTTATACCAGAAGGCCACCAGATAGCCCTGTCGGTGATCTCGTATGTCGGCTGCAGCCTATCGCTCATAGGACTGGTGTTAACTCTAATCACATACACCTGTTGTGGGTAAGAGTTTCAAATAATTTCTACACAAGGAGACTGGCTGCAACTCTAGCCATCTGTTCCCATCCCATACTTACTGAATGGTTTGAGATTAACTATTTCAGGTACAAAATACGAGATTTCATTAGGAAATCTGAAGATACTAACTCTTTAAAAATGAACTTATTTTGTCACTTTTCCTCTGTTTTAAATTGCAGGTCACCATCTCGATCGAACGCGAATGAGTGAGTTTTCCGTTTTTCAAAATTTAAATTTTCATTCCAAAATCCTTTTTATTTAAAATTTAAAATCCATTCGACTTGAAAACGCTTCACATCATCGGCCTATATTTTGTCGTTGATGCTTAAAGGGATGGTACAGAACTGTTTTTTGCGCCAAAACCGTTGATGTCAGTGAAAGCACATTATTTAATCCATCATATACCTTAACTGACAAACCTGTAGTATTTTGAGGTCAATCAGCCATCTGGGCAACGAGAAAATAGTGAAAGCCCGTTTACACATTTCAACGAATGAATAAAACGCTTCGAAGCGATTTTTTCCAATCCGAAAATAGTTTAATTTATATCTCAACGAATATGGCATTTCAGACAAAAACATTTCATGAGATGTTTTCTCCTATCATCACCATTATACTGTGTAAGTTTTATGTGAATCTGTGATCTTGAAGTGTATTTTGTCTCACCAATTCTGTACCATCCCTTTAATTGGTCGCTTTTCACCAAATTGCCCTGATTTCCAACAGGAAGAAGTTTACCACCGACAAGCGCGCCAAGGTCTTGGTCAACTTCGTGATCTCCCTGATCCTCGTCAACATGTTCTTCATCGCTGGTTCGCTGACAGCCGAGTACCAGGAGTCACTGGTGCCCGAGCTGTGCACGGCCATGGCCGTGTGCCTGCACTATTCGCTGCTGGTAGCCATGGCTTGGATGGCCATTCAGGCGTTCAACATGTACATGGCATTGGTTAAGGTCTTTGCCACGTATTACTCGCACTTCTTGCTCAAGATGATCCTCATTGGCTGGGGTGAGTTATAGCAGTCATAGCTGTTCTACGGCATAGGTGGAAGTGCTTTAGGCACTCGCCTCTCACCGATGTGGCCCGGGTTCGATCCCGGCTTGGGTCATATGTGAGTAGAGTTTCGCGTTGGTTCTCTCCTATGCTACGAGAGTTTTTCTCCGGGTTCTCCGGTTTTCCTCCCTCCATAAAACCAAGCACTTTAGATCTCAGGCTCCGTAATCATAATGGATTACCGGTATTGCTGGCAGCCGTGGGCGCCGATGAGTACCGGCAATATGATTAAGTTGTAACCCGCGCTTTGTAACTTTAAGAAAAGGCGCGTAATAAATGTAAATATTTATTTATTTATTTTATTCACTGAGTCTGGGTTCTAGACATCAGTGAACTTTAATTTCTAGATGAGGCTTATTTATATAACATGCTCATCAGCTTCTGAAATTAATGTGGACTCCATATTTTTGGCCTTTTCTTGAATTATTGTTTTTGAAGTTTTGTAGTTGTCCAGTACTTTCCCTATAGGCTAATGTTTTGTGAACCAGGATCACATAGCCATATGATTCACGAATTGAATTGAAGACACAATGTGTTCAGGCAATGGGGCAATATTATTCATACCTCTGTTCTTCATCTGGAAGTCGATTCCAATTGATTTTGATTTCTTACATACAACTCATATTCTTCTTTGTCGTGTTCTTTTTCTTCCGTTTAGGAATACCGTTGATTATTGTTGGGATAACAATCGGAGTTGATCTGGACAACTATGGCGACAACAGCGGCCTGTAAGTCTTATTATGGCGTGCATGGTCTTTCTGGATTGAAAATCGTTTGGGGTCGTTGCTTTCGCTATTTTTTTGACTGATGAAGATATAATTTATTATAAAGTCGGGAGACTTTTGGAGAGTCGGTCTTGAGTCAACAGCGCACGCGCAAACCATGCTTGCGCAATTGTGAGCATGCGCGCGTTGTATTGCGCGTGCGTGCGCTGTTGACTTGAAGATCGGTTCTCGAAAGTCTCCCATTCAAATGCACCACAAATGCGTGTTATTGGTTTGATTTTATTCAAGTTATAGGTAGAAGTCTAAACCCTTTCTTGGTTTTAGACGGGAATTACAAATACACGTAGGCCTATTATTATGCATTATTATGCATTACCGGTATGTGGATGGATACCGTGGGATGGCGTCTCAAGTGATAGGCCTACCACGTACGTCTTGGGGCAGGCGTTTAAGAACCTTAACTTTTTTGAGATAAGACGATTCCCTTAATCTCATAACACAGGTGTTGGCTGGGAGGTATCTCTTTCTACGTGGCCTTCCTTCTTCCTGTCTGCCTCGTGCTCGTCTTCAACACGGTCGTCTTTGTGGCTGTCACCTGGAAGCTGTGCCGTCTACGAAAGAGCAAGATCAGCACGTCGGACCGCTTCGACTTGGCCGCCCAGATGAGAGCCTCGGTCAGCATCACCGTCCTGCTTGGCCTGACCTGGATCCTGGGCATCTTCGCCATCGGGGAGGCCAGCCTGATCTTCATGTACCTATTCGCTGCCTTCAACTCCCTGCAGGGCTTCTCGGTGTTCGTGTTCCAGTGCCTCTTGCAGGCTGAGATGCGAAAGCGATGGGTCAAGGCCTGCTGCCCGTACTGCGAGCCCGACACCGCCGACTCCAAGTCAGGTCAGTTCATGAAGCTCTTTTACCGTGGACCTTTGCTCCACCATGTCTCACCATCACGCAACTGCCTGTTCATAATCCTGAAGCCTCGTAGATGGTACTTTTGGCGTTGATGTATTGTTCTACTAATAATCTTATCACGCAGCCGCCTGTTTGAGCAGCGCTGTAAAACCTGGTAGATGGTGCTGTTGGAGTGTATGTAAGCCTGTTAAACGGTGTAGGCCTATCTGTTAAGATGTATATAGGTCTATTAAAGGGTGCTACACGCCTTAATCACGGCGTATCCATCCTGTCACCTTCCTTGTATACCAGTTGGAAAAGATACCACCAATTCTAAAAAGAAAACGGGTACCAAACTTGTTTCAATCCAAGCCTCGGTATGATTGCACTGCTCCGAATGTAGGATGGGTGCACCGTGGATACTGGTCTATTGGCAAGAACGTATAGCTCGAGTGGTATTGGCGAAGTTCTGAGCCAGGGTATAGAATGGACTGCTGACAAGTAAAACCAACTATACTATAGGTGCTATTTCCTGTGCCACTGAGTGACCGCCAGAGACTTAATTAATGCAGTCTTCTCTTTGGTTCATTCTTTGATTCACTACAGGAGTATATTCTACATCTCGCTCTCAAACCAACCTAGTGAACAAACCCAACAACAACTGGAGGAAAGGAACGCAAAACACAACCTTGTCATCCTCGTATGCAGGTAGGACAATCTACAATCAATGGTTTTTGCAATTATAATCCATACACTGCATCAGTTTGAGAACGATACTGTGTGTTTAAATGTCGATATTCTGAAAAAGCGCGGCAAAACGGTAAAAATGCTCATTGACATAGTTTACATAAATTGAGCATGTGCATGGCTTTGTAGTTCGTTATAGAGTTTATCCCTGTCATCAGTGGTGTAACTAGCTTGGGGCAACAGGGGCGTGTGCCAAGGGTGCCACTTCAGTTTAGGGGGCGCAAAAAACGCAAAGGAAAAAAAAGGAGCTATACTGTTGAAGTCATTGGAAATCTAATCCGATGAAGTTTCAGCAAAGAAAGAAAGATTCCAATTTCAAAATGTCAGTTTTTCTTTTTTCATTGGCATCAGAAGTTAACAAAATTAAGGGCGCAGTTTTAGCGCTTGCCCGTGGGCGCCGTGTACCCTAGATACGCCACTGCCTGCCACGTTTGATCATAAATGCTTAAGTCTGAAAGTTGATCATTTTCCAAATGACCTGTAGGCTTACATCAGCACCCAATGTCATCAATCGCTCATGGGACATTTTAGACTTTTAGAGGCAACCATTCATTACCATCTGGCTGCTTTTCTAAAATGTTTGTCGATTATTTCGTTTGCACAGCTGTGAAACTCTAAAAGATTTTTTTTTTCACGCAAAAGGTAAACTTGTGCTACGCCATGTAGGTCTATTTAGTAAGATACCTCTTTCTTTTGTTGCATGATTCAGCTTTTGCATGTTCCAATAACATTTTTCATCCAAAATTCACCGCCAGTATTAGATTATTCACCCATTATGTATAATGTTCGATTTCGATTCAGAGATCCTCTCTACTTTTTCGTTTTTATGCCACAGTCATGTCCATTTTTATTTTGCATCTTTCAATGAGAATATCTCGGGTATAGTAAACTACGATTTAATGCATTTAAATGTAATGCATTTAACAAGTTAGATTTAAAGGTAGTATCATATTTTGGTAAGAGACTAAAACAGAAATGTTCACAGATTTACATATAACTTTCAGGGTATGGAGATGATGCTAGTAGAAACCTACTGTTAATTTTTTTCCGCCTGAAATTGTGTATTTATCCAGAAATGAGTAAAACAACGACCAAAAATCTTTTTGATCTTTTAAAAGATCAAAAATAAAAGAGAAAAGACATAAGAAATACTGTGGCCGTTTTTCACTGTTTTCTCAAAAAGTGGGCACTGTATGGGACTGAAATTTTCACAGATGTCTGTTATTGTATCTTCCTTTATATTTTTGCCCATGAATCTGTATTTCTTTGACAAAAACCAAAGTATAATATTACCTTTAAGGCTGTGAATGGCGGAAGATTTTTAAGTAATTGGTTTTGCGGTAACACCATGAGACATAATTATATTTTACTCTTTTATGAATGTTCTCTTCTTTTTTTATGGGTGGCTCTGAAAAGAGCCGGCTGAAAAACGCGACGTTTCGGTCAGGTATTCTCATGGAGACGGCCAGAGCATACTGTCCGAAACGTCGAGTTAACCTGCTCTTTTCAAAGCCACCCAAACTCGAAAAAGAGTATAAAATTATGTTTCATGTAATCACAAAACGAATTACTCTAATGAATTTGATTTTATGTTAACCACGAAAATGTTCAGTAAAGTTACGCCTTTTGATTTGGACATATTATACGAAGCGAAAAATGCGAACATTTTTTGGACACCAACTCATTTTCTGCTGTATTATATGCGCCGTATATAATGGGCTAGCTCATTTGCATATTGAGCTGCAGATCATCCATATGCAGGATCGTCTAGTAGTGCATAATGGCATCCAGGTTATCTATAGTCATTAAATGTTCATTCACTAATATTCATTGCTAATTAATATTCATCCAACACGCAATGCTGATCTCGGTTTTCATTTTTTGATGCAAGCAAAACAAAACGACCGATTACAGAATGGTATTATCCTGATTAAACATTTCACAATGGTAACTCTTGTGAGTAATACTATTATTATTTAAAAAGGTCAGTGTGTCAGTTTCATACGGAGCCCTTAAAGGGACATTCATATTATTTTATCTCGTGCGCACAAGATAAAACAACAATTGTGAATGTCATTTAGGGGCTCTGTAGTTTCAAGCCTGCTCTATTTATATATTTTTCATTTGTTTTACATTTAATAGATAATCCCACCTATGAAATGAGTGAAAACTGAAGCTACAATCCATGCAGTAGCTGGAGCATTGCAGCCAGATTGGATCAGACAACGGGAGAACTCTATATCAACAGTTTCTTTCTTTTTTAGACGTGTATATTATTCATTAATTAAAACAGAATATTAGGCTTATTGTATGTTATCTCCAACTGTATTAAAATGTACTGTTTTAAGTCTTTGAATCTCCAAAAATACTGTTTTAAGTCTTAAGGAGTAAACTACTGGCTATACAGGAGCAACCCTTAAATTAAACTCGTTGCACATGTTTTTGTTTGTATACTACATTGAATAACATAGTATATAGATTGTAGAGTAATACAATCTGGTGTAGACAATGCTGTAAATATTTTAATGGCGGTATTCACAAATAAGTTGATGGTGAAATGTGGTTTACAGAAGAAATAAAAGACAGACCAGTTTCTCAGATTTTGAAATCATGAAAAAGATGCTCAATTAGTTGCTAGTTTTGAAGGCCACATCATCAGTAAAAAAGGTTTATTTCCAGATATTGGTATATACTTACGAAATATCTTTAAAATTAGCACCGTATTCTAGATTGTTGGCAAGCACCCTTGTAGTGGTACGTAAAAGGTCGTATGTACCATTTTATGTTCTCTGAGAGTTCAATTTTAATTATTTTAAACAACTGGCTCTACAAAATATCTGCGATTTCAGCTGTCTGTCTTTTGTGTTCATCATTTCACTATTCACTCCAATATTGGCATAAATTATGTCATCAAAAAATTAATCTCATGTATTATGCACAAATAATGGAATTATTAATCAAGGCCTTGATTCATGATATAATTTAACAGTTTGTTTAAAATTACAAGTGGAGTATTAGGGAGAAACGTTAGCATCTAAAAGTGGAGATTATGGAGACATCGGGACTTAGGGAGACTTTTCGATGTCTCATCAGCTACCTTTTAAAGACTTATTTTTACTGTCCATATTTTAATAGAAGACAGAGAATGCTCTCAATGTGAACTTTATGTCAATTTCAAGTTCATTGGTTTGGAGGATGTTTAGAAATAGGTACGTAAACTTTGTGCACGACCCTATGGAGAAGTCTCCCTAAGGTCCCATACTCGGTTATTTTATCTAAAAGCGAAATTGTAAAGAACAAAATAAGATGCGTTTAGCAAGAGACGAAAACAAATTGAACTACCAATTTAAAACAAAAACAAAAACAGTCGTCGTAAAGAAAAGTCATAAACTGAATAAATTTAAACCTGTCGATTATGAACATCAATAGAATAAACACTACCACATAAAAGCATTATTATAAACACGGCATAGTGGTTAGACAACAAAACATGAACTACTTCGAGTTGATCGTTAATATACATGTACTCTGAAAAAATATAACTATACACACACTTTATTTTGGCAATTCGAGTTCAAGTTCTGAAAATAGTTTTGTGACGATTATGCCGAGTCTATGACTTAGGTTTCAAAATACGACCGAGGTAACCCTATGACCAGTATCGGTTTCAATTTTTGAAAACTCTGTTACAAGTTTGTTTATATCAATAAAACTGTTGGCATAATTCGGGCGTTTACGGAACGGAGGCTCAAGCTCGGGCTCTGCCATCCAAATGCTGAAAATACAGGTTGTGGTTTTTCATTGAAGCTGAAGCTCTGTTTTTCTTTATCAAACCAGAGAATCTACTTCCGAACCGCAGCCAAAAGCCTCTATTTTGAAACCCGTTCTTTTAGAATGGATTCACGAAATGGAGACTGTTTCGTAAACGTTTGAAGTTTCAGTTCATTTTAATATCATGGCAAGGACTGTCAACTGAAAAAGATTACAGTCAATATTAACACTGCTTGTGACCTCAATTAGTAAAATATCATAGCAGCTTTTGTTTTCCTATCTAGTTTGAAACATCTTAATGATTAAATTGAAATTTGATTATGCCGTATTATTGGTTATCCTTCTTTAGTGGAAGAATAAACCCCTGGCATAATTTTGCCACAAGTTATTCTTTTTATGAAAACGGTTATTATAAAAATATAGAATGTTGCATCATATGCCAATTATGTACCATTCAAACTGTTTCATTTGGAATAATTATAAGTATTTGTCTCCACAAGTCCAAGACACAAAGCAACAAAAATAGACTTCCGTCATTTGTAAAGGTACTGGAAGCACCGTGGCTGCTCAGAATGGTGAACACACGGCACATAAAACGGCTGCAGTCACTGGCCAGTGGCTGTCATTATGTGCAATCTGCGGCCGCAGGCAGAAATTTTGGGATACGGTCTTCATTAAACTGAACAACAAAACGTTGTGTGCGTGTGCGACGCCATCTTGTGGCGACGTAATACCTCGTAAAGTTCATACGTGATCTGTTGCTTGTTTTTCGTCGTGCGCGCTGTTCTCAATCCGGAGGGTTCGCGAGTACTGATGCCCGGATGGTCGTGCCAGGAATCTACCTGCCAAGTACATCCGCAGCTTGTAAGAGCCAAACGAGAGCGAGTGGAACAGAATCAGAACAAATACCATAGCAACTAGGATCAAGCATGTCCTCCCGGGCGTGGTCCAGTCCAGGAGTTTCGGGTAGATGGCAGGATGATCGAAGTAGGGGTTGATCCCTCCTGCCCAGTAGTAGACGAGGGAGAAGAATACGTACAAGAAGCCATACGCGCAAGGGTGCACGAAATGCCAGAACCGGATCGGCATGGCCGAAATGGCCAGATCGAAATAGACGAAGATGGTGTTGAAGGCGTGACGGTGCACGGTCAGAGCCACGCCGTATCCGCCTCCCTGATTGGTGTACACGAACTCTGGATCGAAGATGAAGGCCCAATAGACGACGCTGATGATTGGTCCAAAGGCCAGGCACACGTTCAGGAGCACCCACGTGACCTTGAAGTAGAGCGGTAATTGGTTGGGAGTCGCTCGGGGTTTCGGTCGTTCCTGAGGCAATGTTTGAGAATCTGACGTCGGTGTGCACACGTTGACGTTCACATCCATTTGACGCTCAACGTCACCGTCAGGTTTATTACGGTTAACTGCAGTAAAAATAACACAAGAAGAACCATCATTACGTGGTGGTCTAGGGCCTTTTAGAAACAGAGGCTCGATCAGGCTCAGGCTTCGGTTCCTTCATTCATAACGCTGACAGCTTGCGGACTTTTCATTGAAGCTGTTTTCCTTTTCAAAACCAACGAATGTACTTCAGAACCGCAGCCAAAGGAATTGTGATACTCGTTATTTTAGAATGGATTCACGAAATGGTGCCGGAGCATGAGACGGAGCCTCCGTTTCGAAAAAGGCCCTAGGTCTTCCAGTGAGCTGGTTTCAAAACATTAGTAGTAACCAGTTTATCATGCTGGTCTCTTCCTGTCACACATACATGTAATTTAAAACAAATTGTTGGCCGTTTCTATACGTAATTATTTTCAGTCCTATATCTATAAATTAAACTATTTATAGGTCTTTTACAGAAGAGCAGATGACTCCACTTGCCTGCTACCGAGTGGCAACCATCATGTTTGAGGCGATCGTAACCTTTAATAGGGATTGGGGGACACGTCTTCTTGCATTTTATACACATACATACCGTCTGGTGCTTCAGCCTTCCTCACATACGAGGTGTAGGCCGTTGAGACGAAGGCAAAGATGAGGTACAGGCTGAGTGTGATGTAGGTCCAGTTGGTCAGGAAGACGAAGAAGCCTCCCAGACTGGTGGTCACTCCAGCATTCACGATGGACATGATGAGCCAGGCCAGGGTGTAGATGGCCACAAAGGCCCGGTAGGCTACGAAGGCAGGCTGCGGTAAAGGCCACTATTTGAAGGAAAAGAAAACACAAGCCATAAGTTGGCGACTGCTTCATTCAAGTGACTGCCACGTGAATCGGCCAATTTCCAAAGGCTTCAGAAAAACGAACAAGCTGGCCACTTTGAAGAATTCGAACTCCCTGATAGGCCATACATTCTAAGACGTTTGGCTTTAATTTCAACATTACATTTTAATTGGTGTTAGTGTTAGAAACAAATGGATCAACACCATGGAGTTTGGCTCTAATTCACACTATACACACAACTATGTAGGCCCATATTGATTTTATTGTTTTTGTTTAGGAATCTCTACAAAATAATTCACGAAGAAGAAGCATGGGGGCTGGGTACGGGTAGGACCGTAGGCTGGAATCAAGTCTAGCGTGGCTAATTCCCAGACGAATTAGTTGGTTATGCCTCCCCTGAATACCAGCAACATTCTCCCTCCATAATGTACATCATAATTTACTCCACTGAGGGGATGTCAGTTGCCACGTCATTAGACAGATCTCATCTACGGTGACGGAAGAATCTACTTAACTGATTATATGATTTGATTAGGTCGTGGTCCTTGCCAATGCCACATTAAATTGTGTTCATGGTTGTTCCATTGTTTCAATCATGGAGCCAACCTCCATGTTTCAATGTTTCCTGTTTTATGGCTACCGTAATTTGTTTGCATCTACAAGAACATAGTGTGAAGTTGTTGTTGCTGCTGCAGCACAGTCACGATATAGTGTCGTGTACAAACCAATGGGAATTCGCTGACTGCCATGTATACAACAATTTTGCCCCTAGGTCGACACAAGCGACGGATTACATGCCATAACAGAACTCTCTAGACTTGGTTCTGTTCAGAAACTTTTTTTATTTCAGAATAAAATTTCACAAAGACTATAGGCCTCACTACCGCAGAACGCACATGCACATGCATAGGCTTGCTTGTAGTTGTAAAGTTGCATGTGGTCCAGTGTGTATTTTGTGCAATGCACGTGCAGCGGCCATTAATTTTTGGTGGCAAAAGTAATAATTATGCAAAACCATGGAGCTATAAACAGCTCCATGGCAAAACAGAATGTTTGTCTGGGACACTTCAGTGAGTCTATTTCTACTTCCATGGTCTTTCCAAGGAGTACACAACCTTTTTACGACTATCGATTTGCAATCGGAGTTCGGTACACACAGGCACACAATAGAAGGGACCCTGAAATAACAACAGCCAGTGCCAGTAGTGGGTTTTAGTGGTATAATGGAGCTAGATGGGTAGTCTTGATATCGATGCTGGGACGGGCCCCCTTCCGTACAAACAATTGTTGCAGGACCTGATCCTTCCTTCGAGCATAACGCATACCATAGAGGTAGGAGCTCTATGCACATACATAGCTCCATGCTTTTTCTTCCTCCATGCTTTGAGCGACCAGAGACTGTCAAGAGATCACCCCCCAAAAGCGGGGGTCATGAACCTTTCTTTTTTCAACTGACCTTCCTCTTCCAAGCTCCATACTCTGACCCCCAGGGGTCTTATCCTCCTGGTTGAACATTACAGGGAGTGTAAGAGGAATGCAGAATGCATGACTTTGATCGGCCCAACCATATTTGTAGTTCTGGTCTAACATCACATATTATACTTTAATACGATTGAGAGACATGGCGCAATTTTTGACTTCATGACGGAGGGTGGAGCTAGATAATATATTAAGGCCATCAAACCATGGAGGAAGTCTCTTCCTTCCTCCGTGATCAAACTGATTCTGTCTCGAAGGATGCCTTGATTACTGTCCTCAGAGACGTACGGTACCGTGTCCTTCATAAATCAACCATGGCATAAGATGAATTCATTCTAGTGGGGTATACGATCAGAGTCAGCCATTGACACTCTGGAAAGAAACACTCATCCAGGACTGACACTCACACTGTACTCCGAAACAGCTAGCCGTCAGCTCCCCTTAAAAAAGAGCTACCTAAACAGAATCCACACAGCAATTTTTAATTGCACCAGCTGACGTACGCATATGTACATAATTATATTTATGTGGTTGGCGCTTCACTGTTCACGCATTTCAAAAACTAGTACCATATGTATACTATAGTAGTAGTACCAGTGCATGTACGTACGGGTAGTTAGTAGCATGGAGGAATCTCTTCTTTCCTCCAATTTACCTCCATGGTAGTAGTAGAAAGTAGTAAAGAAGGGAATGGGCAGATACAACTCCTGCGATTATATTTCATTATTTGTGAAAATTTCTTCTTAATTCTTATACTTAAATATCATGCAGGAAAAAAAGACATTATTCTGTCGTAACTCCACAATCAACAGGCACAACATTGATTGTTAAGATTTTGTATTCCTCTCAGCATTATATAAGTTTATTTATACCATCCTTCCTTCCTCCATGATGATACCATAGAGGAAGCTCCATGATTATACAAGAACAATTCCATAATAGACATGCACAGAACAGCTGTCATGGTTATCCCTGTGTACATGCAGTTGCTGTACACATAATATGCAGCATGCACCGAGATTCCACAGCACGGTATGGAGGAATTGACATTATACATCGATACAGAATCGTGTCAAAAAGCTATACCGTACAAAACCGTGCTATACATACAAAATTACAATGTAAAGTAAATACATGTAGGTAAATACAGAGATGTGGTCCTACAGAAGAATAAGACAGACAAACCAAATGGGACCATTCAACATGTGGCTCTTACCTGTGACTGACTAAACAGGGTGACATCTTCGCTAAGGTTGATGTCCGACCAACGTGGGCGATGTGTCAGGATCCAAGCCCGTAACCGGGAACATACAGAATTGTTGCAGCACATGGTTAACGTGGAAGAACTTTCTAATGACTAGTACTAATAGGCGTGCATCTCCTCTGAAAACACGGGGCAAATGGACACTGAACACAGCAAACTCGAGATGGACACTGACACAGCTAGAGGACAGGCCGTACTAACTTTATGCCCCGTTGAGCAAGCGTGAGTCGGGAGTCACTGGCATGGCACTACTTCGAACAATGTTGATGTGTTATACGATTTTCTTGTTGGTCCTTCCTCCATGCGTGGTCCTATATGATCCTACCACCAACGCTGTTCGTCCGTGCGCACGTAGTGCCGACGAGCGTGGTGGTGAGCCATCGTTTTTTTTTTCGCGCGGTTTCAAGTTCCTGGAGTTATCGCACTCTTAATCAGCTGACGGTCTCACAATTGGTGCAATTAATGCTGTAATTCAATAACACTAGTGTACAGAAACAAGGAAACTGGCTTAAACAAATAATGCAGACGCAAATATTCTAAGTATTTGGGATGTAAGCCAAGGTCAATTACATGAATGTTGCCAGAAGACTTTGAAATGAATGAGCCTATATAGTGTCAGGTTTGCACTGCTGTTTCCTGGCTACGTGCGCGAGCTGACTGCTGTCATGACACGCAATTGCGTCCGATCCGGTGAGATCATTATACTTCCAAGTACCAAGAGCATGAAGGAAGGAAATCCGTAGATAATAGATGTATACAAAAGTCATGTACATCCAATCCAATCCATGCATGCATAGAATTGCTGCCTGGCCGTACGTCTTCCCTCTGGCTCTTTCCTTGCAGTTGTTTACTAATGATCACGAATTAATACTTGACTCAGCTGCCGACTTGAGTTGTGAAATACATCACGAGGAAACATTCTATGCATTATCAGTCGGTGCTTTCCCATTGACTTCCTCTTACACTCAGCTGAACTCGCACACATTCTGGTCCAACTCTCGTGAGCCAGTATACAATACATGTAGGCCTACATACATGTACATGGTATACAGGGTATATGACATTTCTATCTTATCATTGACCGAAGCATGACCTCTCCCCGTAGATACTCCCTGCGAGGAGTAGACCTAGAAGTGATGACAACAGCGCACAATATATCAAGTCACATCAGCCTAGCGGTGAAACGGTTACAGTAATGGAACAGAATATTTCTCCCAGCTCCATAATTATGAGTATATCCGATCATGATCCGATCAACCGTGGACAAATAAATTAATTTCTAATTTCTCCACGAATCAACCATTGGATGGATGGTCGAACCCTGGTATGGTGCCTGGCCAGGCCGCATGACCATGACGTAATATGATGAGAGCATGGAGGAAGGAAAAGACATGGCGACAGCAATACAATTCTCATCGGAGCAGGAAGCAATTCAATCCTTGCTCTGTGGTCTATGGTCGGAATACAGATATTACAGTGAAGACTTTGTAGAAATCATCATTTTTGTAAAAATAAAATAAAAATACAGTATGCTATTCAACTCCAGCTTGAGGCAGGGCCGCTTTAATATTGAAGACCACCCGATATAGTCATGGAGGAAGAGTATATGCTAGCTTTTAGTAAGTCAAAGACCACTGCAGGCTGCTGATGACATCTATCGCACTAGTATACGAACAACAAGGCACACTCCTGAGCATGGCCTCTCTCTTTTGTTATCATTGTCATGTTTGCGACAATTTTGTATTTGTTTAACCATACGGAAAATTGAATGTAATGAAGCATGAAATTACTCCAAGGAGAAATTCATTGCGCAAGCGCCAGTTATTATAATAATAACATGGACGCTTGTATTGTCATTCTAACCCCCATATACAGCTATATGACAATAATAATATAGATTGGTAAATATACTGGTATAATAATGGAGCCAGGCAGGAATATAATATTAGATAGACCAATAGAAAAAAATACTAGATCATTTGGTAAACGACGTACTACTACACGTGCTGTCATATGTGGCTTAGGGCTGATTTGATTATGCAGCAACCAATGACATTGAACTCTGCGTCCTTTAATTCCCCTTTTATTATTAAATCGATCTTTCAAGACCATACTGTATGAAACACTTGACTTTTATTACTTGACTCATCAGAAATTGATTGATGCAAATCGATGCAACTTGTCAGCATGCCCGTTGCTAAGCAACATCTGCAACCCCCCCCCTCCCCCAACAAAAATAAAACGGCAAATGACAACATCCTCCCATGCAAGTGATTTTCAGACTTGAAGTCAAGTCTAATCATAATACACGCGGGGTCATTGTTTATAACCTCGTGTTTTTTTCTGATGCGGCCTGTTAACTATAGAGGGCGCTCTGCGACAACGTTAAAATGGCTGCCCCCACAACGGATGCGAGTCTCTTGGAGATGACAAACGAATTAGGGGAAAGTGATGTTCAACTGGACGAAGAGGCTCTGTACAGAAAACTGTTGATTCAGGTATGGAGTGTTGATCGTATGTAGTATTTTGGGGAGACGAAGTGTATTTTACTTTTAGCTGCAAACATAGTAGTAGGCCTATATATGTAATATTAACATACATCCACTCCAGTTTGGAGTTCCTTCCAAGCTTCCTCCATCATGTCCGTGGGAGAACTGTGTGACACACATTCACAACACACTGTACTCACCACGGCATGCTCACGAGTCACAGACACAGTGTCAGACTGTCACTTTGGGTCTTTGCGATCATTATCACAACACTCAGAGTCAGAGTCATTCTTCTTGTTTTCAATGGTGTTGCCAGTTGAGTGTTGGTAATGCACTACCACTAGGCCTACTATTTTCAGACTTACCGTATTAAAGTAACTTGCATGTGGCTTAGAATATGCGATGATCGTAACCCTAGGTCTGACATGGGGACTGGGGCCTGTCAGACCTAGGGTTACGATCATCGCAACTATCTGTGTCTGTGCTTGCTTTGAAATATGCTTCGACGTTGCACTTTTTCATTCCCTGCTACTACTAGTCTGTAATTCACTTTAGTTTTATTAGTGTCACTCAATGTCCTAGCTCCTATAACAAAAAAAAAGAGAATGACACATCACTGAGCTTTACCAAACTCACATGAACCGTTTGTTTGATATCCATTTTGATGTCAGCAAGCTAAGGGTTTGGAAAGTTGGCTGGGATTTGGGTCTTAGGGAAATTATGAGGGTAACAACGACACGAAGAACGACACTCATTTTGTAGAAAGAAAGTTTTGAATGGTAAAAATTATACAAACCATTACATTGGCAATGATCCATAAATAGTTTTACATCTTCCTCGATGATGATTGATCGTATCTAATTACAGGCCGCTGGGTTGCAAGGACTTGAGCCCAACGTTCAGGATGCACCCGCATTCCATAGAGTCAAGCCAGAACCAGGTTTCTGTATCAAGACAAAGGACGATAAGAAGGGGAAGATATTCATCAATGTCTGCCTTTCAAGCGAGGTGAGGACAACCGTTGAGGCGGTGGTGATGTGCAAAGAAGTTCTGTGGAGAAAATAATACTTTACAATCTGTTCAGGGGTCGATTTCACCAAACTCATCTTAACTTGCTATCAATCGCAGGACTAGTGATGCATTGAAACTCCACGTAGTATAAGTAGTATACGATGGGTTATCCTTTGTAACTCGAGTTACGATCGATCGTAGAGCTTCGTGAAATCGACCCCTGGGTCACTACAGTAATTTTTCCATCGAACATGCAAAGTATATGTTTTTATTGTAAACTTGTGAGTTTGTGTTCCCATTAGAAAATGTGTTGAAAAATGTTTGTCATTGAAAAAGTGAAAATTGACTTGATTTAGCTCAGTTGGATGCCTGGTTCGAACCCTGCTCCAGTTCTTTTGTCTTTTTTCACTTTTCAATGACTGAAGAATAATTCAGCCAGTTTCCCTTGTGGTTGTTTTATTATTGTATTGGTTAAAAAGCTGTATCCTGTTTGATTGACCCCCATGTACTGTTTCTCAGGCTGCAGCATCGCTTTTGCTGTGTGTTTCTTAAATGTTCCTTGGGATATAGTGTTATGTGAGTGGGTCCATGGCTTCTGACTGCCAAACCAACAAAGATAATTGACTGCTAGGGACACCGTCAACATAGGGCTGGGTGGCTCTGTTGGTAGAGCGCAGGTACGGTTTTCCGGAGGTTGGTGGTTCTAATCCCGCTCCTGTCAATTTTTCTTTCTTCACTTCATATTAAGATTAATGCAGTCAGTTTCCCTTTTGGTTATTTGATAAAATAATAACAGGAGCGAGATTTGAACCTTTGATCCCGGAATACCATACCAGTACTCTACCAACTGAGCTATCACGCCCTATGTTTGCGACTTGGTGGTGGAAAGATTACACTGTCATAAGATGTTCTCTTAATCTGAAATGGACCTTCACAAACAATTGTGCAGATTCCTTTTGCAAGGACTCACTCATAGAAATTCATGATTCCTCATTAAATATTTGGTAACAAATCAGTTTTATCCCTGATATTTTGTAGTTGTATGATCTCACGATTTGAATCAAACCAATCATTTATTTACCAGCTTCCAGCTCCGTTGGATATCACCGAGGAGGAACTGATCAAGATCCTAGATTCCGATGAGCCCAACTACAGGGTACCGCTGAGCATCGGTGAAGGTCACGCCGAGGTGGACAAAGGTGAGCTTTCAACCAATGGGAGTTTTTTGAGAACCGGTCTTCAAGTCAACAGAGCACGCACAACAGCGCTGGCGCAAAACAATGCGTGCATGCTTACAATTGCGTGCACGTGCACGCTGTTGACTTGAAGACCGGTTCTCCAAAGTCTCCCATTAGAATGAGGCTTGCCCTTCTATGTCGCTTTTCTCCTGGACAAAAAGTCACGAATAACATTGATTAATTGCGGTACCTGCCACGATATTGGACTTGACTAATACCCTGCTGACCCCAGGCTAGCTTGGTGTCCTAGCAGTATGGCATCTGCACTAGTAAGCCGGAGGTCGTCGGTTCGAATTCCACCTGAGCCAGTGCATGTTTTTTTCATGTGCACTCAACAAGCACTGAGTATGCAGTGTTCCTCCATGTCTGTGAAGGGCAAGCCTAATCTGCATCATGCTCATTATATCATGCCGGTAGCAACGCACCTCCGGCAAAAAACATTTAGGGAAAGAAGGCCGGCATGACGTATTGAGAAGTGGCCAATGAGAAGATTGACGGTGCCAGCAAAATATACACTTCCTATTTCTTTTTTTCCATCTAACAGGTGGAATGGGCTGCACTGCTTACGATGTTCTCATCAACAGTGACTTCTACGTGAAAGTCCAAAAGAGCAACGTCTTCAAAGGCTTCCTTATGTCAGTCATCTTTGAAGGCTTGGAAAACAAGTACAACATACTTCTAGAACGAAGTAAGTCCTATTATTAAAGAGGATGTTCAACACTCAACAAACCTCGCTTTATTTGTTAGAACTATAATCCTTAAATTAATTGACATGAGAAAAAAATATTTATCTCACACTGAACACGGAAAGAGAGTTTTTTTCATGATTTTTCTCTCAACATGCTCAACCTGCAACCTCCCCAAAATTGAGATTGATTAATGAAAAGGCTCCCATATCTGACATCACAAAATCACACAGATTTGTCTGCTGCCCCCATTGACGAAATTCAGATAATCTGAATTTTGGGGAGCTTGCAGGCTAAGAGAAAAATCATCCAAAAAAGACTCTCTTTCTGTGTTCAGTGTGAGATAAATATTGTTTTTTCTTATTGCCAATCTTGTATGCGTCTTAAATAATCATTGGGATATAGTTGTTAAGTGAGTAAATGAAATCATCAAGACATTAAAAAAACCACAAGGGAATCTGACTGGATTTTAAGTGAACAAAGAAAAATTGACTGGAGCGGGACTCGAACCGGCGTCCTCCGGAACACCGTTCCAGTGCTCTTACCAGCTGAGCCATCCAGCCCAATGTTGGTGGTGTCTCTCAATAGTCAATTATCTTATTTTGTTTTGGCAGTCAGAAGCCATGAAACCACTCACATACCGCTTTATCCCAAGGGTCATTTAAGATACGTGCAGCATTAGTAACGTTGCAACCTGAGAAACAGTACATGGGGGATCACTCAAAGAGGATACGGCTTTTTCATGGCTTTTGACTGGCAAATGAACAAAGATAATTGACTGTTTGGGACACTGCCAACATAGCTCTGGATAGCTCAGTTGGTAGAGCTCTGGTACATTGTTCCAGAGCTAAAAGGTTCGAATCCCACTCTCGTCAATTTTCTTTATTCAGTCTTCGATGACTTATTTGAGAGTAAATTGACCCGTAGACAATATAAAGACACTGGGAGGCATTCGTACAAGTCATACAAAAAACAAGTTCCATGTTCTTTTATTGGTTCAAAAATAGATTGGGTACAATTAAAGAATAGGAAATGTCTGGGCACTCTGGGTGAGCACAACATACGGACAAATTCAAAACCTAGGATTTTTGAGATGGACTCCCTGGCCGCGGAGACCAAAAATGAAGGGGTGAGGGAGAAGGCCAAGCCTGCCCTCATCACAGAGATCGAGGAGGAGCGAGCGGACACCACCCCTGAGCCAGTCTTCACCATCATGAAGGAGCCAGCCGAGGGAAATCCAGAATTCTTAGTCATCGAGATAAACCTCCAAGGAGTGGTGAGTTCAAATCTTCTTCATTTTTTTTTTATCTTCTTCTTTTGGATAAGCAGAATGGTCAATTGAACAAGTTAGAGTAGGGGCGTTAAGGAAATAAAGGCTCAGGCTCCAGCTTTGACATCCATGTGCTGAAAATATAGGTTGTAGTTTTCATTTTCACGATAGTGTATACCCTGTAAGTTATGCGTAAATCTGTGAATGTCTCTGTTTTGGTTTCCTCCAAAAGTAAAAGCATAATAGTACCTTTAATTGAATGTGCATCTCATTTCTCATTGGTCTTTTGCTGTGATGTAATTCGTGTCAATCATACATACGGAAACAATCCTTTTTATTTCCATAAATTATTGCTGTACCATGTTGAATTGCATACATAAAATAGTATTAAAGAATAAAGATACAAGTAACTAGTAAAATACACTACCAAAAACAACATGTAAATGATTAATGTGCAATCACATAGGATCATTCCAATATCACAGGCATTTAAAAAAAACCCACCAAAATGGCTGGTTCTCGAAAGAAAAAGCAACAATATGAAAATATCTTCAAAAGCGTCCTTCAACGATGGCGCAGTAAATACAAACAAGTCAACTTCAGTATTAAATATATAGTGTATCAAAAACTTCTTGAACTCAAAACCATACAATAATTTCTCCTCCGTATACAGTGCCATAACTAGGGTAAAATTTCTTTAAAGGGGGTGTACCAACTGGCATGTACAAAATCTTCAAGGGGTCAGTGGTATGGCAAGCCAAATGCCCAACAATTCAATAAACAGTGTTTATCGGTGATAAACACTGTTTTTCGCCAATAATCACTGTTTTTCAGCCGATAAACACCGTTTTTCAACCAATAAACACTGTTTTTCGAGAAAAAACTGTTTCACTTGATAAACAGAGTTTATCAGTTGAAAAACAGTGTTTATCGGCGATTAACAGTGTTTATCGAATCATTGGGCATTTGACTTGCCATACACTGGAGACAATGAAGTTAGCATCAGGGTCACGGTGGCAATATCGTCTCTTCTTTTAAATATGGAAAATTCAAATTGGGGCAAGGGGGTGTGGGGGGGGGGGGGGGGACGGACATAAAGTGGAAGGGAAGGAGGGAAGGCAGATGACCCTAAAACCGACCCCCTATTAGTTAGGCCACTGTTCATAATGGAGGTTCGCTGTTGTACTCAGACTTCTTGCATAGAGTGTTTCCGTTTAAATTAACAAGATACTGGAGAGGCATCTCCATCGTCAAGGAGTGCTTTGCATAGTTATTCATCTACATCAGTGACATCATCGTGCCTGGTGCTGGACTCCCAGCGATCCCGACGTATTCTAAGATGGAGGTCAGGCACGGTTAAAACACCCAGCACTGCGCTGAGGTCACAATAGACTATCAGTCAAATTACAGATTGTTCGTCAGGGAGACTCTGAGAAGATCAGGTGTTTTGTCGTTGGTGTGTGGTGACCAAGGCACTTTCACTTTAGGAGCACATTACAACCTGCGCTGCAGTACAACAGAAAGTGCCTTAGGGTGTGTCGTCTTGAGAATCTGTTTCTGGGTCATTGTCTTCTGCTGCCAGTTGACGTCGTGTCCGCTTGCACAGTTGGGAGAGACTCTCTCGTGTCATCTTCCACAGCAGCTCCCGCTCCACATCACTGCAATTTTCACCGTACAGATCCATCAGGCAATCTGGGGAGGACGAAGAATAAGTTAACCTTATGAATGATTCTGTCTACAGAATGACAGTCTGCAGCATGATCTACAGAGTTTCAGTCAACCATATGTGTACAGATTACAGAATGAGTCAACAAAACGAGTCTTTATATGGGATCTATAAGAAAGAGAGGCTGTAGAATGAGTCTACATAATAATGTACTACAGAATAAAAGTCTACAACGTGAGTCTGCAGAATGGAAGTATACAGAGTGAAAGCCAAGACACTGAGCTTACAGAATGACATACGCCTTGATGTCCCCTTTGGCAATTTGGCAGTAAGCGCAGTATTACTTGGAGCATACCTTTTATCTTCTTGATCCCATCTCGTTCGAGGGGGTTCATTCCATTGCGGCCGGTCACTGTTGACCTGGACAGCACTTCGGGGCCAAAGATGCAGTCCCTAGCGAGCCGAATGGCCAGCCTCGGGCCACCGATGAAGGGGCTTAGTGTATCCCACGGACCATCATCCAGCAACTTGCTGATCATATCTAGGTGAAGCAAAACAACGCTGTCAAGTGAAATGTTTTTATGTAAATGGAAGCAAAAGAAACAATAATATTGCATTGCCATGATTGTTTTAATGCATTGATAGTTTGCTGGTGACTCGGTGAGTCCAGACAACTTGTCAGGTTATTCGCGTGCAGCAATTACCCAAAGGCCATCAAAATCCTCAGCCAGTGATACTTTTTCAAATGGTATCAGAAGTCTACAAACTAGTTGAAACAACAGTGGAATGTTCCAAACATTGGTGAACCCAGAATGATCAGACTTAAATTACGGATGTTCGTACATGTTTGTCTCACAGCACTGTGTACATTATGCCCCGCAGCCCCTTGGCCACTAGCTAGTGGCTGCCTCGGGACCCTAAGTTGCTGTAGGCTCAAGGTTCATCTTTGATGAGAAGCGAGATAATTAAAATTGAGAGTTGTGTGAATGTGTAATAAGGGAAGCTTTATTTACCATCACTCTGAGGGGTATTAACAGGAGGCAGACTGTCACCCCAAGCACCAATCTCGCTGTCACCCTTCTCGTCCCCCTCTCCCCTGTCCTCTGCCTCCGCACCCTCCTCACCATCCGACTGGCTGGCTCTGTCCTCCTGCTCCCCTGGCTCGTCGCAGGCTTCTGAACCAGCAGAGGTCGCCCCAGTCTGCTGTTCGTGGCCGTCAGTCCTGTTATTCACTGTCATGCTGGCCAAGGACACGACGACCTGCGTGAGGTACTGCAGTTGCTGATCCATCGATGTCAGTTTCTGGAACACACCTTGCATCTTGGGGGAACAGAACAAGCAGAAATAATATGAAAGAAGAGAAGAGTGGAAAAGTGGTTTCGATTTCTCGGCTGCGAAACACAAGTTGCCATTTGGAAGGAAGTTGTACAAGTTTATCAAGCTAAAGGTTTCGACCAAAGGTTATGGAGGAAATGTTTGTTTTTGTCTAGACTGTCCTTTGTCAACTGTGTCAGCTCTTTGAGAACTGAAGGCACCTGCTCTCTGATTCTGAATCCCCTCCTTGCAAACAAATGGCACAGTGCTTATTGTCCAGTTTACAATTCTGGTGAGTATCGAAGGATTAATTGGATTGGCTGGAATTGATGAACGTATCAACACTTACCCAGTGACGCAGCTCGTGAAGCTGGAGTGGACCCACAGACGATCCTGTTGGTGATTCAGGATTATCATCATCTACATCTACATCAACATTGGAGATATCGTGACTGGATAGCATGGGGAAACTCGACGAGCGAAGAGGGCGCTGTGGACCATTGATCTTCATCTGGGCTGGCGTCGAGATGGAGTCTCTGCGCTGGTCATCAGCAGCAGCCAACCTGTACTCAGGACTCTGGTCGCCAGTTGCTGCTCTGCTGGTGGACAGGTGAAAACGGACAGCTTCCGGGCTTAGCGACACTTGTCTACTGGAGAATTCCCTGTCCACGTTGCTTCTCCTTGCACTCACAGACATCTCTCTGGCATTTGCCCACGTCTTAGCCGCGAGATTCGAGGTCAGAGCATGGAGCCTTGCCCTCTGCGGGTTCTCCCTCCCACGCCTGACATGTTCCCGGTGATTCTGATCTGGTGTCTGCTCGTGGTTCGCGGTCCTGGAGTCGCCTGGATGGGTACCGGCTCCGCCTCTCTCAAGGACGCGGTGAGGCACACCGTTGACTTCTCTCATCTGAGCGGCAACTCTATAAGCTGGCTCTGATCCCACCAACTTAGACTCGCTGTCTCCCTTCCTCCGCTTGGTCGATTTCAAACCAGAATCCTCCGGACTCACTTCGGGAGTGAAACTTCCCGCTCTCAAAATCTGCCGCGGTGTGCGACCGCCTGTCGCCGATGCCAGACTGGGTGTGTCATCCCTTAGTACCGGTCCATTTGCTCCCTGGAGTGGGTCATCTGTGTCTTGGAGGCAAGGAAGTCTTCGGTGGAATTTATCCGATCCATTGACGACCCAACGATGATCACCTATAGATGATGCTTTGCCAGAAGTATCCACATAATCAATTGCTTCATCGGTGCAGGAGGAAACCTGTAAGAGTAATGGGGAAACATTGAAGACATTTAACTTCGAATTACATGTTTTAAATTTACAATTGTTTGCTGTGTTTTGGCCCTCCATATTTCAGATAATATATTGGCCTGTTATCATGAAAACTCAAGAAATATGTCATGAATTTGAAATTACAGTATTCCTCTAGCTAGTGAATGAGGGTGGATTAATTTTTTTTTTATAAAGTTTCAGCCTGTAGTCATCGTCACACCATATAATAGCTCTTTACAGATGTATCACGAGATCAGTGTCTCGGCACAATTGACCAGGCCTACACCGCTCTTCGCATAATTAGAGTTAGTAGACATACCGTTTCCAAAGACTGCCCTGTGTTGGACTGTGGTGGCGCTGTTGATGTGGCAAGTTTAGCAGGGAAGTGTGACTTTCTCTTTCTGCCTCTTCTCTCGGAGCTCTGTGATGACGATGCAAACGGCATCTCGGCTCGCCCTAGTCCTCTCCTGGATTCCGCCCACGCACCTGTCAAGGATGCCGATGAATGGGTGCAGGTAGACTGCCTTGAGTCCATCTCCTGGCATTGGGGATCACTTTGGTCTTCACCGATTTCCATGCCCATTTTATCCAGCTTCGAGGTGCCGGCGTGGCTGTTTGGTAGCAGGAGGGGAGTGAATGTTGCCCGTGCCGGCAGGATGTCGTGATCATGCCCTTCTTTCCTCCCAAGGGTGATGGTGGCACTGCCTTCTTGGGCTGTCGGATAGGACGCAAGGGCTTCGAATTCGTCCGTTGCTTGCCAGGGCACATTACCGGCAGAGTGGACGCGATTGATCACTGGCTTATGGGAGGATTCCGCCGTCTCCAGCTCACCGTCACCATCGGCTGCAGGTTGCCCGTGAAAGTCCAATTTGGATGACGGAGGATACTCCAGTATCCACGGTGGTTTCAAACTGTACAAGTAGGTTTGATTGTCCTGAGCCGGCACACAGAAGGAGTTGGCATTAGTGAGGATCGTTTGGTGCTGTTCATCTGGTTGGACATCGGTTTTCGAGTCCGCGACGTCGTCAGTGGAGGTAGCCACCGGCTGCTGGTCATCCCTCTCATCAGCCCCGGCGGCACCGACGCGCCATATTTTCTTGTCTCGATCGGCCTTCAACCCCAGGGACTCCATGGCCCTGAAGACGGTGGACCTGGACAAACTGTAGCCTCTGCACTCCAGTTCCTTGTTCAGATGGGAGATGCTCAGGATCTCCGTGACGGCGACGATCTCCGAGATGGACTGCAGGAGCTCGTCGGTGAGCTTGGTCCGGCGTCCCTGTCGGGGTTTCTTCCTGTAAGAGCTCCCCCGTCGCCTCGGGGTGTATGTTCCCCTCCTAGCGTCATGGCCCATGACCGAGGAATGCGCCGATTTATACATCTAAAGGGGAAATAATAAAACATCGTATGAATACACAGATCTCTTACTTTGTGTACTTCAGGAAGCGCGATAGACTTGCTTCAAATGTGTTAGTCCCCGAGCGCTTGACGGCTGAGATTTTCGCGTTAGGTTTATTGAAAATTTAAACCCTGCTGTCTCTTTTTTTTTTGACAATTTTTTTTACAAAGAATACATTTTGGAAACAGCGATTCAATTTTGCAAGACTGGATTTTCAAACGACTTCGTTGAAATATGTAAACGGGTTTTCACTATTTTCTCGTGACCCATATGGCTGATTGACCTCAAACTTCAACAGGTTTGTCAGTTAAGGTATAAGATGGATTACATAATGTGCTTTCAATCAACGATTTTGACGCAAAAACCAATTCTGTACCATCCCTTTATTATTTGTTATTGTTTTCAAAGAATGAAGAGATAGATTCAGTTTCCAAATGTTTAGAAGCAGCCTATAATTTCGCCCTTAAATATGGATATTTTCTGTCTCAAAGAAACTTCAGACAAAGATGCCCACAATATCGAAAATAACAAGATAATTTATGTTGTTTTGAAACAGCTGGTTGGGGAGGATTCCACTTGATAATTGACATGGTGCTTTTACCCTTGTGAAATTATTCTGCCAAGTATTATTATAGTTCAAAGACCGTAACGATTATCTCGGTAGTCGTCGTCTATTACGTAACAATGCATTATGATTGCCGTGTAGGTTGTTACACATCGATAGTTATATCCCTGCCTATTATTATGTACACATGTGCAGTATTAGGAGTATTATGGTACAGTACATGTAAATATACACACAAACGTAGCATGGGAGATAATGGCAGATAATGGCAGAGTATTGCTCTTACAGATATGAATTTTGAAATTTGAAATTCAGCAGTTTGATGTTTTTGACTTTAGGATTGACATTTTTGTGTGTGGTCATTGGTGCACAGAGCAAAACAAGAAGGAGTGAGGGTTTTTACTTTTTGGTGATTGATGAGCGAGGAAAGACAGTGTTTATAATTCCATTTCTCCATGGTTAAATTTCCCCTAGGAAGAAATAACACGGTTTTCCTGATGAAAAAGACTAATGAGAAAGACTCGATAGTTGATTGAATTATTGTGATGGGGGCACCAACAAGCAGTGGCGTCGCCAAGGGGGGGCCAGGGGGGGGGGGGGGGGGGGGGGGGCACGTGCCCCCCCTGGAAAACCTTGTGCCCCCCCTCGTGCCCCCCCCATTTGAAATTTGGGTTGGTGAAAAAAAAATATAGTATATAAAACGTTTGCCCCCCCAACAATTGCTAGTGCCCCCCTTGTGCCCCCCAGACTCAAAAGTCTGGTGACGCCACTGCCAACAAGGCAATTATGACGTCACTAGTGACGTATATACAAGCCGTAGTATATACGTTTTAATACATGAATTATCCCTCACTCACGGCTCTAATCATATTAGTCAAGGCTTCCAATAGGCACCATATCCTAAGCTCATTTCACAATGTATTTTGGTTGACGAGCAGTTTGCAGCAGTTAATAAGAAAGAAAACTGCCGTCTCAACATGAGATACAAATTCTACCCTTCGAATTTGCTTAATAGTATATTCTTATACCAGCATTTTGTTTCAATAACATCATTATGACTCTGGTAGGTAAGTATTAAACGGATTGCCTACATTCTACAATGGTTGAAAAATTCTACATGGTGGTGTGAGATTCAATTTGGCTCAATTCAGCAGTATTTATATAGTGCATTAAAGTTAGTATCGTGGTAAGACACCAAAACAGAAAACTTATGGGTATGAAGATGGTGGTGGTAGAAACATACCGTTAACATTTTTCCGCCTGAATTTGTGTACAGTATTTATCCAGAAATTAGTAAAATAACGACAGAAAATCTTTTTGATCTTTTAACAGATCAAAAATAAAAGAGAAAAGAAATACTGTGGCCGTTTTTCACTGTTTTCTCAAAAAGTAGGCACCGTATGGGAGTGCAATTTTCACAGATGACTATTACTGTATCCAGTGCTTGATATTTTTGCCCATGAATCTGTATTTCTTTGACAAAAACCAAAGTATGATATTACCTTTAACAGTCTAAACATGGATTCAGTTGCACTAATGTGCTGTGAGGTACGCCTACGTACTTAACTGTATTATACACGCATTAGTAAACTAAACCAAAATCATTAATATTCACAAATTATATGACTCTTCATGCATGCTTGCAGCATCACACTCACTGGCCGGGCGCTCACTGCGAACGCATGCTTCTCTGCACACCAAATGATGATAATTAGGCCTAGGTCTAACATTTTTTCTGAGAAATAATCGTGAAGTCCTGGAGCAAATTACACCTTGATTTCACCAACGCTTTGAGACCATCGCTAAAACGGCACAAATCCATCGCTAAACTAACTAAAAAACTCATCTTTTTAAGAATCACTTTTTAAAAACTTAATTTGTTTTTTTTTATAAACTTTATGTGTGTTTAAGTATTTTTACCTACTTTTTAATACCTTTGTATAATTGCTCATAATTTGTAGATGTTTTTAACTGTACAGCGCTTTGTGATGTCTTCAACATGGAAAGCGTTTTTTAAGTATTTATAATTATTATTTTTTATTATTATTAAACGGAAAACCGATCGCCGTTTTGCGTAGCAATATTTTCCGATTAGCAATGGATTCGGGCTTTAGCGATGATCGCAAAGCGTTAGTAAAATCAATCCCTGAATTACGTTGTGTCCATATTCGGATATTTGATTCAAAAAAGCTTACTGATATCAAAACATCACTGGTTTACTTAAAAATTAAGAACTTTTTCAAGATTTAATACCTAACCATTATGTTTATCACCCTGTATTGCGTGACTTTTATCCTTGTATTAAGTTGTAAACGATTTTTAAATTACCAATAGATATTTTGTGGCCATTCCATTTTTTTCCCCTTTCTTTTTAAAATGTTTAATAATTCAAACAGGCTTTCGTGCCAACTTCAGCAAGCATCTCAAATTCACATTTTTGTCAGTTTTTAAACTCAATAGATTTAGTTTTCTTTTGGGAATTTGTTCTTGTTTGTTTGCTTGTTTTCTGTTGATTGTTTATGTTTTTTTACAAAAAAAAAATGCGTCACTCGGGCAATGTAATTTCGTGCACGCTGTCGCCTACATTCCATGCTTCTTCGCGATTTCGTTCGCTTACAACGATAGTCCAAAGGCATGTGTGGCGTATTTTCAGTCAACACAGAACTGTAGAATTCCTTAAAATTCTTTTTTTTTTCACCGTCAGTTTGAACTAACCTCTGTACAATAGTATAAACTGTACACGTATACGCCATGACGCGGTACTTACAGTATGTTATATTTCCTGCTCGTGTTATGCTTTTGAATAACATTATTATTATGTATATACAATAAAATACATTGTATCAAATTTTGTTTCAGACTGTTTAAAAGGAAGTTCCTTTAAATAGCGTATAATACATAGCTCCATGGTTCAACCAGCCTGCATGTTATGCACGCCATGCATGCAATCGTAAAAATAAGCTGTACGTGTCACGTCAGTGCATACATGTATGTATCAATGTATGATCTATAATTAATTTCCTTGTGTTACTTTATCGTTTCATGATATCTGCTATACTTCGGAACATCTCTATAATATTAAGATAGACCGGTTTTAAGAATTTTACAAGGGGTATAATTATTTCAGGGTGGTGGGGTCCCTGCATGTTCATGTACGACTAGTCGACTTCCCCGGCCCACATTTAAACTTGAACCCTCCACGAGCTCCACCCATTTCCCTCCCCACCGCAAAAACATATCAGTAAACCACAACCCGTCTTCTCTGACAAGACAGCACGACTAACTTCCTGGTATAATGCCCATTCCTACCGGAAGTGTATAAGCCAACAGTCAGTATAACTCTCAGTTCCGTGTAGTTGAACCGAGCTAAACCAAAATGTGGAAATTGTATTCATTTTATCCGCAGTGCATGTCAGGAAACTTGTGGAACTGGAGTGGAAGTGTAAAGTACATTAGTAGGCATATGCATGCCCCGTGTGTACTGATAATAAACAGTGCTATTTGATCACCCACAACCAAGCTCACGAGACAATAATGATGATAGATTCATAGCATTGAAATTCCGTCCTCTTCATATCATAGCTTGTGTGATTTTGTACAGAAATTGTCTTGTGTCTGTTGTTTGTGATATAATCCCCCTCCGTTTTGTTATTTTGCTGAGGTCACATTTCTGTATATATGCGTCCGTCCTTTCACATGAAACAACAAACGTCTAGCCTACCTTTATTTAGTATACTCCTCTAAGACGGTTTCACCGGATGCTCACGTTAGCCTCAGCTTCGAGAATGATGAACGGATTATCTTGCTTTTGTCGTTTCCAATTTGTTCGTTTTTCCGAGTCTCGCTTTTGCCGACTACACAGGACAATATACGTTGTGAGCGTGCCTACTCGCTTGCCGTTCCCTGTGATAGCACGCTGTAAGCCCGCGTCAAGGTTGTTTCAGCCGACCACGCACTGATCGGTCTTTTTTCCTGTTTTAATACGGCACGGTGCGGTCACAGCACAAATACAGGCGCTATCATAATCGTTTGTCTTGTTCATCCACTTCCAATTCCACACTACCAAAACACATCTTATGAAAAAAAAAGAGGGTCGAGTTTTACCGTACATGCAGTTGTATAGTAACGCTGATTAACCGTATACGTGTTGCACCTTCCGTGAAAGAAACGTATTATAGTGCGTGTATAGTATAGTGCATAGGTTTATACACACCACGACCAGATTACGTATATAAAAAGAAATGGTGGTGTTTGGAGGAAACAGCAGACACAAAGACCAGTCTACGTGTCACGGCTTATAAACCGTGGCATGTGCATGTACGTGTACGCTGTAGATCCCTTGGTGTAAACCACCAATCAATCCAAGCCTCACTGAAACCCCCTGGCGTACTATACACTGCATGCAGCTTATACACGGCGGCTGGATTACACACACAGAAAACCGTTGTGTGTACTGAAACGCACGCATGCGATAACCGTACCCAGGAAGGAAATGGCGGTGCTTGGCATGCTGTGCATGCTGTTATCATGGGTTGGAATAGACGTGTAATGATAATACACGCGTTCGTATACTGTACGTGTCAGCCACCACAGTACACAATGCTTGTATTTTGTTTTGGTGTGCCCGCCTCAAAAACTGAAATGAATATACCATGTGTCTGTACACGCCACTTATTGCTGTGTGTTGAAACGGCGGGAAGAATTTAACACCATACATGGTTTTTTGGGACACCTCTTTATTGTCATGTGAAGGTTGCGCTGTATAATATCATAAAGGTCTAGTATTAGGCAATCTCTCTTGATCGTATTTGTAGTTCATCTCGTTTTATCTGTTTTCCAAACATGTACATTTAAAAAAAACATAGGAGTTATTGGTAAGAAGGAAATTTCAGCTTTAATTATTATAAGAGCTCGGAAAGTCGTCTTGTCCTCTAGAAAACATTCACTCAACGCCATAAGCTACATAGTGTGTGTTTAGGCCTACAGGAAAATATCACATGCCTTGGCAATCGGCATGATAATTTAGTTGTTGATGCAGAAGTACTTGGTACGGTCACACGATTTGAACCATGAAAAAGAACTAGGTGTTTATCGCACGTGTCCTTTCATCCTTCACCGTCCGAGTCCGCGTCGGTTCGGCGATGACGTAGGCATTGTAGACCAGTTAAATAGTCTTTTAGTTTATTATCCATTGAGTTAAAGGTAGTATCATACTTTGGTAAGACACCAAAACAGAAATATTCACAGATTTACGTATAACTTACAGGGTATGAAGATGGTGGTGGTAAAAACATACCGTTAAAATTTTTCCGCCTGAAATGGTGTATTAATGCAGAAATTATGGTATAAACAACGACCGAATTTGTTTGGATCATTTAAAAGATCAAAAATAGAAGAGAAAAGACCTTGGAAATACTGTGGCTGTTTTCACTGTTTTCCCAAAAAATGGGCACCGCATGGGACTGAAATTTTCACAGATGACTGTTACTGTATCTGTCTTGGTATTTTTGCCCATGAACCTGCATTTCTGTGATAAAAACCAACGTATGATATCAGTTATACCTTTAAGTTGCTTGCATGTTTCTGTTTTTGATGCTGCTGCATGGTATTTGCATGCTGCTGCATGTTGTTGTTTGTTGTTTGCTTGTTATTTGTTGTTGTTTGCTGCTACTCCTGCCCTGCTGTTGTTTTCAGTTGCTGCCGCTTCTGATTTATTTGTTTGTTGTTTTGCCGCTGCTCCTCTCTGTTGTTTGCTATACCCTGTTTTTTGTTTAAAGGTAGTATCATACTTTAGTTTTTGTCAAAGAAGTACAGATTCTTGGGCAAAAATATCAAGGAAGATACAATAACAGCCATCTGTGAAAATTTCAGTCCCATACGGTGCCCACTTTTTGAGAAAACAGTGAAAAACATCCACAGTATTTCTTAAGTCTTTTCTCTTCTATTTTTGATCTTTTAAAAGATCAAAAAAGATTTTCGGTCATTGTTTTACTTATTTCTGGATAAATACAGCATGTTAACGGTATGTTTCTACCACCACCATCTTCATACCCTGTAAGTTTTACGTAAAGCTGTGAATATTTCCGTTTTGGTGTCTTACCAAAGTATGATACTACTTTTAATATTTGCTGCTGCTGCTGCTTCTGCTGTTGTTTGTTGTTTGCTGCTGCTGTTTTCCTTTTCCTTTCCAATTAAGAAAACCCCAAATCTGTTTCTGAACAGCCTGTCAGTGAAGCCACATAGTGCTTATGAGGCTAAATATGATTTTCGCGTTTTAATAAAAGGAAATTGTTAAAATTTGTCTCGGTGAGAATTTTGCTCTAACACAAGGAGTTAGCTTAAATTGTTTGTGCTTGCCATCTATAATATCATGGATAATGTGATATTGTGACTAAATATAGCATTTCAGCTGATCATTTCCTGAAAAAAAAACCCACAGAAACTACTCCTTTGAGCGTTTCTAAAAACGTTTTCAGTTAGCGGCCGAATCGAAGAGCGGCCTTGGCTGCCGTAAGTTACCGGTATTATTTTTGAGCTGCTTGGTGATGTTGTTGGCTTCGGTGCCCGTGTATACACTGAACAGACGGCCGACAAATCACTTCACCCAGTGTACATAATTTGCTCCTTTTAACCCATTTGTGAGTTCAGTTATTCTCAGGGATGTGAGACTTCAGATTTTAATCAGATTTCAGATTTGTTGAGTAGAGTTTATCTCAAAAAAGCTTTTTTGTAAACGTGCTGTGTACGAAAAGTATAGAAACTTTTGAATTTCAGCTTTTTGCTTGATGTTTTCATATTTTTTGTGTGTGGCCGCTTACATCGCTGCATTCCTTGGCTTTTTCCCCCTTTTGGGTTTTAAATTAATTCTAGTCTTCTGTAATTTGTGGTCTACTTTCAGGTGGCTTTCAGGTGTTGATGTTTTAACTTATATTTTTTCTATACTATGTAATAAACTTCTGCACACTGCTCATCACCAAAAATTACCTGAACTATATAAAATGCTTGGAGTTAGGAGGGCCTGACGCGTTTCGATCCGAGCAGGATCTTTCTCGAAGGCTAAAAACAACTTTAAGGGTAACTTTTACCATTGTTCACTGGCACTCATGGCAGAACAGTTCTAACTGTTTTATGTTAAAGCTAGCCTCTGGCGTGCCGTATGTTTCTGATTTTTGTTCTGTTTTGGATATGTTGGAAGGAAGAATATTTATTTATTCTTGGTAGCCGGCACTCTCCCTCGTCCCCAGAATAAAAAGGAAATATATAAATTCATAAAGTCATTTGTTTCTCTTTATCTTGTATCATTTTGTCCAACAGAAAACATGTAAGACACTGAGTCTGGATATAGGGGAGGATAGAGTGGTTCTACACGCCCACCCAAACCTGTATCATCTGGATATCTTCTTACCGAATGACGTGGATACAGAGGAGAGTGGTGCACAGTTCAACAAGGACAACAAGGTATATGACATATTATACCGATTGGATATATTTGGCCTATGAGGGCGCTGTTGGTGCCATCTTTGGAGATACCTGTACTGTAGAGAGTTAATGCATTTAAGAAACAGAGGCTCAGGCTCCAGCTCTGACATCCATTATGCTGAAACTATAGGTTTTCATTGAAGTTGAAGCTCTGTCTTCTTTTTCAAACCAGAGAATCTTCTTCAGAACCGTAGCCAAAAGCGAGCTATTTTGATACCCGTTATTTCAGAATGGATTCATGAAATAGAGCCAGAGCAGGAGCCTGAGCCTCCGTTTCGTAAACACCCTATAAAACGGAGGCTCCGGCTCCGGCTCCATTTCGTGAATCCATTCTAATATAATGGGTATCCAAATTTTTGCTGCGATTCGGATGTAGATTATACGTTTTGAAAAAGAAAGCAGAACTTCATCTTCAAAGAAAAAACAAAACCTATATTTTCAGTATATGATGACAGAGACGAAGCCTGAGCCAGAGCCTCCGTTTCGTAAACCCCATACAATGGGTACCCACTACCCATATTAATAAGCAAAGGCAAAGTTGTCAAACTGTCATTGCAGTATGCCATTTCATGTAGTTGATTTAAAATGGAGTACAGGCATTTCTAGAGTTTTGGAGGGGCGGGGCCGCTGAAAACTAACTAAAAACTATTGGATGACACTCCTTCCATTATCTTCAAACAATGAGGCAAGATATTTGAATTTCAAATCATTTTATTCCTTCAAACATAAATCCTCAATGTACAAATGTATGTAAGTATGATCTATACACATGGGCATGCAATCATAAACTTCTCATATTACAGTTAGTAAAATTAATTTTTGTCATTTTATATTATGTACATGTACATAGTTCATCTTTTTACATGATACAAGCAGGACGATTTCACGTTCACACAGTAAAAACAAAAATAAATTCAACAAATAAGTGGCAAACATACTCAACATAGCTGCATAATACACACTGCAGTCAATATAAATACATGTATAACTTTGTCAGCATAAGGAATTTGATTCCAAATTTAGTAATTTGAATAAAATCGTAAGAATTGCAGCTTAAATTTGGTCATTTTCTACAAAATGAAAACTCTGAAAACTTTTAAGAATGTGGTTTGCCTCTTCATTTTTTCCCACACACTTTTTCTTCTCTCAGTCTTAATGTGATTATTTACAATTTCTTTGTCACAACCTTATAAAAAAACAAAATAAATAAAGGAAAGACAAAAACACAGAAACATGCAGGCAGCCTGACCAACAGCCTGACTGACACACAGACCATCAGATAAGATAAACAGAAAATTAAGGACAGAAACATGAAAGTACAGCACACTGCATTCTCAAACTATTTCCTTATAATTATTGTCTATGGAATGTCTCCTTATACATTTTAATATAAGTAAGGCACATTTTATATCATATATCAAGTTCAATACAAGTAATCATTAAAATGCTGGAAACTGCTTATCAACCAACATGATGACCTGAAATATATGAAATCCTTGGGGTTAGGATGCCTGATGTTTCAATCCCAGCAGGATCTTTCTCAAAGGCCTTTGAGAAAGATCTTTCTAGGATCAAAACATCAGATTCCCTTCAATCCAAGCAAGTAATTTTTAAGTTGACAGAATAAATAGGACAGTAAATGGAGTTCAGACAGGGCATAAAAGAATGAATCATAACTCAGCTTGGATCTCTCTGATAACTGAGAGTCTGAGACCACCATAGAACAGTTCCTGGGCGCAAGGAGCATATTTTTGCCACGGGGTGCTGGAATTTGTAAAATAATGATATTTGTAAGCCATTTTGGCGTGGGGTCTAGGGCCCACTTAAGGGTTTTGTTTGTCCAATGCTCTCCGATGTGATGGTTCTTCTTGACTTACATTCTTGCGTTTTTGTTTTTATTTCAGGTTTTGACGCTGACACTTCCAGTGCTTCCTCATTCTGGGTGATGTTGACATTTATTTTTCATTTTTTCTTTGGAGAGGAAAAGTGATGAGGCTTTAAACTGTTTTTCAAGGGCTGCCACTTACATCTGCAGTGACATTAACGAGGTGGAAGAATATATGCTTAGGTTGTACTCAGAACTACTTTATTCCAAATGTAGAGTGATATAACAGACACAATGTCAAAACATATTTTCCTCTTTCAAAGAGTAGCTTCACCTCGTCAAAACGTTTGGAGCAAATGGTACAGTTCCATAACTGAGATACTGGACATTTGTTATTTTGTCAAATTTCTCCAAGATTCACGTATACGTACTGTTTAAATACTTGGGAAAGCCCTTCCGTGACCTTCCTGGAGTTAAATAGTTGTAGATAGGTGTGACTTTTGTATGTATGTAAATAACTTTTAATGGAGACATCCCGTTACTGTGCGGAGATTGGAGTATGGATGGACAATGGGATCTTGGATGTAAATTGTAACCTCTGGATGTGGACTTAAGACCCTGTAGGAATGTCAGGTCCCGCGGAGAGGTGTTCTCAGTAGATGGTCCATGTGACTTGCTTCATGTGGGACTGGCCTCCCTGGATCTCCTCCAAAGCTTGTCTGGAACGATCTGCAGTCAAGAAAGCAATCGACACAAAGAGATTGTACGTAAGGATAGACTCGGGGAGGGATTTCAAGGAAAGGAGGGCATAACCAGAGCCTGGGAGAGGGTCTGAGAGGAAGCATGGAGTTTAGACAGGGGGCATCTTCCTACAGCTAATACCGGATCATGTGAAGATGCCACCAATGTGATGTTCAGTGAGATATAAGAGACTGGAGAAAACAGCTGGAAGCTCTGGAATCAGACAAACAAGTGAATACCAGAAACCTTGAATCAACGCCACCTTAGTGAGCTTGTCTACCTTTCCGCTCCCGTCTAGAGATTCACAGACTCACCTGTGATGCACGGACATCCGTGGAAGATTAAGATGGCGATCCGGGGACAGAAGCTCACCAGGGCTTCCACGGAATCATCGGAGAGGAGGACGCAGTGGTCCATGTGGACTTCCATGAGTGACTGCTTGCAGACGCCCATGGCAAGACTGATGACTCCTTGGTCCGTGACCTGAGAAAAGAAGATGATGATCAAATTCTTTAATTGCTCTAGTTTTGGACATCTTAATTCCAAACCCCTTCTTATTGTTGGTGAAGAACACTTCTGAATTGAAGCTTAATGGCAACAACATCTTCTAAAAAGGTCTTTTGGGGGGACTTGTTGGCCAAGTTGGGCCATGAAGTTCCACTTGCGATCCAGATTTGGATTCCAGTCACTTCTTATGCCTTTGGAATACATTTGTTTAATTAATATGATATTGTTAGAATTAAATCCACGTATTTGTGATGGCAGAATGAATTTGTAATTGCAATAAAAAATTATCAATTATTGTTATAAAAAATGTATCAAGAATGATTATTATTTACATTGACTGTATTCTTGGTAGCCAAATGCACTTTGGTCTACTTGTTAAACATTGTCTAAATAATGTATGTGGGGGGTCTAGCAAGTTGTGGGTGTGATTGCGATCCAGATTTGGATTCCAGTCACTTTCATTTCAAGGTAAGATAAAGATGGTGCCTGCTGTGTTCTGGATTGTCCCATCATACCTGGGATCTAGAGAAGTTGAGGCTTCTGAGCATCTGACAGTTCTGACCGATGGCGACGAGTGATGCATCCGTGATCTGACGGCAGCCCCCGATGTTGAGCTCCATGAGTTGGCAGCAGCTCTGGGCAAGAGAGATGACGCCGGCGTCCGTCACGTTCAGGCATCGTCGGAGGTACAGGACCTGCAGCAGCGGGCAGGACTGGGCAACGATCTGGAGACCTGTTCAAGAGGAATCTCTTTGATGAGTATGATAATCCTCTTTGTACTTTGTGTGTTTCTTTGTATCAAGCCTGGAATTTTGAATATTGAAGAGGCCAGTTCATGTAAACTTTTTGTTGTTTGGATGATCCAGTTTGTTCTCACAATGCACTCACTTTAAACAATGCCTTCTATTGTGTCAGGCATGCCACAGGAGTCAGGAGGGGTTAGAGGGCTAGTTACTTCCATTAACAAAAATCCAGGAGCACCACAGTTAAGAAAAGTTATTAAACAAAGACACTCAGCCCCTGACCTCTGTGAAGATACAGGCCTGCTTATTAGAAAAGAAGATGATTTATTGGTCAATGCGTTGGTGTAGCAGTAGTGGAATATTTCAATTCAATGGGTCTACTGATAACATTGAACGAGGCTGGCATTATTTATAGAAAAAAAATTATCAGACAATGATGTCAGCTAAATAGGTGGGAGCTGGTCAAGCTGGTGGGAGGCAGGCAAAGGTTTCTCAGCAGGAGATGAGGCATTGAATACTAACCCTGAGCTGCCTGTGACTCTTTGCTCATGGGTACCCGAGACGGGAGGGGAAATGCATATCAGTAAGCACAACCTGAACTGCAATGTTTACCTGTAGATGTTATGGAGGTTCTGTTCTCTTTGGCTGAATTTAAGTCTAGCTTCCTCAGGTTCTTGCAGACGGTCAGCTTTTGCAGACCCCGATCTGTGATGTCACAATCGCCAAGATCCAGCACCTTCGTTCCTTTGTGAATGATCTAATGATCAGCCAAAAAGAGAGAACAACCTCATAAATAAGTGACCAAGTGAGATTTTGTTTACATGTTGGATGTTTGTTTTCCTTTTAGTTTGACGAGAAACAAACGGGGTTCTAGCCATGAGGAACAACACGTAAACCAGAGTCATTTTCTGCATTCTTCAACTTCAAAAGGTAAAACTAATCAGACATTGGGGCCCCATTTCCCTTGGTGTCTCTGGTCATCTGTGTCAGTGCCCCCTTTAAATGCCCCAAGTACAAATTGTTTCTCATGTACATGTGCCTCTTAACCAAGAACAAAAAAGCTCATTTAAAACATTGGCCTAATAAAGATCAAACTACACTTGGCAGCACCTCTGTAGCACAGTATTTCTTGACGGCAAACTCTGGACTTGGTTGTGTCAGCCCATGAAAAAGTTTATACAGTGCTTATTAAGTAGAACACAACCTAGGACAGGGGGTCGATTTCATCAAACTCATCGTGACTTACTATCAATCGTAGGACGTATGATGCATTGCAGCCCTACGTAGGATACGATGGGTTATCCTTCATAACTTTAAGTTACGATCGATCGTAGGGCTTCGTGAGATCAACCCTATGTCCCCCATCAATCCTTCATTCCTTACCTTATCGATGATGTCATCTGACACTAGACCCCTCTTACTCATCAGGTGGAGTAGTTTATTCTTGATATGAGGAGGGAGGCATTCCACATCTGTCAGATGCTGGGGCAGAACACCAACAAAGGACTGCACACTCCTGGATTTCAGCAACAAACAGACAGGGTGAGTACGGAATCAAAACTCGTTGCTATTTTCCGTTCAAACTGAAACTAGTTCTGTCTATGTCAATGCAAGTCACTGGAGAGTGTAACCTTCCTCGTTGTAACAACCATCAAGGTTCATATCATTGATAAATCGGTCAACTTTGAATTTTCGATATAAATGCCTTGTATGCCTGGTTTCTTCGATTCTGAATCGTACTGATTAGAAATCGCCCATTTACTGCCATCATTGGTTCTATCCCACACAATGGTGGTGTCCAAAACTAACTTCGACTTGCAGAACAACCGATACTATCAACATGTATTTGCAGTAGTGTCACACTCACAGTCACAGTGTTTAGATTGAGCTAGTTTAAGTTAAAGTTGGGTACAGAATTTTCCACCAACATTCTTCAATAACTAGCATTTTAGCAAGGCTTCTACAGACTATGTTAGTTTTTACCTAGTAAGTTGTGATTGATTATTAAGGTCCAGGGCCGGCGCTAGGACTGACAAAACAGCATGTTCAAGCAGATTGCTGTACTTGTTCAAGTTGTTGTGTACGTAATGAATGTGTACGTCCCGTGTACTAAAAACTAAAAAAGTAGTCAGGAGCTGGCCGACGAGTGTCTCTTTTTCAGTGAAGTAGCTATGTCTGATTACGAGGACAGTTTCTGATACCCCCTCAACGTGCACGAATAAAGCACATCTTCCTAAAGCTGAACAACTCCTTGAGACATTATTTTAAGGCAACACACGAGGTTCTTACAGCGAAAGTAGCGAAGAGACTACGTAGCTGTTCAAATTGTCCGCCATGTTTGTTTTGGCTGTAGCTGTATTTTGTTTTCACTGGAGCTGTCAAAGATAAAAATGAAACGACAGAGGGCGCGCTTTAGGTTCATAGCACCGTACCGCATTATTTTTTCCATAATAATTTATTTCCCTCGATCGAGAGCTACGAAATCTACTCAAACAAATCGATCAAGATAAGTGTTTGCATGAATAAGTTCAGGAAGGATGGACGATTTTTAACACGGATGTTATCTCTGCAATGTAAACTACATTTAATTAGTTTTAAAACTAAAACGCTATTCCTGTTCAACATAGGCCTATAAATTCTTTAAGGCTCACGGTAATCAAAATGTTTACTCATCCCAAAAGGTCACATACGTGGCATTTGATTTGAATACGAGTACACCCCGTCGCACTAGTTTGTCATTATTGATCACTTTTCAAAACCTATAGAGGGGCTTGAAGCAATAGCATCTTAATTACATACAGCGTATAAGCAATATTAATTTTGCCCATGAATCTGTATTTCTTTCATAAAAACCAAAGTATGATATTACCTTTTAAAATGGTATTAGCATAATGCCAAGCTTGTAAGGAGAGTGTGCCACTTCTTCAATTGTCAATTGTCAGTGTCAAAGTTGTCGACGGTGATTCTGTCACGATGCAGGCTAGTAATACTCCATGCTAGACTTCGCACAGGCTAGAACATCCTCAGTGAGACTGTCTGGATCAGGGAGTGGTTTGGGAGGATCGAATGCAACACTCTCAAAAGCATGCTTGTAGAATTCCATTCGTCAGGTGCCTTATTTTCGGACCTTCAAAGAAACATCATTCCAAATAAAATTATACGTATATACGTTCTCATGAATTTGTTTATGGTTTCAAGAAATTATTCTTGTGACGTCATACTCTTTTTTGTTGTTGACACTGTATGTTAATTTGATAAGACTGTACAGTTTGTATACAAGTTATTGTAGATTGTTTTGAAGAATCTGCTGATTTCTGTAGACTATTTTCTGAACATCTCAGTAAGTATTTTTGTATTGCAGTAGTATACACAATAGCGGTTCTGGCACACCCGCTGTTTAAATACTTAAATACAAAATAAACCATTCTACACCCCATAAAAACAGCGCGACGTCAGGCCGACGTCACAGGCAGTACGGTGTGCACAACCGGCGAGTCTCTAAAGTTTTCCGAAGATTTTCTGAAATATTAAAAATTTCTGGATAGATGTTGTTGTACAGAAACAGACCACAAGTACCCCATATGAGTACAGCAACGTTCTTACAGCTAAGCGAGTCTAGAAGGTACTGGGAAAATAATCGCCCGGGCGTGTGCCCACCGTACTGACAGTACTGTCGCGGGCCCCATTATCCCCGCGATGTTTTACCAACCACTGTGAAACAGTAAATAGCGCGCCGCGTTGATGATTAGCACCAACACCAATCATTTGCCCGAAGAGGAATTGTATGGTTAAAAGGCCACTCCTGCATGGGTTATTGAACCATTTAAACATACCTGTTATGATAGGTATACCTATAAGGTATTATATTATAGCATATGATGAAGGGTAAAAACAATTGTCAGTGGCTCGTTTTAGGCTCAACGAAGCTTTGTGGTCGCAGTTGCCTTTGGGAGCATTGCAAAATTCACCTGGCTCTACTTCGAAAAGGTAGAACGACTTATGCATGTCAGGGTTGCGGGGTAGGGGTAAAAACAGCCCTGGCTTGGTGCCGCGCATGTGATGGTGGCAACAGTCGTGTGCGGGCCTGGCGTGAAAAGCAACGTCCCTTTAGATTAGAGTTTAAACGTCTCGCAGCGATAAAGATTTTCAATTAGAGAAGTGTGCTCCTATGAGTATACTCATCAAGCACCATGCCGATGAGCGCTGCAGCACGAGAGAGACGAAACCGCCTTGCGCGAGATCGCAGGGACCGGCGCACTCTAGAACAGAGAGAGCGCGATAGCCGCCTCGCGCGAGCGCGAAGGGAGCGGCGTACCCCAGACCAGCTCGAAAGAGCAAACCGCCTTGCGCGAGATCGCAGGGACCGGCGCACTCAAGAACAGAGAGAGCGCGATAGCCGCCTCGCGCGAGAGCGAAGGGAGCGGCGTACCCCAGAACAGCTCGTAAGAGCAAACAGCCTTGCGCGAGCGCGCAGGGCCCGGCGCACTCCAGAACAGAGAGAGCGCGAAAGCGAGCGTCGTGCTGCACGGCGTTATCGCGTGCCGCATCCTCACGACCCACAGGTACAACCGCCGGTGGGTCCAAATCGTGAAGATGACCGCGCGCAACAGGAGCAAATAGAGCGAGACATAGTGCCCGCTCGTTTGTTTCAAGAAGACGATTTGGTCTTCCGACAGCTCTCATTTGAGCTGAGAGGTTTTCTGCGGGGTTGGGGGCTGAACATCCCCCAGGGGCATACCCTCGAAGCAGACCCCCAAGCCTTCCTAGAAGGCCTGCGCCCACAGATTCACAAGAAGCTCGAGGATGAGATCAAGGATCTGAAAGGGGTGAAGTTTCAGTTAGCCCTCAAGGTCCAGCTTCGAAAAGACAAGCCAGATGGTCACGAGGAGTATACAGACCCTGTGTTTCGACACAAACAGGAACCGCTTCTTCAGACCGGTGAAATCAAGGAGGCGCTCGACAGATCTTTCCCAGTCGTCCAGGAGGCCCTTGAGAAATGGACACAAAGGGGCTCTGGGTGGGTGGTTGACAGAGTGATGACTCTATGGCTGAACATCGCCAGATATCAACCCCTCAGGGGAAGATCCTACATCTCACTACCCCTAGAGGTGAAAAAGAAGAAGGCTGTAATCAATGTGAAAAACAACGATGACCGTTGCTTTTTATACGCCATTCTTTGTCTTCTGTTTCCTGTAGCCAAAAACCCGCAGAGGCCCTCCAAATATCCCACAGATCACGGTCTCAACCTCGATGGCATCACATTTCCGGTCACCATCGCCATGATTGATAAGTTCGAAAAACTGAACAACCTAGCCATTAACGTCTTTGGCTGGGACAAGGGCGTTATTATCCACCACATCAGCAAGCAACTAGGTCCCCGGATCAACCTGCTGCTGATCGAGAAGGCGGGGAAGTCCCACTACACCGGGATCAAAGATCTCAATCGCCTATTATTCGATCAGAGCAAATACGAAGGGCGTAAGCATTTTTGCGAGCGCTGCCTTCACGGCTATACCAGAAAAGACCTGCTGGAGGCCCACAAGCCAGAGTGCAGTGGCATCGGGCAAACGGCGGTGAGAGTAGAGATGCCTGAAGAGGGCAAAAACAAGTTGGTATTTCAGAACCACCAAAAACAGCTGCCAGCCCCATTTATCATCTACGCCGACTTTGAGGCCCTCACAACCAAACTGGAGGGCCCTGAGCTCGACCCAACGAAGAGTAACACCAGGAAGACGCAGCAGCACGAGGCGTGCAGCTACTGTTTTACAGTCGTCCGCTGTGACGGCCAGGCACAACCGCCCGTGGAATACAGAGGCCCGAATGCAGCGGAGCACCTCCTCAAAGCGCTCCAGAAAGAAGAGAGAAAAATCAAGGCGACGCTGACCTACCCCCAGGCCATGCGAATGACCCGAGAGGACTGGAAGTCTTACAACAACGCGACAACCTGCCATGTGTGTGAGAAACCCCTAGCTGGTGATAGAGTCAGAGACGACTGCCACATCGTTGGAAAATACAGAGGGGCAGCCCACAACGCATGTAACCTCAAATTGAGGCTGAACCCGAAGACAACGCCCATACCAGTTGTCTTTCACAACCTTCGGGGCTACGACTCCCATCTGATCATGCAGGCGATATCGAAGGTAGAGGGGAAGGTATCGTGTATCCCCAACAACACGGAGAAGTACATCTCCTTCTCCCTCGGGCAGCTCCGCTTCATCGATAGTGCGCAGTTCCTGCTAGCCCCGTTGGACAAGCTCGCGGCGGCCAACCAACCCGAAGCATTCCATATTACAACCAAGTTTGAGCCCGACGTAAAAAAGCGCGAGCTGCTGCTGCGCAAGGGCATCTATCCATACGAGTACATGGACTCCTGGGAGCGGTTTGCAGAGCCAGCGCTCCCGCCTAAAGAGGCATTCTACAGCAAACTCTCTGAAGAACGCATCAGCGCGGTCGATTATGCCCATGCCCAAAAAGTCTGGGAGACCTTCGGATGCCGCAACCTGGGAGATTACAGCGACCTATATTGTCGCACCGACGTCCTACTTCTGGCGGACGTCTTTGAGACCTTTCGAAAGACATGCCTGCGACAGTATGGATTAGATCCCGCCAACTACTATACGAGCCCCGGCCTCTCCTGGGACGCATTGCTCAAGAAAACGGGAATCGAGTTAGATCTGCTGACGGACTATGACCAGCACCTCTTCATTGAAAAGGGGATGCGCGGCGGGATATCTATGGTCTCGAGGAGGTACGCGAAAGCGAACAATCCCCTAGTCGAGGGATATGACTCCTCTAAAGAACTTAGCCACATCCTCTACCTCGACGCCAACAACCTGTATGGCTGGGCGATGAGCCAGCACCTGCCCACAGGCGGCTTTAGGTGGATAGATGATTGCGATGGGCTCGCCGCAAGTATAGCGGATCACCCGGCAGAGAGCCCCAATGGCTACATCCTGGAGGTAGATCTCGAATACCCGGAAGAGCTGCACGAAGCGCACAATGCATATCCGTTGGCCCCAGAGCGCATGGTGGTCCAAAAAGAGTGGATGTCGGAGTATCAGCACAACCTTCTTGTTGCCGGGGCGACGCCCACTGAGGTTGAGAAGCTGGTCCCCAACCTTCGCAATAAGGAACGCTACGTGCTTCACTACCGCAACCTACAACTCTATCTGTCGATGGGCATGCGCCTTAAAAAGGTCCACAGAGCTCTATCCTTTAATCAAAGCCCCTGGATGGAGCCCTATATCAGAATGAACACTGAACTCCGGAAAAAAGCAAGCAGCGACTTTGAGAAGGATCTCTACAAGCTGATGAACAACAGCGTCTTCGGCAAAACCATGGAGAACCTCCGCAAGCGGGTCAATGTGAAGCTCGTCAGGGCCGATGAAGAGGACAGACTCAGGCGCCTCATCGCCAGCCCAGCCTTCGCGCGGGCAAACATCTTTGATGACGACCTTGCGGCCATCCAGGTCCACAAGAGCAGACTAGTTCTCAATCGCCCGGTGTTCGTTGGCATGAGCATCCTGGACCTCTCCAAACACCTTATGTACGACTTTTACTACAACCAGATGAAGGGTCAGTACGGAGAGCGCTGTCAGCTCCTTTACACCGACACGGATAGCCTACTTATCGAGCTCCAAACTGAGGATGTGTACCAAGACATGACAGAGCGTGCACACCTCTACGACACGTCCGGCTACCCCGAGGAGCACCCACTACGCAGCAATACGAACAAAAAGGTGCTAGGTAAGATGAAAGACGAGTGCGCCGGGCGCCCTATCGCCGAATATGTTGGTCTGCGCCCCAAAATGTACTCAATCCTAGAGGCTGATGGCAGAAACATAAAGAAGGCCAAAGGTGTGAAAAAGTCCGCCGTGAAGAAGCGTATTCGCCACGAGCAGTATAAAGAAGCGCTCTTAGATAAAAAGACTTTTCGCCACAGCATGGATGTGCTCCGGTCCGAGCGCCACCGCATCTATGGACAGAGCCTGAACAAAGTATCTCTATCACCCTTTGATAGCAAGCGCTGGATCGCGAAAAATGGGGTTGGCACCTTGGCCTACGGACACAAAGATGCGATCCCTGTAGGCATGTTCGATATTAACCAATTACTAGACGAGCTAGTAGGCAGGTTCGATATTACCCAATTCATCGCCGAGCTCTTAGCGCTTGAGGACCCCATCCGGCGGTAGCTGGGTATCAGGAGGCGTCACGAGGAGCTCCTCCCGGACAAAGCCACGGGCAGGTCCATCCAGGAAATAGTAGAGCACGGGCTCGTTGGGCTTGGTCACCGAGCGTCCTAGCCGGTACACATCCAGGGACCACGTTGGATCGGTGGCGCGACGGCGGCCGCCCTCCAGCTCGCCGGGCTGATACAGATAGCGAACACCAACGTCTGAAGGGATCCTTTACTCACTAGAGCCAACGGGGCGGCCTGGAACGACGGAGGAGGGCGTTTGCGTCACCGTTTTAGCCTTGATGGCCTCAGACGGTCTTTTACCAGTCAACCGAGTCACTTCTCCATTTAAGGCAGCAACTACAGCGGGCAACCGGGCCACCCATTCAGTCGACCTTTGGCCCTCAGAAAGCCTCATCTCTTGAGCGTATTGGTACCCAAAGAGCCGCTCAGCCAAGGTCCGATTGAATCGCTCCACGATTCCCTGGTCTCGGTGAATGTCAACACGGCCTCGCCTGACCTCGACATTGTGCTTCGCGAGCAGCTGATTGACCGCACCCATGAACTCACGTCCAGGGTCGACCTGAAGCAGCCTGGGCCACCTCAACGGGCCTCGTTTGTAAATGCGAGACAGGGCGTCGGCAACTTCTTTGGCCTCCTTCGTTGCCAGAGGCTCGGCTTCCTTATAGCGCGAGGCAACGTCAACGACGGTGAGTGCGAACTTGTACGTCTTGCGACGGAGGCGGTCGCGGGGGAGAAAGAGCAGGTCAGCCTGGTGAACCTCGTTGGGCACGGCTACATCGAATTTTGGTCTTGGAATGTGCCTCGGAGCGGGGAGGTAGATCTGCCAAATTGCCTGCTTTTTAAGCCAAGCCCGAGCAGCCTCTTCAGAGATCTTAGCAGCAGCCGAGAGGTTTTTAATCGCCGATAATCCCTTCCAGTAGCCGCGGGGGCTATAGTAGATGCGAGACAGCTTTGCTGCCAAGCGAGCAGACATTGGACTGGCGGCCATGCCTTGCGAGATATTTAAGCAACCCGATCAGTCTCCAACAGGCCGGGCTCAGGTGGGTTTTTTAATTCGATTGCCTCGGCAATCACCTGGTGAGCATATAGGCTGCGACCGAAGTGGCCCCCAGTCCCACGACTACAAAGGCGATTTCTCTATCGCGCTGCTCCGGCGATGGTTGGTAAAAATCTGACAGCCTGGGTTCCGGTTCCTGTGCTAGCACAACGCCGCTGCCAGCAGTGACAAGATTGTATTGGCGGATGGCTTCATCAACATCGCGGAAGGTGTGCACGGCGTGCCCCTGGTGGCGCAGCTCTTCATTGATCCAGTTAAGACGTTCAGCCCGCTTGCGCGACCATTCGGCCTGTGCAGCTTGGAGTTGTTCTATGGCTTGGTCATGTCGTTTTCGCTCCTCGCTGGAACCGCTTAACGACGAGAAGAGAAAGTTTGACCCTGAGAACGCGAGCGCGTTCACCAATGCTCCACCTACAAGCATCGCTATAGACGCCATCTTGTCACGACTATACAAAGCGTTTACTTCAATATGTCAGCGGGGAGTATCCCCTGCTTCACGAGCATATCCTTGGTGGCCATGGCCAGGCCCACATCCAGAATGACCATGCCGGCATCGTACGGCACAAAGTCCAATTTTGGTGTAGCACCTTTCGTGATTTTTTTGCCAAGTGCGGCGTACCCAATTGCAAGCCCACTCACAACGGCGGAGTGGTATGCCAAATTGGCAAGCTGTTTGCCGTCTGTACTGGGAGTAGACATGGTGGTGGCATCCAGCGTTACTGCATATGAAAGGGGTCAGATTGTTCGTCTAATAGTACATTTTTTCTTGCCTCGACAGGGGCGGCTTTTGCCCGCGCGTCTTTATTTGCAGCAGGGGGAGCGGGTTTTTGCGCATATAGCGCGGCGCCAACAGCGGCAGCTGCGAGGACTGCACACGCTATCCATGAGCCCTGCGGCTGAAAAGTCGCTGTCCCAGCAGGCGCAGTTTCAGCGGTTTCGGCGGGCTGGGTGGTTTGAGATGGCTGGAGACCCTCTTTGAAATTTTGAAGCTGTTTAAGCAGTGCTTTTTGTTTTGCTTTTCTGACAGCCGCGCCCTTTTGACCAGCCGCGACTTTCTTCGGGTTCTTACTCGTCACCCTCTCTTGCGTTGGAGGGGTCGCCTCCTGGGCAGGTTCTTGCGGGGCTGTCTCCTGCGGGGCCGTCTCCTGCGGGGGCATCGATTTCAATGTCGTCTCCTCCATCTTCCGTATTTGTAAGAGATACCTGCTCTCCAAATCGACAGTGTTTAGCTGTGGTCATCGCCGCCGTCATCGGAGCTAGGTACATCCCATAGCGATAATATAGCTCGCAGCAAGCAGTCGTCAGTGCATGCTGAACAAAGGGGTCTTCGGAAAGGTCTGCGACAAGCTGGGGCCTATTTTTAGGCGGAATGGGTAGAACTCCGCCCGCTAACATCGCATACATCTGCAGCGCGGCAGCTCCGAGCGTTTTTGTCATTGAGGCCCCAAGGCGTGCCTCATAGCGTCCATAGTGTTTGGAGACCTCGTCATCGGTCATCTCGTCAACTTGTGCGAGAGTCGGCTGTTTACCCAGGTATTTCTTGGCTGTACCACCAGCTACGATTGCCGCCAGACGGGCTCGTTTGTGTTCTTGTCCCACTGTGTCGATTGTCGTCGCTACAGTGGTACCCGCGCTTTTCTCTTTGGCACCCTCTTGAGTCAACAGCTGGTCGATTAATTCATCCGCGTTTGCCATGTTGCGGACAACACTTCGCACGTATGTTATTCCGCGCTTAAGTCTAATATACTCCAACAAAAGATAACACAATAACATAGAATTAGCAACAACTGCTATCAGCGTCGTCGTCTGCATCCAAAGCTCCAACATAGTTGTTAAGCAGTTGTTCAGCAGTTGTTCAGCAGTTGTTCAGCAGTTGTTCAGCAGTTGTTCAGCAGTTGTTCAGCTTATGTTAACAACCGATAAGCAGCTGGCTGATCAGTCTTTAGTATGAGCTTAGCATGTTTAGCTTCAGAAAGCTGTTTCCTTAGCGCAGCTCGCTCTTCTTTTGTTGGGATTACATCGTTTTCTCGCAGGCAATCTTCGAAGGAATCCCTATCTTTGCAGTGGAAGATAGCGATCCACTTTGTCTGCTCACGGAGGTCTTTTAGGACCGAGTTATACTTCTGCGTTAAGACCCACACAGATTGAGAGGCATGGCGGCCCGAAAATGCAAGCTCTGACAACACATCTTTCTTTTTTGTCAGGGCTTTATTGGCCGAGCAGTCGTCAATGATGTACAACGTTGGTTCACAGGCAAATATCGAGTAAAAAACTCCCAGATATTCGTGAAGTTTGTCGCCGGGGTCGACAATGTAAACCTCCGGGTCGGTCCAGACCCAGCGCCGCTCGTGGTAACTTTTGTTCCAGCGCGCTGTAGGGCATAATATGACGATGTGCGCAAACGTGTCTCTGTAACCACCACGAGAGCTGGGTAGCTCGAGGAGGTCCAGGGTAAAGACCGTTTTGCCGCAGCCAGTCTGCCCGCAAATAATCGCGTGACCATTAGTACAGAGCGTTGATAAAACGTCCATTTTCAATGTTGATCTGCGAGTCCATGATGACGTACAGGTACACGCCGTTTCCGCCTTTTTGGTGATTTGGATAGTGATTTCTCCACTCACTATGCGACGGCCACTGCCGTGCAGCGAGTCGTCGTCGCTGGTTCTCATATCCAGCCATAGCCCGTACTTGCTCGTTAGGTACTCCCCTATTTTTACATCGGCCAGTCCAAGGTCTTTGGCGACTGCAGCGACGTCGGGGTGGCGCTTTGTCAAAGGGGCGCTGGCGAAATATTTCCTGGCCTCATCCCACTGCTGGTGCGCCCGCATTCCTTGGGAATACAGCTGGTTTGGCACCCCTTCGATCGTGACCTCGACTTTTTCAATCTTGGGATTGTAGAAAGATTCTGTGTTTCGATCAAACGCCGCTTGCGCATCTTCAAACAACATGAGTATTCCCTTCAAGCTTCGAGCGGGGACGTTCAGGTTTACATTCCACAGAGTCTCACTCTTGTTGAGGGTAACCCTGCGAAGGCGCAATATGCGGTCATAGAGGATGGCAAGCCGGCCATTATACCGACTGCGAATCATGCGGGCCAGGCTCGGCTCGCTCACAGTGTCAAACTCGAGAGAGATGTTGTCGATGGCGTAGGTGGCCTTGGCCTTGTTTTCACCAGTTGTTTTGATAACGCGGCTGTATTCGTTGAAGGTCAGCAGGTACTCCAATCGATCGCCAAAGGCTGACTGAAAGAATGGCATATGGGACTCCAGTAACTCAAAGTCTAGCGGGATCGCGAATCGGTTGCCATAAGCATCTGCGATGGCCTTGTCTTCTGTCTGGGATTCGTTGCCGTCTTCAGCATCCACCCTCAGTTTCAGCATGTTGCCCGCTGCCTCGTCAATACCCTGATAGACATTAGACTGCCGCTCTCGTTTTGTTTTCCACAGGTCGGAATAGCAGTTGATGATATCGCTATCGACTACAGACATGATCTCATTGCCACTTATTAGCTGTTTCGCATGCAGCGGAACAGCTTTTGTTTTTCTTATTTTGTTTTTCTTATTTTTTTTTTTCCACTTTTTTCCCATAGACAATGCACATGTTTTTTTCTACAAGTCACTTCTACCCTTACGCAAATTCCGATCAACTTCATACTTGGCACATAGTTAGACCACCACCCCGAATCGCATGCCGAACAATTTCGTCATCATGACGTCATCACGTGCACCATGACGTCATTCTAAACGTGCAAATTTCAGAGCTCTTTATCTCTGGAACTGCAAGTCCGATGCAACTCAAACTTGGTATGCAAGTATAT